>OY856412.1:333185456-333770456 GCA_963693085.1 Alisma plantago-aquatica | reverse complement strand
GATAGAAATTGAATGAAGACTAACGCTTTTCTTGTTAATATTTAATGTGCATTTTTCTGTACTTGCTTTTTCATACGCATTATGTATTTCATGTGATGTGTATATTTTTAATGTTTGTGTATATTATTTTTGTGTACATTTCTCAATTTGTATTTTAACTTTGCTTATGGTTTGCGGGAAAGGGTACGCTTCGTCGTAGGTGCATGAGGGGGTATTATTCTACCATCGAATGGATTGACAAAGTGGCCTATATGTTGGGAGTTACCCTATGAGTGGAGTATATAACACGGCGTCCCCTTATTGATATCAAACAAACAATGCAATCAAAGTGTGATTCATTTGACTGAAGATTTTTCATACGAGAAATGGCCATTTCAGATCTAGACAATAAAGTACAGAAGTTGTGGAAGAAGGACATATCATTAGTTAACAGTTTGTGGAATCACCATGGTGTTGAGGAGGATATCTAGGAGTCAGAGGAGCATAAACGGTTGGGAATAGGAAAAGGATCGAGCCATCTCTAATTGGATTTGGACTTGAGTAGGAATTAGCTTGTACTACCAATCCTAATAAAAGTCAAATCTAAAAGGGAAAGAAGAAGGTTTCCTATGTGCAACATGATATCGGATTAGGAATTGGAGTAGGATTTCTAGTTGCAATCACATTCCGTGGAGGCCTATAAATAGAGACCCTGGGGGAGGCCATTGAGATCATCCACCGGTTGAGGTGTGATCCCTCCAGTTGCTTGTTGATGTCTTATGTGGCAGAAGAGTCGGAGAACAAATACAACCGGAGGAGCTCTCTTAGTTGCTTAAGAGATGGTCAACGACTTTACCTTGAAGCGAAATAGTGGCTGACAGTCGATGACACATTGGGTGCACTAGCATAGCAACTCTCTTGGTTGATAAGAGAGGTTCAACGACTTTACCTTAAAGCAAAGTAGCAGTTTGCGGTTATAGACACAATGTTGCCATAGTTGTAACGGTCTGACCCAGTCAGCGATCACAGTGGCATCAAGCAGTCCCCAACAACGATAGTGGCCTCGTGAGGAGATCAAGTAAAGAGAGAGGTTTTGTACACACTGGGCGTGATTCTCTTCTTCCTCATCTTTATTCTCATGTGGGAAGGGCTACCTAGATTTAGGGATAATTAAATCTAGGTATTGTGAGCTATAATCTTAATTACATAGTGCTTGTTGGTCAGTATTGTCCAGTAGTTTTTCTCTCCTTGTCTTGGGGAGAGTTTTCAATATTAAATCTGGTGTTTCTTCTTTGGGTTTATACTCTTATCAGTAATACTTCCGCAATAAGTTTTCATCATATTTGGGACTGTATCAGTACAACATCCTCAACAAATGCTATCAGAGTGTAGGCTGCAAATACTGGTCCAGATGGGAAAGGATGAAGATGTGACAATGATAAAGTTGACAAGCACAAGTTGACAGATTTGGAAACCCAAGACGGAGGATATTCTCTATTGCAAAGATCTGTACGATCTGATAGAGGGACAAAATCCAAAGAGTATGTTTGATGCGGACTGGAAGAAATTAAATAGGAAGACTATTGGAACAGTTCAAAAGTGGCTCGACATTTCCGTGTTCCATCACGTCTCAGAAGATACCAATGCCAAAGATATGTGGGAGAAGCTCAAGAAGTTATATGAGCGGAAGATTGCCACAAATAAAGCTTTCTTGATTAGAAAGTTGGTGAATCTCAAGTATCGGGATGATACAAGCACCACCGAGCATATGAATGAATTACAAAGCCTTATAAATCAACTGGAGTCCATGAAGATGGTTCTTGATAATGAACTCCAGGCTCTACTTCTTCTGGGATTATTACCTGATAGTTGGGAGAGACTCATAGTGACAGTTAGCAATTCTGTACAGCAAGGCAAGTTGACACTTGACCAGGTGAAGAGAAGTATACTGAATGAAGAGACTCAGCAATGAGCCTCAAGAGATAGCAGATCGGAGATGCACTTCACAGAGAGTAGAGGCATTGATAGAGCGAGAGACCGTGACAGATCCAAGAGTCGTGGTGAGTCCTGGAACCATGAGAAGTCTCGTGGTAGATCCAAGTCGAAGAGTAGTAGAGGGTGCTTCCATTGCGGCAAGACAGTTCATTTCCAAAGGGATTGCAAGGTTTTGAAAAAGAAACATGGGTCTGAAGCCAAATACAAGCAAGATGACGACAAGAATACTGCAGTGACAATCTCATATGATAGGGACGATGAGGACGATGTGGTCTTAACAGTCTAAGAGTAGTGTTTGCATGCTGAGGATGATGATTCTGAGTGGGTGGTGGATACTGCAGCTTCTTATCAAGTTTCATCGAGTAAGAAATTCTTCACTTCATACAGAAGGGGAGACTTCGAGATGGTGAACATAGGAAATTCCATCTTCTCTAGAATTGATAGGATTGGAGATATTTGTGTTCAAACAAGTGGAAGTTGCATGCTCATAACTGAAGGATGTTCTTCACATTCCAGATTTATGGTTGAGTTTGATATCTGGTTCATTCTTTTACAGAGAAGGTTGTCATCTAGATTTTGGTGGTGGAAAATGCAAGATCACCAAGGGAGCTTTGGTTATTACACGAGGCAAATTGTGTCATACATTGTACAAGACCCAACTTAAAGTGCTCAAAGGAGGCCATATATATGTAGTTGAGTTTCACCAGACAGATCTATGGAACAAACAAATAGGACACATGAGCAAGAAAGGCTTAAAGCATTTATCAAAGCAGAGTTTGATTCCTTGTGGGAAGGATATTGGTCTCAGTTCATGTAATGCATGTCAGATAGGAAAGCATCAACTATTTCTTTCAAGATAAGATCAAATGTGAAGTTACAACTTCTGTAGGTGGTTCATTCGGATGTCTGCAGTCTGTTTGAGGTGGCTTCACTGGGTGGCAATAAGTATTTTGTCACATTCATTGGTGATGCATCTAGGAAGGTGTGGGCCTACTTGATGAAGATCAAGGATTAGGTCTTTCAGCATTTTTAGAAATATCATGCCATGGTGGAGTGGGAGATAGAGAAAAAGCTGAATTATCTTCCCACAGACAATGGAGGAGAGTACACCTCCAGGGAGTTCTAGGATTATTGTGTGCAACACGGAATACGACATGAAAGGACAGAGCCTGACACACTATAACACAATGGTACAGCTGAGAAGATGAACTGTACCATAATAGAGAAAGTTAGATGCATGTTGAAGACTATAAAGTTACCAAAGACATTCTGGGGTGAGGCAGTGACTATTTCCTTCTATATGATTAATCAATCTCTATCATTTCCTTTGGGGTTTGATATACCTGAGAAGGTATGGACAGGAAAGGATGCATCCTATGCTCATCTGTGAGTATTTGGGTGCAAATCTTATGCACATGTTCCAAAGGAATAGAGACAAAAGTTGGATGATAAAGCGGTGCCATGTATCTGTATTGGCAATGGAGATCATCAATTTGGCTACAGGTTATGGGATCTTGTAAAAAGGACCATGAGCAGACATAGAGATGTGACTTTCTGTGAGAGTCAAATAGTTACAGTGCCTGAGAGTGATGATGCAAGGGCTACAGGATCAGGTGATAATTCTTTTGATGAAGAGTATCAGGATGCTTCAACTTCTTCACAGGTGCAGTCTTCAGATGATGAAGAAGAGTAGCAAGATCATCGTAAGCAGCAGAGTGAGAGTACGTTGAGTGTTCCTATTCACAGTTAGAGACTTCTAGGTAGGGGGAGCAAGATCATCACTAGGTAGAGTCCCCAGAGCACTAGTGCAGGAGGTCTGATAAAGTTCATCATCCTTCATCTAAATATCTAGCATCTCAATATATTCTCATTACTAATCAGGGGGGGGGGCAGAAACTTATCATGAGTTGCAAACTCATAGAGATAAAGCATAGTGGCAGAAGGTGATGTGTAACAACCCCGCCCCTAGTAACTCCCAATTAAGGGAGACCAAGAGGTCAGAGTTGTTATTTCAATTTCCGGATCAAAGGTTTGACAAATAATCAATAATAATTATCAAATTCTACCAAACTATACTGAAAAGTTGTACTAAAATAAAATTTTGCATACATTTTTATAAAACTTGGATATCTAACTTCTATCCACATCTGGACTCTATTCTAACTAATCCTCCTTGCACTTTATTTCTTAATTTCACAATATACCAATTTATTGTTTGTTCTTTTGGGTTTTGTACCTAAAATGCCGACAAACAAAACTTCGGTCAGCATAAATGAATATGTTGGTATGTGGAGGAAACAATAATTGTGCAATTAACTGTAACAAAATATTGCAGTCAATTATGATTTAACAAACAACTTTATATTTTCAGCATAACTGCTCAATCCATACATACCCTAGCCTCTGCGCTGTCCCTACAATGGACTTGGATGCTACCATCCTTATGGTAGATCCCCATTAAACCCCTCATGATCCTACCTAATAGGTGAATTAATTTCTAGGGTTGAGTCACATGGCACTACCCATAGGTAGACCACTCCTTAACTCATGGTGTGCTAAAGAATCTCATGGCACTACACGTGGGTAGCCCAATTTCTAACTCATGATAACCTGATGTCCTACTTAACAAGTAGGCCCTGTACTAGGTTACCCTTTTCATCATTAGCAAAGCCACAGAGGAGGACCAGGATCTGAGCCAGTCATGTATACGTATTTATGGTGATAATCATAGTCACTTTATAGTTTCATGAAATAAAAGTCATCCAATCAATTATTTTCAAGCAACTGATAAAAATTTGAGAATCTCCGTGAAACTAAAACGATTAACCATAAGCGTAACCACATACCTGATCCAGAGCAACTTGAAGTCCAAGCAATAATATTCAAGAACAATCAATCAAGCAATCATCAATATCCTGAAATTAATGCATAACATCCGAGTGTCATTGTTTTATTCCAAACCTTCTCAAGATCTACTTGGATTCCACCTTAGGATTTCTAGGCCAATTTTAGGGTTTTATTAGGGTTTAACCTTCAATATGCATTCATCACTTTTAATGCTCTTTTAGATTGATTCTGATATTTAGATTCATTAAATCTCATAACTACCTAAATTAGGGTTTTTAATTCATGAAATCCTAATTACACAAGTTATGAACAAATGTCTCTTATTAGATATCTTTCATTATATTTATGTAATTAAGTCAGACTTTGATTACTAGTATCAACTAATTCTATCAAATATATCCATAACCAAGATCTAGGGCTTAGATCTCTTTAAAGCATCAAAGTTATCAACTTTAGGTACTTTTTCAATTAAAAGTTGAAATAGAGTCTGATTATATTTTTATTGTATTCCTCATGTTTTTCTAAGCAAGATTCATATATAATTCATCTTAATCGGAGTTGTCATTAATTAGTATTGAATTTCATAAGATAAATTACCTTTAGTCAATGGCAAGGAGCCACGTCAGCATTAAATCCCCTTTTTGCCTTTACCACGCGGATCCGATCTCTGGGGTCGAGTCTCGTTTTTTCCCCTACTCCATCAATCTTTAGCCACTCGCACCTGGGGGTAAGGATGTAATTCCCCCCCCCTTTCTTCGTATACCTCTATTGTCCGCTATGTTCATGAACCAAGCCCTCGACTAGGTCAACCAGAGGGTTGACCTCGAGCTCTAGACCTCGAGGAGTCATGCGAAGGTGGCGACGCCTACGCTTGACCATGCCAAAGCCACCGGTACTTCCAATTGCTACTGGAAATGGCCCGAGTCAGGAGAACGGGAAGGGGGTTCGTCGGCGGGGTTAGAGGAGAAGAAAATGGGAAAAATAGAGATCAGAAGGTGAAATTGGACCTTGGGGTTGTGTCTTCTAGTTTGAGGAAGTCTCACGATGATTTTGTGTCCTTGCATTGGATGCACATCTACTTATATAGTCATGGGGTCAAAAGGCAGCCAGCTAGGGACCTCGGAATTGGGCGAATCTTCTAGAGATTCCCAAACTAGGTGAAACCTAGGGTAGGTGGATGTGTCTATTGCTCCTGAATCTATTGGTTTGATTTCCGAGTCTGCTCATCCAGTATCTTGCAAGATAATGGTTTTGGAAAGTCCACCCCCTCAACCTCATGTTTCCTTGTCCAATTGAGGAAGGTGACAACACAACCTCTTTTGGATCTGAATCCAACGGCTGTGGTGTCACACGTCTATATCAATTATAGATCTAGTTGGAAATAAAATCGTGACATATAATACTTTCCTCTACACTTTATGAATTTTTGTAAAATCCATATCTCCCAAACTGAGCGTCCAATTAATCCCAAATTTTTAGGGAAGCTTAGTAATGACTTAATCTAACTTTTTACCAAACTTGGGATCATTATCTAAAAGAAAAAGTGTCTTTTCTTTAGGTGCAAGATATTACTCAAATATGTATATTTCTCACCTATTTTCTCTTTCTTATGTTCTTATTTCCCATTATTTCTATTCCTTGCAATCCAAGAAAGCAAGTGGGGTTCGAAATATCACTCCTTATGACCAAACCCTCACTTATCTCTTTATTTCTTGCATTATCTCCTTTATTTCAAATATTCTCAATTAATTCTTTATCTCTGGTTTTTCTTTTGATTTTGATTCCTTTTTCCATTTGAAACTATGTGGACACGAAATTTCATCCAAGATGGATCCATTATACAAATATCCACATATTTCTTGTAATATTATTATTATCTCTTATTTCCTTTAATAAGATATTCTTTTGCAAAGATTTCTCATTATCTTTCATCTCCTTTTTTCTCTTTTCATATTTCTTTTATTAGAAATCATATGTAAACGAATTTTACTCAATTATGGCCATTAATGCCACTTTCTAGATATTTCCAAGTATTTCTCATAAATACTTTTGCTTAATATCCATTATCATGTATCTTTTTCCATTACTTGGACTTTTCTTCTTTTCTTCTCTTTTATTATCTATTATTGGATTAATATAATAATAGGAACCATGAAATTCCTAATGTAAGGGAGATTTGCAAAGAAATCCCTTCTTTGAAATAAAGCATACAACCTTTTCAATTAAGTCCAAATTCATAAAATCATTATATTTCAATTATGAAAACACATGCAAAATCGGGGTTGTAACATCCTTCCCCTCTTATAAGAATTTTGTCCTCAAAATTCCATCAAGCAAATAAACAATTCAGGATAAGACTTTTCCATGTCCATCATTGACCACTATGTGGCTTTACCCTATCCATGGAGCTTCCAAAGAACCTTTATCATCACATATTCTTTTCTCTGAGTTCTTTCACCTTGGCCTCTATTAAACCTCATAGGTTACTCAGGTCATTTCAGCCTCCTTTGGGGCTCACTAGGTTCATTGCTCAGCATATGGCCCGGGTACCTCACATAGTGCTCTAAATTGGATATATGGAACTCATCATACATTACTTTATCCTGAGGGGTAAGGTCAAACATAACCTTCTCCACCAATCCATCTCAAATGAACCAATGTATTAGGGACTCATCTATCTCAGCTATAGCTCAGAGGGGTCGGATTTTCATATCACATATTCACCCATAGTGAACTGCATGCCAGTCAGCTTTGCATCAACTCATGACTCATGTCATCCCTGGGCTCTCTTTCAGCCATTACACGATCCAAATGACTTCATCGACACACACTGTGGTCCTTTTCGGACCTTCACAAGGTCCCTTCACCAACATCATCTTAATGCAGTGGTGACTAACACAACCTCCCTTACAGAGCTTCTTTACATCCTGATACTCGGTATGGTGGTTATCATCACATCTCACATAAGACAAGAACTCTCTCCATGTATCACCCTAAATGAGCACACATGCTCTCATCAGACCTTCTAGTCTGTATCATTCTAACCATTAGTTAGGGGTGATAAAATGTACTAACATCGATCTTCATGTATCTACTTCCACCTTATGGAAGTGTATCTTTAGGTTATACTCAAGAACTTTTGAACTCACATCATGGTGTAGTTGAAACATCTTTCTCATATGCAGTTCAACGGAATCCATCTCTTGACAGCATTCTTTCTTTCTCATGTCATCTAGGTAAGGCGATGTACCATAACACATATTGCATCTTCACCTTCCCTGGTCTAGGGGAGACTTACCACAACATCCATAGTGATGAACTCCCACTCCCTCTCGAGGACTCTTTATCCTCTATATCAACTTATTGGGTTACTAGTGTTCATCCTTCACCTCCTGGCTTGCATGGTGACAAGCCACATGCAACTTCATCTTAAGCATTCAAAGTACTACTGTCACCTCCTATCTTCGTAGTACCATGGTGTATAGAGATCTTAAAATCATGATCTCATGTATGTCATGATTCCTCAAGATTGATTCCTCAAAACCCAAAATCACTCTAATCGGGGTTTCATCACCTTCCTTTCCAAAGAAGTGCATCTGAGGCTCTACAACCATCCTTTTATTGCATCAAGTCCTAGGTTGGCTAACCAAACAACTACTAACTTGTTCAACAGATCTCGTTACATCTGAGTGAGAGGCAAACATATCTTCTTTTTCAACTTAGGGCTAACCCAACAACCTCTTCTAGCCTCTAGCTATACTAGGCAGTTGCATCTCAACCAGAGCATCCATTACCACTTCTCATCCGTAGGTGTTAGGTAATGTTGAAGACATACACCTCCACATATTCCACTTATTATCTCATCTCAACTCTAAGTCTATCTTCATCAAGAAAACTTTGAGCTCATTCTCTTGGTTTTTGAACTCAACCTTATATAACTCATAGCTCATGATAAAAACATCCTTATAAGATGACTACCTTATTTCCCTTAGTGTTTGTAAACCATCCATATCTTGTTCACTCCACCAGGGTATTTTATCATCTCTATCCTCATACCTAATAGCAACGTTCCAACTCACATCATCTTTATCCCTAGTGTATGGCATGCGTACTGTCCTATCTCTCACCCCCATAACAAGAGGAAATAAGCATTTGGCTGCAGTCCAAATATAGAGTTCTTCTCATTCCAAGAGTAGAGATGGTAAACTACACATGATCTCTTTAGGGCTACCCCGGCAGCTACCGCTAGGGGGAGGGAGCGCCTCCTCGGTGCTTTCCTCCCCCTGGCCATCGGCACTCTCAGTGTCCTAGGCAACATCACCCGCCGAAGAATGGTTCTCAAGCAAACACCGTCCCCTGATCGGTAACCTGGATTGAAGAGGGTCGAGAAGCAACTCGTGGAACCAGTTCGACGAGGGTCGGCATTTTGGCACTGCCCGACTCCAACCTGTTCAAGCGAGACGGATGGAGAGATCCTTCCCCTGGATCTGGTGCCTGATGGTTGGTTGCTCCAATCGCTACCGATGGTGACTGAGTTGCTCATCCCAGCGCCGCGATTGATCTTCTTTGGTATGAGTTGTAGCCAGTTATGGCAATGGTGGCTGATGGCGGCTGCCTCCACCTCTCTGGATTGGGCTACATTTCTTGGGGACCACGGCGGGCGTCGTCGTTGCTAGAGCAGGGTGGTAGGGAAGTTTCGTCCCTGGCATTATGAATGATGTCGAGGGGTCCGTAAAGATGGCTTGTTCTGACTGCGGGCTCAGGTGGATTTGGGGTGGGGAGGGTCTGCATCTTCCCTTCTCCTCTATTCTCCTGATGCTATGAGTCCCTGGTGTGGCTGAGTCTCACCGAGCCTGATATGGCAGCGCTTCCTCTTTGGCGGCCTCTCGGTGGGTGGTTGAGGAGGTGTGGTGTCGACTGTCTGTAGGTGATTGCTAGAGCACCCCTAAGGTGTTCGATGAGGCACGCTTGTGTAAACAGGAGCCTGGACTCTGTTCATGACATAGCAGAAAGCCCAAGGGGTGTAACAGTCGCTTGGCTGTTGTTCCCGGATGCTGCTTTCCAGATATTCGATGGTATGCCAGTGATGGCTGACCTCTTCTTCAAGTTTCAGGGTCCAGACGGTCTGGCTCTGGTCTTGAGTCGATGATGGAGGAGGTTTCAAAGTCTTCAACCTGCCTCACCTCCTCTTCAACCGAGTCAGAGATTGGTTGTTCCCTATAATAGCTTTGACGCTTGGATGCATAGATGTTTGGAGTTTCAGGGTTCGTTGGAAACCTAGGCCTCTTCTTGGGTTCCCAGGTGGATGGTTCTCCAGCTAGGAACCTGGTGCTTATGCTGTCGACGAAGAGCATAAGCTTTCAAGCTATGTTCTGGCAGGTTCTCTGGAGGATGTCTGGTTTAGAGTTGTTTTTACTGTTTGTGGGTGAGCTAAATGCATGTAATTACATCTCTTAACTGGCTTCCTCCTAGATGGTTTGCTCATTTTTAGCTTGTTGATTTCTCTGGTCTTCCTGCCTTTTGGTTTCTAAGTCATGTATTTTTTTGTTTTTACCCCCTGCATGGGGTATCTGATCCTAGAGTGAGCTTTTATAGCTTCTGGTTTGTATTGGGGTACCTTGTGCCCAAAGTTTTTGGTATATAGTAACACACTTTTTGACCGACCAAAAAAAAGAGTAGACATGGTACATCACACCTTGCCAGTACACCTTCAAATCTAAGTTGAAACGTGCAACATATGTCTCTACATCACAATCATCTCGATATCAAAGTTACTTCTATGGAAAATTGACCTTGAACCTACTTGGGTCCACACACAATCCTTGGTCATCTCCTCTAGGTCTGTAGGGTGCTGGCACTTTTGGGGTCATCCCTCTTCCCTTATGCATCCATAGAGTGCCCTCCTTATTTGCCCTTTGGGTCCCATGAGTTCATGAAGGTGATCAATCTCCTAACCCATGGCCCTCAGACAAAGATAGTTGTTACCTCCCAACCCTATGGTCATGTGCAACTAGGGAATTAGGCAACTCCTACTTCCATCAGTCCTATCCCTACCTAACCCTAAGATATAGACTTAGGATTCTAATATAGTACATGTCCAACTTAGAACCTCACCTAAGTCTCCATCATCTCTCTCTACATTCATGGGATGACTTTCATCCTTTCATAGGGGTCATGGTGACCTGCCTACCTTGGTCAGACCCCATACCGTTTACTTCCATGGTAACACATCCACATGCACTTAGAGATGGTTATCTATGGGTCTATAGGTTCATTATCATACTATGTATTTTTTTCACTTAGCTTCTCAAAATCCTAGGAGACCTCTTTTGGTTACCTTAAAACCAAAAAAACTGGTATACACCCTACAAAAGGGTCATCCCCCAGGATTGGAGGAAACTACATCTTTATAAAAAAGTTCACAAACATCCTTATGTCTAGGGTTTACATCCACATGAGCATGCTTAACCTTAACAAGCTACTAAGGCACGTAGCTAGCAAGAGGACCACTTACTAAACCATGCTAGGTCTCCATGGTAGGTCCTACTTGTTCTCATTCCTCAACATCATACATACATAAGTCACCAACCTACATATGAGGGGTTCATAAAACATGTACCTTAGTCCAAGGGGTTTCCTTTCTCTCTAAACATGAGGAGTGACATGCTCAAATCTATGGAAACTCAAATCTCATCATGAGCATCAGGTACACCACTTCCCCTCTTAGGCCTAGGAACCCTAGGTTCACTTTTTGGATGTCCAACTGCATGCTCAACCTTTCTGACCATGAACCAAGCATGTAAAAGGTATGTTATGCACTTCTAATTATCTTTCTACTCATACAACACCTCAGAGTTGAGTCCTCCTCAAGGACAGCCAACTAGGTATAAGGCCTCACAACTTGTTACTAAACCTTTTCATGGTCTAAGGAACTCTTCTTCCCATCTTCGAAGGTAAACACCTATACCATAGGCACATAGGCACCAGAAGTCTCATCCTCCCTCTAGGGTTTGGTCCCTCTAAAGACAACCAAGATACCACCAGGCCCATGCACGAGGCAACCACAACCATCCACTTAAGTCGTAACATATGTAGCTTCTCAGGGTTCCTCATATCCCAAAGTCTAAGCTTCCATCCTTCTTGGTCGGGTTTTTCCCTCTTTCTCTAAAACTAACCCTACAAACAACATTACCACTAGAGGTTCTCTCTCAAATAAGGTAGATCAAGATCTTATACAAACACCTACATGAGTTAAACCCATGACTGATCAAATCTATGTTTGCTCAAGATTATCCATAGCTCTTTATGCTTATCTCATAATCTATCCAATGCTTTTCTTGCTAGGGTTTTAGCCTACTGTGAGCACTACTAACATACTTTGGGTGCAAACTATACCATGTCCATATAAACCCATCAGGTTTTTATAGGTTCTTCACTAACCTCATCAATGAAGGAGCTAACCTTCATTCTAACATGCACGACCCTTCCCAGAGTTGGTTCGCCAAAGGCACTAGGTCATCCAACCTCATATGTCTCATATCATCATGGGCATCCAAAAGCATGTCCACCCACACACCTAGTCTACCATGACATCTAACTCATCATGCCATCTCTCTCTCTCTAACCACCACTTAGGGTTAGGGTTAGCATCATCCTTAGAGGATGTGCCAGGTCTCTACTTATAATGGAGGTCCCTACCTCCAAGACTAACTTGCTCTACTCATCCTCTTGATAAGGAGGTCTAGCCTTAGGTCTCTCTTGAGGGCATGACAACATATGTCATACGACCTAAGCATGCAGCTATTCTTTAGTTTACGTTTAAACTATTAAGCTTATGTCCATGACATCTTATTTACATGCTTTTCATTAATTTGGTGGAGGATTCCTTAAACCTTATCAACTTCACCCATACCTCAAGATGGTGAGGAGGAGAGAGAAAAACCCTAAACCTTAATATCTTAACAGAATTAGGGTTGAGAAGGGATGAAAAATAGATGAGAGAGTCCTAAAGGTATCTTATTTCGAGTCAGATCCTAAGACATTGGCCAGGCAGTCACACGGATCTGGGAGTCCTCGTATTCCGACTAGCGGTGTGGAGGAAAATCTTTCCAGCCCCCGGGCGTGATCCTTTTCTAGACACCTCTGTCTTTTGGAAAATCCTCTAGTAACTCCCTTGGGTTCTATAGAGTTTATAAAATTTACTAATTATTAAAGATTAAATGAGGAATCGATGCTCTGATACTAAATGTAACAACCCTGCCCCCTCAGTAACCCCCAATTAAGGGACACCAAGAGGTCAGAGCCGTTATCCCAATTTCCAGATCAAAGGTTTGACAAATAATCAATAATAATTATCAAATTCTACCAAACTATACTAAAAAGTTGTAATAAAACAAATATTTTGCATACCTTTTTCAAAAACTTGGATATCTAACTTCTATCCACATCTAGACTCTATTCTAACTAATCCTCCTTGCACTTTATTTCTTAATTTCTCAATACGCCAATTTATTGTTTGTCCTTTTGGGTTTTGTACCTAAAATGCCGACAAACAAAATGTCGGTCAGCATAAATGAATATGTTGGTATGTGGGGGAAACAATAATCGTGCAATTAATTGTAACAACATATTGCAGTCAATTATGATTTAACAAACAACTTTATATTTTCACCATAACTGCTCAATCCATACATACATACCCTAGCCTCTGTGTTGTCCCTGTAGTGGACCTGGATGCTACCTTCCTTATGTTAGATCCCCATTAAACCCCTCATGATCCTACCTAATAGGTGAATCAATTTCTAGGGTTGAGTCACATGGCACTACCCATAGGTAGCCCACTCCTTAACTCATGGTGTGCTAAAGAGTCTCATGGAACTACACGTGGGTAGCCCAATTTCTAACGCATGATAACATGATGTCCTACTTAACAAGTAGGACCTGTACTAGGTTACCCTTTTTATCATTAGCAAAGCCACAGAGGAGGACCGGGATCTGAGCCAGTCATGTATACGTATTTATGGTGATAATCAGAGTCACTTTATAGTTGCATAAAATAAAAGTCATCCAAGTAGTTATTTTCAAGCAACCGATAAAGCATCCGAGAATTGTCGTGAAACTAAAGAGATTAACCATAAGTGTAACCACATACCTAATCCAGAGCAACTTGAAGTCCAAGAAATAATATTCAAGAACAATTAATCAAGCAGTCATCAATATCCTAAAATTAATGCATAACATCCAAGTGTCATTGTTTTATTCCAAACCTTCTCAAGAACTACTTGGATTTCACCTTAGGATTTCTAAGACAACTTTAGGGTTTTATTAGGGTTTTAGCCTTCATTATGCATTCATCACTTTTAATGCTCTTTTAGATTGATTTTCATATTTAGATTCATTAAATCTCATAACTACCAAAATTAGGGTTTTTAATCCTTTTTAAAATCATGAAACCCTAATTACACAAGTTATGCACAAATATCTCTTATTAGATCTCTTTCATCATATTTATGTAATTAAGTCAGACTTTGATTACTAGTATCAACTAAGTCTATCAAATATATCCATAACCAAGATGTAGGGCTTAGATCTTTTAAATGCATCAAGGTGTTCAACTTTAGGTACTTTTTCAATTAAAAGCAAAAATAGAGTCTGATTATATTTTTATTGTATTCCAAATCATTTTCTAAGCAAGATTCATATATAATTCATCTTAATCAGATTTGTCATTAATTAGTTATGAATTTCTTAAGATAAATTACCTTTAGCCAATGGCAAGGAGCCACATCAGCATTAAATCCCCTTTTTGCCTTTACCACGTGGATCTGATCGCTGGGGTCAAGTCTCATTTTTGCCTCTATTCCATCAATCTTTGGCCACTCACACTTGGGGGTAAGGATGTAATTTCTCCCCTTTCTTCTTCTACCTCCGTTGGCTGCTCTGTTCGCGAACCAGGCCCTCGGCTGGGTCAACTGGAGGGTTGACCTCGAGGAGTCATGCGAATGTGGCAGCGCCTACGCCCGACCATGCCAAAGCCACCAGTACTTCCAATTGCTATTGGAAATGGCCCGAGTTAGGAGAATGAGAAGGGGGTTCGCAGGCGGGGTTAGAGGAGAAGAAAAAGGGAAAATTAGAGATCAGAAGGTGAAATTGGACCTTGGGGTTGTGTCTTCTAGATCGACGAAGTCTCACAATGATTTTTGTGTCCTTGCATTGGATGCACATCTACTTATATAGACATGGGGTCAAAAGGCAACCAACTAGGAACCTCAGAATTGGGCAAATCTTCTGGAGATCCCCAAACTAGGTGAAACCTAGGGTAGGTGGATGCGTCTCTTGCTCCCGAATCTATTGGTTTGATTTCTAAGTCTGCTCATCCATTTTCTTGCAAGATAATGGTTTTGGAAAGTCCACATCCTCAGCCTCCTATTTCCTTGTCCGACTAAGGAAGGTGACAATACAACCTCTGTTGGATCTGAATCCAACGGCTGTGGTGTCACACGTCTATATCAATTATAGATCTATTAGGAAATAAAATCGTGACATATAATACTTTCCTCTACACTTTATGAAATTTTGTAAAATCCATATCTCCCTAACCGAGCGTCCAATTAATCCCAAATTTTTAGGGAAGCTTAGTAATGACTTAATATACCTTTCTGCCAAACTTGAGATCATTATCTTAAAGAAAACGTGCCTTTTCTTTAGGTGCAAGATATTACTCAAATATATATATATTTCTCATCTATTTTCTCTTTCTTATTTTCTTATTTCCCATTATTTCTATTCCTTGTAATACAAGAAAGCAAGTGGGGTTCGAAATACCACTCATTATGACCAACCCCTCACTTATCTCTTTATTTCTTACATTATCTCCTTTATTTCAAATATTCACGATTAATTGTTTATCTCTGGTTTTTCTTTTGATTTTGATTCATTTTTCCATTAGAAACTATGTGGATACGAAATCTCTTCCAAGATGGATCCATTATCCAAATATCCACATATTTCTTGTAATATTATTATTATCTCTTATTTCCTTTAATAAGATATTCTTTTGCAAAGATTTCTCATTATCTTTCATCTCCTTTTTCCTCTTTTCATATTTCTTTTATTAGAAATCATATGTAAATGAATTTTACTCAATTGTGGCCATTAATGCCACTTTCTAGATATTTCCAAGTATTTCTCATAAATACTTTTGCTTAATATCCATTATCATGTATCTTTTTCCATTACTTGGACTTTTCTTCTTTTCTGCTCTTTTATTATCCTTTATTGGGTTAATATAATAATAGGAACCACGAAATTCTTAATGTAAGGGAGATTTGCAAAGAAATCCCTTCTTTGAAACAAAGCATACAACCTTTTCAATTAACTCCAAATTCACAAAATCATTATATTTCAATTATAAAAACACATGCAAAATCGGGGTTGTAACACGATGCATGAGGAGATATCTTCTTTACAGAAGAATGATACCTACGACCTTGCGGAGCTTCCCAATGGTCAAAAATCACCAAAAAATAAGTGGGACAACATGATGAAGAGATATGACACTAGCAAGGATCAAGCTTCCAATGAGGAGCTACATGGACATGGGGAGCATCATTAGAGGGTTTCTGAACCTTGGTACAAATGGTCACAAATAAGGTTTTCATCCAAGATGGCTCGACTTACCCTTCAGGGGGATCGTACAAAGTTCTAGGTGTGGGCAAGGAGAGAGAAGCAGTGCTGCCAAGATACTTCTTCTCAGTTGCTTGAAAATAAAGTGAACTTAGGACATGACTTCACAAAGATGGATGAAAATGATAAAATGATGACATGTTTGAGGAGAGTGGATCCATCACATGTGGTGATGGGGTTCACAAGCTACTCCAGATGATTGATGAAGACAACGTCTCCCTCATGGACCATAAGGGAGATTGTTGGAAATAGAAAAAGGATTCGGCCCATGCCTAATTGGATTTGGACTTGACTAGGAACTTTCGTGTGCTACCAATCCTAATAAGAGTCAAATCTAAAAGGGAAAGAAGAAGGTTTCCTATGTGCAACATGATATTGAATTAGGAATTGGAGTAGGATTCCTAGTTACAATGACATGCCATGGATGCCTATAAATAGAGGCCCTGGGGGAAGACATAGTGATCATCCACTGGTTCAAGTGTGATCCCTCTAATTTCTTGTTGGTGCCTTTTATGGTAGAAGAGCTGTAGAACAAGTACAACTGGAGGAGCTCGCTTAGTTTCTTAAGAGTGGGTCAGCGACTTTCTTTTCCTTAAATCGAAGTAGCAGCTGACAGTCGGTGACACATTGGGTGCACTGGTAGAAAATCTCTCTTGGTTGATAAGAGAGAGCCAGCAACTTTGCCTTGAAGAAAACTAGTGGTTGGCAGTTACAGATGTAGTGTTTTTGTAGAGGCAACGATCCGACCCAGTCAGCGGTCACATCAACATCAAGTAGTCCCAAAAACGACATTGGCCTCATGAGGAGATCGGGTAAAGAGGGAGGTTTTGTACACACTGGTGTGATTCTCTTCTTCCTCATCTTTGTTCTTTTGTAGGGAGGGATACCTAGATTTAGGGGTAATTAAATCTTGATAGTGCACGTTGTAATCTTAATTACGTAGTGCTTGTTGGCCGGTATTGCCCCGTGGTTTTTGTCTCCTTGTCTTGGGGAGATTTTTCCACGTTAATTCAACTGTTTCTTCTTTGGGTTTATACTCTTGTCGGTAACGCTTCCGCAATAAGTTTTTTTCACATCCGTGATCGTATCAGTATAACATCCCCAACATAAATGTCAGTTGTATTTGGCTTTGTTTAAGATTATAGGGGTTAAATACTATTAGGAGGGGCGAGTTGTGAAACCTTTTTTTTTACTTTTATTACATTATTTATTCTAGTTGTATTTAAAACGAGTAGGTAATAAGCATCATTTCGTTTAACCATCCACACTCATGCTATGTACAAATTTTGATTCCATGAAACTTTTAACTTCTCCATGCCTAAAGATATATACATTGGTACTTGCATGATTGATTGGACCACTCAATGCAAGGAAAACCTACAATGGGTTTGGAGAGGGATTTGGTAAGTCATCTTTGTTTTCTTTGAGCGGTTCAAAGCTTAATAGGTTGGCCACTTGGACCAGTGGTTTTGGTAGATGTGTGTTAGACCATATCTATGCGGGTAGACCCAGCTATAAGTGCTCATTGAGGGTTATTTTGTAATGAATTTTAGGTCAAAGCATTTCAAGGCGGTCAATGTGTGTTGTTTGGGGGTCAAGATTGGTGATGTGGCTTAGTTTAGGGGTCGATGCATGTTATTTTGAATCAAAGTGAACAACATCTACATTTTTTTGCAATTTTCTTATGAGCATCTTGCTAGAAACATGACCCCCCTAAGACCCCAGGCCCATGTTTCTTGGTCCTAGAGTAGGAGAAATGTTGTTGGAGCTAGAAGGGGGTGATCCTTGTTGCACATCTCATAGGTGTTGGTGATTCTCATGAGTAGTGAATACCAAAGCTGGGAGTCACCATATAGGCTTAGGAAATCAAGGATCCATGTAAATTCTTATCTTTCCTATTGTTATTGATGTTTTTTGTGTCTCTTCTACCTTCCTAGATGAGGTTATTCATGTTCTCTATTGGAAAAATCATTATTTTAAGAACCAAACCACACTGATTGGTCAAACCGATCAGACCGGTGAATCAGTGGTCGACCGATCCGGAAGCTAAAAAAACTGGTCATGCCCCCCTTTGCGGTCCAACCGATCAGAAACACAATCGGACCGGTTCAACCAGTTGATCGGACTGAATCAGACCGAACCAGTGGTCTAATTAGAAGAAGAAAAAATAAAAATAAAAATAAAATACAAAAAACAATTCTTGAGTTGTCTAAAAATTATACAAATTCCAATTACATGAAAGAAAATACTTACACACCCAACAAGCAATGTTGTTTCTCATAGCACAAGTGATAAATAATCGTAAAGATAAATCCTTGACGATAGTTTCTATAAGTTTTGAAGCATTGATGTAGTTGGAGGATATGATTTAGGAGCAGGTATGATAACAAAGATACACAAATGTTGTCGTTTGCCAAATTTTTCACCAAAAATTACACTTTCTCACCAGCCCAACATTCAGGGGCGTGCTTTGACTTTTTGTATCAGAGTAAATTTACTTTTCACACGGCAAAAAATAATATATTTTAAAATTTTGAACAAGTTAATATTTTTGTTGATTTTGATTTATGTTGGTAAATATGATTAATTTATAGTGATATTAAGTAACCAATAAAATGAACTTATACACTTCATTATTATAAAGGCATGCATCATAGTATAATTTATTATGTAATACATAATGAAATGGGCAAATACATATGCATATATATGTATGTATGTATGTATATTTATGGTTTAAGTAGTCTGACCGGCCCGACCACTAATTGCCTTATGCTATGGTGACTGGTTTGGTTTTTTTCTAGTTTAGTATTTTGTTGACGTCATGTTGATTCATTTCCGGTCCAACCGGTTTGACCACTACGATTTGACCTGAATCCAAGTTGATTCATTTTCGGTCCAACCAGTTCGACCGCTACGGTTCAACCTATTTCAACCTGTTCCGAATCGACACCGGTCTGGTTCCAATAACATTAGGAAAAAGTATTCCCTAAAATTTATTCATTTCCTCTTTTTTGACTTAGTTGGGAATAGAGATTGAGAGAGTCATTTATCATACCTCAAACTCACTAGGATAGTAAAATCCTAGCTTTTACATAAATTAATGGTACGAAAGACTCATTAGAAAGCGAATATGTCTTATCTCTTCATATGATCCTAATGAAAAATATGTTTAGGATCCGTCTAGGTTTTACTCATTTTAAGAAAAAGAAATTAGTTAGGAAAAAATGTGATGTTTGGTAGATTAACTAGATCAACTAAGAAATCAATTGAATTAAGTAGAACAAAACATGATATGGTTGAATTATAAGATTACAGGACTATAGGTTCACCACCACTACTAAGATGTATCCATCTCTCTCTATAACTTAAATTAGCATGAAACATCTATTGGAGACATTAAGTAATCTACATTATTTTGAATACTAGGAAAAAATTAATAGAAAAGTATTACACCATGCACAAGTAGTGATGATACTTTATAGGTCATTCACTTATCCCTCCAAAAACATACTTTACTATTCCCATGAAGGTGTGAACACAAAATTCTCCAAATCCTCTATTTATCTCACACTTTCATGATACTAGGAAGCCTAATTCACATTCAAACATGGTGATCAAATATTAAGAATGGCAATAAAATAGAAATATGTAATAAGTAATGTTTGTATAATATCAAATCAGAGAGAAATACATGAAAACCATCAATAGTGGACTATACCCCACATCCTAGTAAAGAATCTACTTTTACTTACATTCATAATAAAAGGGTATGGAGAAAAGGAGAAGAAGCTCATGGATTATATAGTAGAGAGGAGAAGAAGATCCACGATACATGAAATCACCCTATGAATGGTTAGTGCAATCTTCAGACACATCTCTAACTAGCATGTCTCCACATAAAACCACCAAAGTTCATATCAGGATCTCCTCAATGATGATCATGGTTCGGAATGGTCAAGGTAGTTGAGAAACATTAAAAGTCATCACTCCACTATTCCTATCTCATGCTGCATGATTTGAAGTTAATGCGATGTCATACGATAGTTGCCAGACATCTTCAGAAGAAGAAAAAAATTGTGTTGCTTCCTTTAGATGGTTGAATATATGGACTGTTAGATAATCTAGCAAAGTCATTATGTAATCTTTTTATAGAAAATTGAAGTACACAACTGCCACGTTTTGAATCGCTCAGTTTGAGGTGCATATGTGGAATCTTGAGATGCAGTATTACACTCATATCAATTCCATTTGGTCCACTAGTTGGGATCAATAAAGTAATTTAACTGTAGTGCTCAATTAGCTACTACCACTCTTCGGTCATCCAGATAACATCATGCTATTATGATGTTGTGGTAGTTGTTCATCTAGAATAGATAACCAATTCACTATGATATTGTGATTTTCTTGATTAATATGTGTCAATTGGTGGACTAGGCTCACTAGCTGATTGGCTATAAATTCACTTGAAAGTATGTGTTCTAAATTCGTTTTTAATCAATTTGTTGGACATATTTCTCATCCACTAATTGATATACTTCCTTCTTATTGTCTATGTCCATCTATAAGTGCAAGCTATTTGGTTAGCTTGCTTTTGGGAAAAGGTAGATTGTCACTATCTTGTAAAAATCCTACTCCAGATCTCATAGTTAGGAAGATAGAATTTAACATATTGGATCATTTTTTGAGCATTTATTAAAATTGTTTATGACTCATCTTATTTCCCTTGCATCACCCTAAAAATAGAACACTAAAAACTATTAAAATTTTGAAACTATTGAAAACCTGAGAACAAGTGAAAACACATATGAAATATGATATGAACATGCAAAATTAAATATTAGATGTACCTAAAATATTACTAATATAACTTAGTTAAACAATTTTATCTTGAAACTTCCTCATTCTTGGGCATCACAAAATAAAAAAACACTCTCCAAGTCAATATTATCAACTAATGTACATTTGCATACTTGCATCACACTTGGATCCCTACCTCCAATATGGAAAATCTATAAAACTTCCTAAGATCATGGTACATGACTTATCATGGACTTGTTATCATATTCATTTCATAACACTATTTCCTTACAATAACCCCCAATGTCACACATGTCTATAGATTCATAAAAAAATCAAAGAATGCAACAAATTCATAAGTATGCTTGAGATTCAACACAAGAAATGCCAAACAATATCAATGGACCATGCAAACATACCTATGTAAAAAAGAGAGTGAATGGGAGTATGGAGGAAATATAACTCATGTCATCTATTTTTGACTTGAGATTGATTTTTTTTCATTTTTGCTATTGGTGGATAAAATTTGGTTGGTGTGTATGTTGGAATCTTTTTACGGTATTCTCCTATTACTTGGAGAGGGGTACGTAATAATTTGTGGCACCTTGTTCCATGAACCAATGATATTACTCAAACTAAATGTGGCAACAAATCTAAGCAAATAGTTTATCAGAAAATACTAAAAATTAAAACTGATATCATTAAGCCTCAAAGCTGCAAAAACCTTTACATATAAGTCCTCACATGACACCTACATCAGATGTCATAGATCACAAGGTGCTTACATCAACATGTTCTCATCACATATTCTGTCAACCTACTACTAGATAAATCTGTCCCATATATATATATATATATATATATATATATATATATATATATATATATATATATATATATATATATATATATATATATATATACACACACACACATGAACATCTTCCATATCTTTACATCAAAAGGGCACACGAGCCAAAAACATGTATCGATATCATCTCTACAAAACACACCCAAAAATCATCCCAAAGACTTGAGTGTACATGGACAACTCTAGGAATCTAACACCAAAGACATACAAGAAGCACACCCAACCTTATCAGCTATTGCCCTTCTTGTTGCTGCTCTTCCTTAGTTGTACGGGCTCTACCTCCTGGTACACGTCCACCTAAAAGATGTTGAGAAACCCACGGGGTGAGATCCAAATCTCATAGGGAGATATAACTCTCCACCCAGCTATTATCAACACAGATAAGATAATTAAAGGACAGAAGTAAAGCTACAACTAGAATAAGCAGATTTAGCAAATGATATCAATAAGGAAGTTATTATCATCTAACTGTTTAGAAGGAATATGAAGAATATGTAAAGCAAGGCCTCATATAATGTTTTTGTATTTGATCCTAAGTAAGTATACTACATGAGTGATTACATATTTTACTATGCCCTAAGGATTTGAGTCATACCACTCAAGTCCAACTGACTACTGCAATGTAGAAATCAGTGCCATATGAAAATTCATTCCGCTTGCATCATATCACATCCATCATAGCATACACAAGCTATGATAATGAAGTTCATATTACCTGCAAGGCAGGGGTTATAAACAAGAGAGAAAATCATCACTCAATAATGATCATTCCAAGATAGAGAAACAAGCATGTCACTTTCTCATTTTAGGGTTAGGGCTCCACATTATAGCCGATTAGGATTTTAAAGTTAGATATAAACACCAAACCCTAGGTACACCACCTCCCACTATCTTGGAGAATCTTAGGTTTGAGAATTACAATTAGGGTTAATTAGATAATATCCAAACATCACTCTACATGGCTTTTGCATTACTCATGAAAGTATATCAACTATGTGATTAAGCACGTATATCAACCACCCATTACACATATGTCTCAATGACTCATACCACCATTTCACGACCACCTCATCCTAGAACTTGTCCTGATCACGACACATAGAGCGTATCGACGATGATGCTCCCCTTCAAGCCTGGTCCTATGCATAACCATGTTGCGACCCTCTAGGGTTAGGGTTTTGACCACCCCAGAAACACGTCGCGACCCCAAGAAGAAATGTGAACTCAAACCAAGGTATGTCACGGCCCAAGACGAAGCATGTAGCGACCCAAGATCAAACATGTCACAACCTCCAACCAAGGGCATGACCATGACCAAAAAAATAGGGTATCAACTCGACCAAACTAGGGATCATCTTGACCATCATCACCAAGAACCCAAAATCATGAAGGAGAGATAAAAACTACATTTCAAACCTCCAAAATTGAACTTAACTCCATAGAACACCCTGACACACAAACAACATGCATGGGAGAAAAACAATGGTCAAAAGGTAGATGAAGATCACCATAACATTACAATCACCAAAATCGGGTGTAGGTGATTAGGGTTTCGGATATCTACTAGATCAAGTAAGGTGAACACCACCAAACAAGTTATAGAGATTATAATCATCTACTAACATAGTAAGTAGACATTTAGAGAGAGAAAAAAGTATCATGAAAACATTAAAGGTGCAATAATAGAGTAGGTTAAGTGTTATATAACCCATCTTAAGATGATCAACTCCAAAGATGATAGCTCCAAGCACACGATCACCAAGTATATTGAAGTTCCAACAAAGACCACCTTCAATCTCGAGAGCACCTCAAGAAGAAGAAAAACACTAAGGTCAAAGATGGTACAAGGGAATGGCAAGAGAGAACCCTAGGTCGATCCAAAAGAAAGTGGGTGAAAGAGAGAGAAGGAAACTACCTCACAGTTGGGTCTACCTTGTCAAAACATGGCCTATGACCCTTGTGATGAGGAGTTCCTCTCCAAAATGACCACCATGGAAGATTCATGGTCTAAGGATGAGAAGAGAGAAGGAGAAGAATGTGGAATGTCAAAATAAATGCCATCAAGGAAATGCAAACACTTACCAAGGTTGAAGATGAAGCAAGAATCACCACATGCACCACATGAAAGAAGAGTTCAGTCACCAAGAGCTCCAAGTTCAGATCGTCATGCTCCACCAAGCTCCGAAATGAGCAAAAGAGAGGGACGATGAAGGAGGGTCGAACGGGTCACTTGCATGGAGAGATAAGGGGTTATATACATGAGGGATGAGAGAGAAGAGCAAAAGATGAGGTGTCAACACTCTAAGGAACCAAGGGACACTTGTCCACTCAAGAAGCCAACATGTACCTATTGGTATGTATGCCTAGAGAGCCAATCATATGATGATTAAAATATGGCATTAGATACCCGATTTGATAATAATTAAGGCAAGCTTCTAATTTTTTTCATATTCAGTTATGAGATAATGAATTACATAATAAATGTCTAGAGAATGATATTACTCAATGGCATATGTCTTCAACTACGTGACTTATAAGAATGAGATCATACGAATGTTAAGAGTATATACATTGTCATTATGTCCCTGATCGATTGTTATTGTGGAAGGTAGACAGATAACAATAACACATAAGATCACAATGTAAATTGGTTGATGAGTAAATCTCATTAGTCATGATATGGCAATATCAAACTAAGCACACAGATAAATGTTAGGGAATAGTGTATTGGACAGACCCACTATGAGACGGACACATGGAAGCCATCTTCATGGAAGTCATAGTCATCTCTCACACTGATGGTGGTGGTCGTGGTTCTTTGACTTGAAATCACTACACTCATCACACGTCATTAGGTACATTTTGACATCATCAAATGCAGTCCTAAAACATGGGTTGTTAACGGTGATTATTGGGTGACTTTGACACATGGGGATTGACTATGAGTGATAGATATGAGATTTGTCCCTCCTATATGGAGTATGATATCCTAGGCCTCTTAATTAGTGAGACTGAGAAAAGTATGCCCATACACATGTTAGTCAATATGTTGAGCTCACATATATCTCATGTAATCTGCTCTGGTTCAAGAAACAAGATTGAATAATAATGAGGATGATTGCTCCATGCCTCTAGTTCAATGTGGATATCAGTGACAAAGGAACTATACAAACATTGTAACACCATACACAGATAGTAGGTTGAAGTTGCTCCCCAATTTTCCATTCACTTGGGTAGCAATGATGTTCAATCATTGCTTGTGATGTCATAAGCTAGTTATGGATATTCACTGCCAATGTGATATGGGACCTATAGGGTCACACACATCAGAACTCATCTAGAAAAGGAGTTTGATCTTGAATGATAATTGAATTGATTACTAAAGTGTTTAGGTATTTGAATTCACACAATGGATCAACTGACTAGGCTGTCAAATGATCAGTTCAAGTGTTGAAACTGCTATTTGGAGTGTTAGGCTTATTATAATGTACATTGGTTGGAATTTTACCTGACCTGGGTTTCTGAGACAACCGTATGGCTTATGCAAAACTGTCATTTGGCTAGTGCTAAATGACCATCTAGCTTGTGTGAAATGGCCATATGGCTTGTGCAAAATGACTGTCTGGCTTGGTGCAAGATGCCCATCTCAGTTGCACCAAACAACTATTTGGTTTGGTACAAGACACATGTCTCAGTTGCACCAAACGCCCATTTCGGGGGTATGTCAAGTTAAGTACTAATTGGAATTGAATAGCCAACATATGTGCAGAACTGGAAGGTGTGAAATTGTTGTTTTGCTTAGAAAAATGATTGTCTTGCTTGGCAAGATGATCGTTTCGTTGCATGCAGGTTGTGAAAATTCCAAAAAAGTTGCAAAAATTCAAGATCTACTTGCCCTTTTCACTACCACTTTAGTCCTGCATTGGTTGGGGACTGGGAATCCTAATCCTAACCCCTCCCATATATAGAGGGGTACTAGGGGATTCCCAGAACACAACTACTACATAGACAATTAAGAATCAATTTCTCTAATAATTGTTGTCCTATCTGGTTGTGGTAACCACAAGAGCCCAGACAAGTCCTACCCAACTAGAGAGGGATAGCCATGGGAGAGAAACAACTGAGGATCATTGTTGTGGGAGAGCATGTTGGTGACTAGTATACCAATAGAAGGGACAACTCCTTCCTGTCTATTCTTGCAGGACGACATGAGTTCTAGTTGGTCTGTGTGGACTACTCTAGAGGTAGGAGTCTGTTGGCTGCTGCTAGGAGGGCAACATCAACTCACACTCTGTGGCAAGATCTGAGGAGTTGTTGCAGCAGTTGTCCAAGTATGATGCCTGTGGAGGACCAATCAGATGAGTCTGAGTGCAACTAGGAGCTGCACAACAACTGTCTAAGATAGAGTGTGTATCTAGATCAATGAGGATTGCCGCTGGACTTGCTCCCAGACTAGGTATATCTTTGTGAAATCATCCTTCTAATTTCATAGTTATTGACGTGATTTGTTGGTTAATGGGAAATATGTCAGTAAAAATTTTATTTTCGCTGCCTATCTCTCATAGTGGTATCAGAGCCACATCAATTAATTATGTTTTAGGATAATTGATATGATCAAATTTTTAGTTTTATCGAGTTTATTTATTGCATGCGACGTGAATATTTAAATTGGTTGATGTGCACTTCTGTTTAATCACCACATAAAGAACCCAAACGAATATATATAGGGAAATGATCATGTGTGAGACATAATTCCGTGCGAGGATCTGAAATTGTATGTGGACCACTCAATTTAGTTAGTTACAATTTGACAGGCTTGAGACTGCAAAGTAAATCACTCGACTGAATATCCTGCTCGTGATATGACATCCTCAAGAAGCACTCCAGTCAAACTCAATAAACTAATCCAGCTCTCTCCTCGCAGTTGTTTCCTTGAAATTGATTTTATTTGGCTCCTTCTCTCATCATTTAAATACGCCTCCATTGTATTATGTTTTTTCTAATTATGAGTTGTGATTTGTTTGCTACTCATTTATATCTTATAATAACATTGAAAATGGTTTCTTGTGGGCTTTCTTTTTCCTTATTGTTATTCGTTTATTCATGTTTTCATGTGTATAGTAATTAAAGAAAATTCCAGCAGCTTTTCTCATTTTTCTTTAACAATTTAAACAAATGGTTGTTTTGTCAAAATTCCTATGTTACCCTTTCTACTTATTTTTTCTTACCAAATTGAATAGTGTATAGGGAAAAATCATATTGAAAACTATCTTAATGGTGCATAGAATGTATTATTGCATCAAATATTTATGGAAGGATGTGATTTTTATTTTAGAAAACTTGTTATAATGTATTCTGTTTAAGTAAAAAAGTATGAATATCTATTAATAAGGTGACTATTCAGTTAATTTTTGCACTAATGATTACTTGGATTCAATTAACTAATTAAGTTGTGGTTACATATTCCAACTAATAAACTAACCAAATTAGTATCAACTATTCAGTTACATTCCTCAATTTTACATCGTTGTCATGTCATTGTTATATCTCATATCAATATAACACTACAATTACAAGAAAACTCAATTAATATAAATGGGCATATTTGTAGAAATAATTGTCTTTTATATGGTCATTTATGTATTATATGATAATTTTTATCGATGAATTTTGACTAGTCAGCTAATTAGGTTAACTATATAGTAAATATTTTCAACTAAAAATTACCTATTCAACCAATTAATCAAAATAAATTAACTAAGTTTAGTGAAATAACCAAATCAATTAAACCAAATCAACCATTTGGAATTAACATTTGGTTAATTGGTTACTAATCAATTTCTTCTCATGCCTATCTATTAACACACTTGATGCATGGGTTTTTAGTCGCTTTTATAGGCCTATTTTATACTTGTTTTATGCATTTATTAGTCAATTAATTGATAATATTTGCATAAATCATTATTGTTGGCATGTACACTCTGTTTGCATTAAATTATGCTTATTTTATTATATTTACATGATTTTATGTATTCCCCAGCCTTATACATGTTTTTATGCATTTTTCAGGTACTTCATGTACAATGCAGAGTCGGTTCCACCGACCCTTCAAAGTCGGTGCCACTGAGATCGCAACAGTGGCTGGGCAATAAGAGAATAGAAGACTTAGTGCCACCGATCCTCACAGTCAGTGCCACCGAGACTTGTTCAGAGAGGCAGATTAAATAGGTGCACCAGCTCGGTGCCACCAACCATCACGTGTTGGTGGTACCGACTCAGCAGGGCAAAGGTCGCAACTCGAAGCAGTTGGTGCCACTGACTTCCTAGTCGATGCCACCGACTCTGCCAGAAATCAACAATTAAAAACCCAGATCTGAAAGTCCACATTATGTGGTACCATAAGTTAACCTATGACCTAGAAAAGGACGGCTAGACCTGGGGATCAACTCACGTTACACCGCACGAAGACCAGAGAAGGGAGAGAGGAGCATGGAGCCGAAGGACATCAACCGAGAGATTCGAGCACCTTCAATAGACGATTTTAATGCTGAAAGACTGTAGAATGTGTGTTTCTCGAGGAGGATCATCCAAAACACTTTCTCTCCAGGGTTTACATGAATTTCTTTCATGTTTCCCACATTTTTCGCCTCTCTTTCCATGTATTCGCACTTGAAAACCATGTGGGGCTAAACCCCTCGTTTCCTTAGGACCCGGGAGTAGCCCGGGGAATCATTGTATTGACTTTTACATGAATTAATATAGATTTCTCTTTAAAACTAGATATATAACTATGAAATTGAATGATCTATCTATGCTTGATCACCATCGATAGAATTTTAGACTAATAATTGCTCTGGAAGGAAGATTAAAAGTTTGAAAATCACAAGTTATACACTTTCCTATGCATTCCTTGGGAAAGGTAACATACAATTAGTGGAAAGAAACCCAGAGTCTTCGATAATGCACC
This sequence comes from Alisma plantago-aquatica, assembly GCA_963693085.1. Classification (NCBI taxonomy): domain Eukaryota; kingdom Viridiplantae; phylum Streptophyta; class Magnoliopsida; order Alismatales; family Alismataceae; genus Alisma; species Alisma plantago-aquatica. The sequence goes on along the minus strand of OY856412.1, from coordinate 333,741,312 downwards.
TAGACTAAGATATAAATTGCTACAAATGTAGAATTGGCTTAGATCTAGGTAGTGGATTGCACCATGGAAGCGGGCAATTCTAACTACAGGCTTTCTATCTAGGGTAGGAGTAAAATTTTTATTAATTTGGTAGAAATAAGATATAACGAGACCCCATGGTGAAATCAGTAATCCTAAGGAAACCACATCATTTGAATCGTCACTCTTAATTTTTGTTTAATTTTCTTTTGCTTTGTTTAAACTCAAACTCAACTTTTTAATCAGCTTATCTGATCGCACCGTAGTTAGTAGTAGTCACTGAGACTACATCTCCTTGAGTTCGACTTGGGCCTCACATAGGCCTATATTACTCGACACATGTACTTGCATTTATACGCACGGTTTTAGCGTGTCAAGTTTTTGGCACCGTTGTCGGGGAGACAACAAGGTTTCAGCACTACGAGTGATGTGGGCAGCCACTCTAGGCCACCTTTTATTTCGTGCAACTTTATTTTAATCATTGAAATTCATTGCATACATATAGAAAAAAATTTCTCTATTGATTACCATGATTAACAGATTCCACATTTTCAAGTACTAGTGCACGGTGCAAACACGGACCACAGACTATGGAGAATCTACACTAGAAGTCTCAACCACTATTGAGGATCCACAAGGGTCTGTCAGAATCTTAACGCCGACTCCAGTTCAAACAACTTCATCGGAAGACATAATGTTGACAACCAAGCAACAAGCAACGGGGAACAGTAATCCAAGGGCTGAGAGGACAATATGGGAGATGATTAAGGCATCTTCCTCAACTGTACAGACAGGACCCATCAAGAAACAGAATGTGAATGTAGCACAATACAAGATTGATCCAGGGTTGATTGCACTCGTCAATTCACAGGATTTTTATGGGCACACTCATGAAGACCCGGTGGCACACATCAACAACTTTGTAGAGTGTTACGACATGGTGAAAGTGGATAGGTTTCCACAAACAACCATTTATCTGAAGTTGTTCCCATCATCACTGGTGGATAAGGCAAAAGAATGGTTGCACAACCTACCAACGGAATCGATTAAGACATGGGATCAAATGATCGAGACGTTCTTTGAAAGGTACTTTCCTCTAGAAAAGAGAAATGAGCTGGTGTGGAACATTTACAATTTCAAGAAACATGTAGCTGAATCCTATTCTGAAGCTTGAAAGCATTTTTAGAACATGCTCAGGAAGGTCCCTCACCGTGGGATAGATATGGAGAACCAAGTTAAGATATTCTACTTTGGGCTCCATAAAAGCAAATGTGTCGCCTTAGATAGTGTACCCACAAGGTTCTTTATCAAAAACTCACCCTCTAAGTGTCATGAGATTTTAAAATATATGGCAAAAAATCAGGCATGGGGTAATGAGCGAGATCATCCAGAGCATATAAAAAGCATAGGGGAGTCTAAAGTTATCACCTCTTTGAATGAGAAGTGATGCGATGATTTTGAGTCGCATTTATAGACCTGTTTTATATGTGGTTTATGACTTAATTAGTCATTTCTATGGTTAATATTGCATAATTCATCCATTTTGGTCTTTGCCATCATTTTATGTCAAATCCCCTAGTTTTATCATTTTGAGCATTCATTATCACATTATTATAATTCGTGTGGATTTATTTGATCTTGTCTTTGAATTTCAGGAAAGACAAGTATTTACTTCCGTCGATACCATCGACAAGACCGCAGGTTGCCAGCCGAAAGGAGCAGCAAAGAGTCGATACCATCGACGTTGATGTCGATGGTATCGAGACACCTTCAGGTTGCTAGCGAAGAAGCAGTCGATAGTATCGACGGAAGTTGATACCATCGACACATGGAGGCTACAACGTCGCAAAACGACAAAAAACGACGCCTAAAGGGAGTCGATACCATCGACCTGAGTCGATGGTATCGAGATGATGAAAGGCGCGACAAAGGAAGGATTTGCAGCCAGCCGCTACTGTAGCGGGTCGATACCATCGACTCGCGTCGATGGTATCGACGCCGTCAGATATGCGTTGGATTCAGATTGATTTCAATCGGACGGCTGGAGTTAATTAACGACCTAATTAGGGACTTATACCTAATGAAGGCCGCCCAGACAGAGGAGGATCGGATTTTGGCTTTTGCACAAGTGCCGAGGAGTGAGAAAGGAGAACAGAGGCCAGAAGTTCATACCTGTCGATCCGGACGTTGCCGAAGACGGATTTCACCACCGAGAGGCGGGAAAGCTCGTGTTCTACGCAAAGGATCAATCGATTCTTCTCCGTTGATGGGTTTTCCCATTCAATTCACGTTTTTCATATGATTTCCCCTATTTCTACCATGTACTTGTGTGAGATGAACATGCAGGGCTAATCCCCTCCATCTTTAGGACCGGGAGTAGCCCGAGAATGCATTGTATGACAGTTTTATATTAATAATTCATATTTTCTCTCTTAAATCCGTGGTATAGTTTCGTTTTCTCCATATATTGTTATGCTTGATCACCATAATAATAACCTAATGCCCTTAATCACTTCGACAAGAGGATTAACGGTTGAAAAGAGACGAAATATACATTAATCGATAAATCCCTTGAAAAAGGAGGTGTAAAATTAATGGTGGAAACTGAGAGATCGTTCGTAATGCACTTAGTTTAGGGGATAGATTACTACGATGGTGGAATCGACCTAAATCTAAGTAGTGAATTACACCACGACAGTGGGTAATTCTGTTTTCAGGCCACTACCCGGATAGAGAGAGAAAATTGAGGAATTATATGAAATCGAATACAATGATAACCCGCGGTGAAACCGCAATCCTAAAGATACCTTTTTGAATTGATTAAATTAACCTTTAATCGATTGTTTGCTTTGTTTTATTTATATTTTCTTTTAATTTTATTCAACAACCCCAATTTGTTATTCGGTTTAGCTGATCGCAAATAGTTAGTAGGAGTCTCCAACAGTTCTGAGTATCCCTGTGTTCGACTCGGGCCTCACAAGGCCTGTACTACTCGACGCGTATACTTGCGCTTTTTAGCGCGTAGTAAAATACAAGTCAAGTTTTTGGCGCCGTTGCCGGGGATACGGCGGAATTGTTGGCACTTTGAGTGCTACGAGCGGCCACTCTAGGCCACAAATTTCTTTTTAATTTTCATTCAAATTCAAATATTTTTACATTGCACTATAATTGGTTATACTTGTCTGAGCATAGTACTGAACTCGAATTTTCTTATTTCAGGTACTGTGTATGGTGCATACACGTAGTACAGACTACGACAATCGCACACCTGAGGTTCCGTTTCCGGGACCTGAGGACGAGGAGTATTCTGAGCACGAGTACCAAGAAGAGATAGATTCTGAATCTGAACCAGAAGACATGGCCGAGCCACAGACCATTTGGGAGAAGATCAAAGCTTCTTCCTCATCAGCTTCAAAGGGGCCTATAAAAAAGCAGGTGATCAACATACCGACATATAAGATCGACCCAACATTGATTAATTTGGTGAAATCAAATGCGTTTCATGGGCTGAAGAATGAGGATCCTGTAGCACACATCAGCCAGTTCGTTGAAAACTGTGACATGGTAAAGATAGACAGGTTTCCACAAGATGCTTTGTACCTCAAGCTGTTCCCAAGTTCCTTGGCAGGAGCAGCAAGAGAGTGGCTACATAATCTAGACGATGAGTTCGTTGAGTCTTGGGACCATATGGTGGAAGTCTTCTTTGAGAGGTTCTTCCCTCCTGAGAAAACTAACGACATGATCCGGAAGATTCACAATTTCACCCAACAGGCGGGTGAAACATATTCTGAGACCTGGGAGCGATTTTAGGTTATGTTGAGGAGATGTCCGCATCATGGGCTGGACAAAGAGACACAGGTGAAAATCTTCTATTTTGCTCTCTCCGAGCATGATAGGAGTAATCTGGATTCAGCCGGGTCGGGATTTTTTCTGAATAACACTGACACTAGATGCTGGGAAATACTCAAGAACATGGCTAGAAAGCAGTCTTGGGGAGAAAGAGAGAGAGGCCCAGTTGAGCAAGCACGAGTCGCCAGTGAATCAAAGGCAATGAGAGAGCTGAATGAAAAGATGGATCTTCTCGCAAAGAAGTTACTGCAAAAAGAAGAAAATGAGTCCGAGGATGAGGCTCAAGTCAAGTACATGAGACAACAACAAGGGTACAGGAACAATGACTACTCATGGAGAAAGGACAAAAAGTTCTCATGGAAGGATCCGAACAATTTTCTGCAGGATCTGGAAGCCAAGCCCGCGCCATCCGGAGAGGACAAGAGCACGGAGTTGCTCAATCAGGTCATCAAGCAAAATCAAGAGTTAATGAACATATTCGGGCAGCAAATCAAGCAACCGGGAGAATACATGAATTAATTTGGGCAGACATTGCAGAACCATGGGGCTCAAATGAGGACCATAGAGACATCCATGGCGCAGATGGCAGCTAAAATTGCTAGTTTGAAGAAACCAGCACATCCGGGTTTTCCGGGGAACACCAATGTTCCCGGGGGAAACCAGCAAGCCAAGGCTATTTTACTGAGAAGTGGCAAGAAGGTGTTGAATCCAAGAACGGATGAAACAAGCACACCGCAAGATAAAGTTGAAGGTGAAACCACTACGGAGCAGCCCACACCAGTCACAGGGCAAGTTGAAGACATAGACGTGGATGGTATTGAAGAACAGGTTGCTGAGGGGGAACTGCAGAAAATGACGCCTTATGTGCCACCTCATCAAAGGGCACACGCCGTTCCGGTCCCTTATCCGAATAGTGCTGTAACACCCCTGACCTGGGTTATGACCTAACCCTGGAAGTTTTGCCTAAATATGTAATTAATATACTTGTGAACACTCCCTGGCATGTAATTAAGTTCCTAAGGAACATTTACTTTCAATTTTGCTCCTTTTTGTATAAAGTTGTAGCATTGTGTTGTATACAGGGACCTATGTGCAAATTACCCAGTTTAAGGGTTAAATTTGCAAAATTCACAAGAAAAGATGTTCCTTTTATGTTGAGACATCATGAAGATGTCTATGATGAAGTTTGAGGGATTTCCCAAGCTTGAGCACCAAGGTGCAGCTGTGGAAGCAATTCCCATGCTTAGAAACCCTAATTTGGGGTAAAGTGCAATTTACCCAAATTGAGGGGTCCAAGTTGTAATTCTTAATATCTAGAACATCTTTTATGACTCTTGTCATCATTTAGAGTAGAAATGATGAAAGGGATACATCATTTAATAATCAGATGAGAAAAATGATCCTTGTGATAGAAATCACCTAAAATGGGTATAAAACCCTTTCATGTATGTACCCTAGTTGAAGGTTGGATTCCTTTACCCTTAGATCTTGAGATTTTATGAGATTTGTACAAGGATAGATGAGTTTGGACGTGCCTTTGAGCAAGGAGGGTCCTAGATGTGATTTCCAATCTTGTGAGGTCCTTAGAGTGTAAAAGAGGCTAAAGTATATAAGCCCTTTTCCCTTGCAATTAAGTGAACGAATTTTCTTTCCTTCACTTCTCTTCCTTTCTTGCTCAAACGACCAAGGACAGCTCTGGAGCTCAGGGGGGGACGACCAACCTGTTCTAGGTAAGAGAACCCCACCTTCTAGCTCGAATTCATGGAGGAATTCACTTTCTAAAGTTGGTTTTATGGTTAGCTTACTTAGTCTTCTTGTTCTAGCCGACCAAAGCAACGTTTCCTTGGAGAATTCACCTCTGACCAAGTTGTGGAAGCTCAAGGACGCCATTAAAGCTTGGAGCTTGAAGGCTTGGAGCTCTAAGATCAACCTTTAGGCGGGTTTTATAACTCTAAACTTTTGCTTTATATGTATGCTTAATCCTTGCAATTTACTTGGTAAAAATCTCCTTCTACCTCTCTTCTTCCTTGCACGTTTGCAAGCAAATTAGTGGAGGAACCGACCTTGCTAGAGCTTGAAGATGAGGGGCGTGATTCCCTATGTTACTTTTTCAAACGACCTTGGACCCTTTTGGTCCAAACGGTTGCAAACCGTTTGGGTTCAAACGGTTTCAAACCGTTTGCTCTCAAACGGTCCTGCAAGACCGTTTGGATTGAAACGGTCTCAAGACCGTTTGAAAGAGTTGACCAAGGGACGACCGTTTGAGGGTCTGTTCCTAATATATTGAATTTCATCTCTGCAAAGAATCAAAGTCTAATTCTTAACCATTTGGGAGTTGAAGCCACTTCAACATGAAACCCTAATCGAGTGAAAAAGTGCTGATTTGGAACATAGATCTTGTTGAGTTTTGGGTTGAAGGACCCAAACGGTCTCAAGACCATTTGAGGATTCCTCCAAACGGTCCTAAGACCGTTTGGGCACAACTAAAGACCGTTTGAAGGTCTAGGGTTGAGTTAATCTAATGGTTTGAGGGTCCAATTGTAGGAAATTGATGAAATTGATGAAAGTTGCTGATTTTGACCTAATTGGACTTCAACCTTAGTGAAAACGACTTGGACTTTGGTCAAACTTTGGGCAAACGGTCTCAAGACCGTTTGGATGATGTCCAAACGACCTCAAGACCGTTTGGGCCAAGTTTGAGCCCAATTGGAGGTCAATTGATAGGTTCAACCTTGAGTTGATTCATATTGTTGAACATTGATGACCATCCGATTTGAAACCCTAATTGAGAACAATTGAACCCTAATTGGATTGCAATTGAGGGTCAATTTGATGTCTAATAGGCTAAGGCTAACTCTAATTGACTCAATTTATAAGTGGTTAGCATAGCTTTGACCAATTGAGGGCTTCAACACACATATCCATGAACATTGGTAACCTTTGAACCACTTTGGAGGTCCAAACGGTTTGAGCCCTTTGTGGACCAAACGGTCTCAAGACCGTTTGGATCCAAACGGTCTCAAGACCGTTTGAGACCAAACGGTCTCAAGACCGTTTGGGGCCAAACGGTCTCAAGACCGTTTGCGCTCAAACGACCTCAGGATCGTTTGGTCCAATCGATCTCAAGTAATTTTTGATCAAACAGTTTCAAACCGATTGAAACTCCAAATGGTTTGGAAGTCAACCCTTCCAAACGGTCTTCACCTCCAAACGGTCTCAAGACCGTTTGGGTGGTTGAAACCGTTTGAAGGTTGAAACCGTTTGGAGATTGGTGATGGTTTGTACTTAACCATTTGATGATGTAAGTAGTTCAATGATGATCCAATCTAAACCCTAATGGTAACCTAGGTCATTAAGGGACCATGTGATTAGTGAGTTAACCCAGATGGTAATCATGTGGCAAATTACCAAAATACCCTTGAGGGGTCTAAAGGGATAAAACCTTGTTCTAATCAAACCCTAATCACATGATGTTGATGTTTTGGATCATGTTAGTCAATGGAGACTTATCTCAACCTGATCTAGAGTGGTGTTGTCACCATCTACTAGTGAGAGGAGAGAGAAAGTATTTCTAGAGAGAGAAAGTATCCTAGAGAGAGAAAGTACCCTTTTTAGGAGGAAACTCTAGTGAGATACTTCAATTACACATGAATTTGCATGATTAGGGAATGACCCACCTATGTGAGGTCATGGAAACCCTAAATATGATATCTAATGGATCTTAATCTTAATTAAGAGTCATAATGATGATGTTTCTCTTACATGATGATGTAATGAGTACCATTCACCATGGTGTGAATAGTAAACCTTAATTTTAGGGTGATGACTTGAAAGATGAATAGTAAACCCTAAATTGTTGAATTGTTTACTATTATCTGTTGAACTAACCATGCAGGTTATTATGAGATGATGGTCATACCCAGGTATGAAATACCATGTTATATTCATTGAAAGCATGTCTTAAGCTTTATGAATAGTGAATCATCTTGATGCACTGCTAAGTGACATCTTTTGTGATTTATGGGCTGTAAGAGCCATAAACACCATCAAGGTCATGCTTGACAGATGACTTGTGATGAGATAATTGAGAACTGGTAATTGAAATGAGTTAGGCCTGCTACATTTTAGTATTCTCATATATAGCTGTGATGCTAATGTTTTTGTATGATGATATGAATACTGAATGTACCTAACTAATCAAGTGAAATGTAGAGCCCTGATCATAGATCCATCATTGTCAGAGTCTAAATGATGGTGAAACATGTTTTTCCTCAGGGAACTCCTGGATCACATACTTTTGAGTATGTGGGGTACATGGATGTGTAGAACCTTACATCCTAGTGTAGGTATTTGATGTAGATTCTTGTAGTCCGTCATACCTTCACTATAAAAGAAAAGGTGAGAGGATGATGTAGATTCTAGTAGTCCATCAGACCCCACCATAAAGTCCTAAAGGTGAGATGTATATCTACGCTCCCTTAAAGACACAAATACCGTATCGGTGAAAGATAAACAGGAAATCTTCCGATAGCGAAGAGAGTACAGAATGCCACTGTAACTCTAAAAATAGTGAAGGACCAGAGTACCCTGGTGAGCTATTACAAAGACATCCCGCCAGATGTCAAACAATCAATCCTCTAACTGACTGAGGAAGATGAGGTCATAAGAATCCGGCTCTTTTAATGACCTATGTATGATACTGATGTGACTTCTTAGTGATCAGTTGGAGTATGAGTGGTATGCCTCATCTCCACAGGGCATAACAATAATGTTTGAAAAACATAATCAACAGCGTAGTATATCTGTTAGAGTTATCTACGAGTTATTTGATTGATGTTACCTTGAATAGCATAGATGTTCTCATATTTTAATTTTGATTGAACTCTTGCTTATCAATCAGAACTTCCAGTGAATATCTTGAAGGCTCTTATTGCTTTAGTTATTCCTTGCTTTGCTTATAAAGCCTAGTGGAGAGTTATAACTCTCGCTGGGGCAATTATGTATAATTGTCTCACCCCGTAGACTTCTACTTTTTAGGTGGTCGTCGAAGACGGAGGAACAAGAACTCAGGTGACCAATCCCAGCAACAGCAGCATTAGGAGCAGTAAATATCTCAGGTGGAGATCTAGCCTGCTTCATGGTGTAGTTAGAGTAAAGTCCTATGTGTCCTCAGTACTCTCAGGTCCTGGAGTGTTTTGGAGTATGAACTCTTGAGAATTTTTGTATCATGTTGAATATAATTACTCAAGAAGTAATTGTCAGTGATGTAAACAGTTAAATCCTTTTTCTATGGAAAAGGTTTGTGAATTCAGGCTCTTGTCTCGAAAAGTTTTAATTCCCGTGATTTTTGTCTTCCGCCGTTTATCGATTGCTTCCGCACATGTTTAAATCGGGATTAATTCGTGGTTTGGAGGTCGGAGCCCACAATTAAGTGGTATCAGAGCTCTAGGTTCTCCGAGTCTACAGAGGCATAGGACTTAGGAAGTCGAGTCTATCTGTAGTATTCCTTCCTTATCTAATAGAATCTTCTACTCCTCAGGAGAAGAAGATACTTAAGATGTCAGAGCCACATGATGAGTATGTGGAAGAAAGTAGTGCCAGTGCACCTCAAGGCGGTGCAGGAGTACCAGAGGTGGAACGGCCTGTACCAAAACAACCTAGAGAGCCACCCCAGTTTGACCCAGCTGACATAGGTAACCCAGCAGTCCAGACAATGTTTGGGCAGTTCATGACTGTCATGACACATATAACCAACAGGTTGCCTATGCCTGCACCTAGGGCACCTGTCTAGCCTGAGGGGCAAGGTATCGGGAAGACGTTCGAGCGACTACGTCGTGTCGGAGCTACCGAGTACCATGGGACTGCTGACCCCGCAGATGCTGATCTGTGGTTGACAGAGCTGGGGAAGGCTTTTAGGATCCTCAACATCCCTGAAGCTGAGAAGGTTAGACATGCTGTCTATCTTCTCAAAGGAAGTGCTGGTCACTGGTGGACCATGGAAGAGAAGAAGAGACCTGGAATAGAGATCTCGTGGGAAGATTTTCGGCGGGAGTTTGTCCAAAGATATTTCCCAAAGACCTTCCTAGATGAGAAGATCTCTCAGTTTGAGAGACTGAGACAGGGTATGATGAACATTAGCGAGTACGAAGCTAAGTTCATGGAGTTGTTGCGGTTTTGTCCGCACATGGCTGCCACAGAAGAAGAAAGAATCAGAAGGTTTGAGAAGGGGTTGAATGCTGACATGTCTACCCCAGTGTCTGCCTTAGAGAACCGAGAGAGATTCTCTACCTTCGTTGAGTCAGTCCGAAGGATAGAGAGATCTGTGGTTGAGAAGAGGCAAACACAGAAAAGGTATCCACAGTTACAGGGTTCTTCATCTATGGACTTTAAGAAGTCTAGATCCTCTGCACCTAACCCTCCACCATCTAGATCTAGTCCTCAGACTCAGTGGTCTCCTAGTAGAGGTAGAGGAAGAGGACAACCACCTCGGGAGACACAGAGTTCTGCATCAATGTCTGCTACCGGACCACAAAGACCACAAGAAAGAAGATGCTACAACTGCGGTAAGGTGGGACATTTGATGAAGGACTGCCGATCTAGGCCTGTCAGTGTGACACAGCCTCCGAGACAAGGACAACAGGGATCACAGGGAGGACAATCTCAAGGAACAGGTCGAGGACGCGGGCAAGCGTCTCAAGCTGGATCATCAGCACCACCTCAACAACAGGCTACGGCGAGGTTCTATGCTATGAACCCACCAGAGGCAGTGGTCAATCCACAAGTAGTGACAGGTCAGATGGAACTTTTATATTCTGATATGTCTAAATCTTGTGTAGTATCTGTTTTGATTGACCCGGGTGCTACGCACTCTTTCATCACTCGAAGAGTGATTCGTAACTACAATATGATAACTAGTCATAGGGCAGATAAGTTGTTGTTGGAGACTCCGTTGAGTGGGTCTGCTGTTCTGCAAGAAGTATGCTCTCCTTGTGTACTTTTCTTTTCTAAGCATCGCATTCAAGTGGATCTCATACCGCTTGATATGCAAGGATTTGATATAATCCTAGGGATGGATACCTTGGAAAGGTATCGAGTTGTCTTGGATTGTGAGTCCAAGCTGGCTGTGTTTGCTGATGAAAGCAACACATGGATCTTTCAAGGTGAAAGAACGATTCTGCCCACCTGTCTTGTATCAGCTATGGTTGCTGATAAGTTGATGAGGCAAGGATGCTATGCATTCTTGGCCCATGTGGTAGATGTTACCAAGGAGAGTTCCAACCCTACTGAAATTCCGATAGTCAGGGAATTCGAAGATGTGTTTCCCGAAGAACTTCCTGGTATACCACCACCCCGGGAAATTGATTTTGAAATCAATTTGGTCCCAGATACGAAACCCATAGCCCAGACTCCGTATAGGATGGCGCCTGCTGAGATGGCAGAACTGAAGAAACAGCTTCAAGAGTTACTTGAGAAGGGTTTCATCCGACCGAGTACCTCACCTTGGGGTGCTCCGGTTTTGTTTGTTAAAAAGAAAGATGGATCGATGCGGTTGTGCATTGATTATAGACAACTCAATAAAGTAACAATAAAGAATAAGTATCCTTTGTTGAGGATTGATGATCTCTTCGACCAGTTGCGTGGTGCAACAGTCTTTTCCAAGATAGACTTAAGGTCTGGATATCATCAAATCCGCATTAAGGACAGTGACATATCCAAGTCTGCCTTTAGGACAAGATATGGTCACTATGAGTTCACGGTTATGTCGTTTGGACTAACCAATGCACCAGCTGCATTCATGGAACTCATGAATAGAGTCTTTCGACCTTTTCTTGATCAGTGTGTTGTCGTCTTCATAGATGGCATACTGATTTATAGTAAGGATGCTCAGCAGCATGAGCAACACCTTCGCCAGACTTTGACCTTGCTAAGGGAACATAAGCTATACGCTAAGTTTAGCAAGTGTGAGTTCTGGTTATCTGAAGTATCCTTCCTTGGACATGTGGTATCTGCCTCGGGAATTCGTGTTGACCCTGCAAAGATAGAATCTGTTCTGCAGTGGGAACAACCGAAGACACCGACGGAGATTAGAAGTTTCTTGGGGTTAGCTTGTTATTATCGAAGGTTTATTAAGAATTTCAGTTCTATAGCCTTACCTTTGACCAAGTTAACCCGGAAGGATGTTCCTTTTGCTTGGAGTGATAAGTGTCAACAGTCTTTTCAGCTGTTGAAGGAGAGGTTGACAAGTGCACCTGTGCTTGTGTTACCTGATCAAGGAAAGGAATATATAATCTTTTGTGATGCCTCCAAGAATGGACTTGGATGTGTGTTGATGCAGGATAAACAAGTGATTTCTTTTGCTTCCCGACAGCTTAAGAAACACGAGGAGAATTATCCGACACACGATCTAGAGTTAGCTGCTGTGGTACATGCTTTGAAAATCTGGAGACATTATCTTTATGGAGAAACTTTCCAGATTTTCACAGACCACAAGAACCTTAAGTACATCTTCACTCAGCATGAGCTTAATATGAGGCAACGTCGCTGGATGGAGTTAATCAAGGACTACGATTGTACAATTGATTACCATCCGGGCAAAGCCAATGTGGTTGTTGATGCCTTGAGTAGGAAATCAGCAACATCAACCATGGATAGGGCACAACTAAGTTCCTTAGTATGCTCTAGAAGAGATATGCTTATCTCTTTAAGGCAAGACAATGTGCAGTTGAAGGCATCATTGTTAGCTGGTCTGTTAGCTGAGATGCAGATTAAACCTACCTTAAGAGAGCAGATAAAGGAGGCACAACAAGTAGATGTTTTTGTACAGCAGATTAGATCTGAGTTTGGAGATGAGAAGCGAGAAGGTTTTCATGAGTCAGATGACCAGGTGGCATGCTATCATGGAAGGATGATAGTGCCAGATGTGGACAACCTGAGGAAGTTAGTCCTGGAAGAAGCTCATTCTTCGATGTATGCTATGCATCCAGGGAGCACCAAGATGTATCGAAACCTGAAAGATATGTATTGGTGGCCTGGAATGAAGAAGAATGTAGTTGAGTTTGTTCTGAGGTGTCCTGTGTGTCAGCAGGTCAAGGCTGAACACCAGAGACCTACAGGAACAATGCAACCCTTACCCATACCACAGTGGAAGTGGGACCATGTGACCATGGACTTTGTTGTTGGCCTACCTAGGACAAACAAAGGACATGATTCCATTTGGGTAATTGTTGATAGGTTGACAAAGACATCGCATTTCTTACCTGTCAAAACAACCTATTCTGCTGAAAGGTTATCCCAGATATATGTTCAAGAGATAGTGCGGTTGCACGGAGTTCCTGTCACTATAGTTTCTGACAGAGGTCCCCAGTTTACAAGTCGCTTTTGGGAACAGTTACACAGAGCCCTAGGCACCAAGCTAAGGTTTAGTACAGCCTTTCATCCCCAGACTGATGGACAGTCAGAAAGAACTATACAGACCTTAGAAGATCTGTTGAGAGCATGTGTTCTCCAGTTTACCGGGAGTTGGGATCTACATCTAAGCTTGATAGAGTTTGCCTATAACAATAGCTATCAACATAGCATTGATATGGCACCATATGAAGCCTTATATGGTAGACGTTGTAGATCACCCTTGTGTTGGTATGAAACTGGTGAGCACCAGTTGTTAGGCCCTGATCTGGTGCAGCAAACTACAGAAAATATTAAAGTGATAGAACAACAACTTAAGTCTGCACAAGATAGACAGAAATCATATGCCGATAAACGTCATAGACCCCTAGAATTCCAGGTTGGAGACAGAGTGTATCTCAAGGTCTCACCTTGGAAAGGAGTCCTTCGTTTTGGGAAGAAAGGAAAGTTAGCTCCTAGATTTATGGGACCTTATCCAATTCTTGAAAAAGTTGGAAAGGTGGCCTATAGACTAGAGTTACCTCAGGAGTTGCAGAAGCTGCACCCTGTGTTTCACATTTCCATGCTGAGGAAATGTCATCCAGATACCGAGTCAATTCTACAACCTATGGAGGTAGAATTGAATGAAGATATAACGTATGAGGAGGGACCAGTGTCAATCCTCGATAACAGAACTAAAAAGTTAAAGAAGAAGGATATAAGCCTTGTAAAAGTTCTCTGGAACCATCGTGGTGTTGAAGAAGCCACTTGGGAACTAGAAGATGAAATGAGAAGAAAATATCCTGCTCTTTTCTTATAATATGCTTTATCGATTTCGGGGACGAAATCCTTTTGAAGGGGTAAAGAATTTGTAACACCCCTGACCTGGGTTATGACCTAACCCTGGAAGTTTTGCCTAAATATGTAATTAATATACTTGTGAACACTCCCTGGCATGTAATTAAGTTCCTCAGGAACATTTACTTTCAATTTTGCTCCTTTTTGTATAAAGTTGTAGCATTGTGTTGTATGCAGGGACCTATGTGCAAATTACCCAGTTTAAGGGTTAAACTTGTAAAATTCACAAGAAACGATGTTCCTTTGATGTTGAGACATCATGAAGATGTCTATGATGAAGTTTGAGGGATTTCCCAAGCTTGAGCACCAAGGTGCAGCTGTGGAAGCAATTCTTAATATCTAGAACATCTTTTATGACTCTTGTCATCATTTAGAGTAGAAATGATGAAAGGGATACATCATTTAATAATCAGATGAGAAAAATGATCCTTGTGATAGAAATCACCTAAAATGGGTATAAAACCCTTTCATGTATGTACCCTAGTTGAAGGTTGGATTCCTTTACCCTTAGATCTTGAGATTTTATGAGATTTGTACAAGGATAGATGAGTTTGGACGTGCCTTTGAGCAAGGAGGGGCCTAGATGTGATTTCCAATCTTGTGAGGTCCTTAGAGTGTAAAAGAGGATAAAGTATATAAGCCCTTTTCCCTTGCAATTAAGTGAACGAATTTTCTTTCCTTCACTTCTCTTCCTTTCTTGCTCAAACGACCAAGGACAGCTCTGGAGCTCAGGGGGGGACGACCAACCTGTTCTAGGTAAGAGAACCCCACCTTCTATCTCGAATTCATGGAGGAATTCACTTTCTAAAGTTGGTTTTATGGTTAGCTTACTTAGTCTTCTTGTTCTAGCCGACCAAAGCAACGTTTCCTTGGAGAATTCACCTCTGACCAAGTTGTGGAAGCTCAAGGACGCCATTAAAGCTTGGAGCTTGAAGGCTTGGATCTCTAAGATCAACCTTTAGGCGGGTTTTATAACTCTAAACTTTTGCTTTAAATGTATGCTTAATCCTTGCAATTTACTTGGTAAAAATCTCCTTCTACCTCTCTTCTTCCTTGCACGTTTGCAAGCAAATCAGTGGAGGAACCGACCTTGCTAGAGGTTGAAGATGAGGGGCGTGATTCCCTATGTTACTTTTTCAAACGACCTTGGACCCTTTTGGTCCAAACGGTTGCAAACCATTTGGGTTCAAACGGTTTCAAACCGTTTGCTCTCAAACGGTCCTGCAAGACCGTTTGGATTGAAACGGTCTCAAGACCGTTTGAAAGAGTTGACCAAGGGACGACCGTTTGAGGGTCTGTTCCTAATATATTGAATTTCATCTCTGCAAAGAATCAAAGTCTAATTCTTAACCATTTGGGAGTTGAAGCCACTTCAACATGAAACCCTAATCGGGTGAAAAAGTGCTGATTTGGAACATAGATCTTGTTGAGTTTTGGGTTGAAGGACCCAAACGGTCTCAAGACCGTTTGGGGATTCCTCCAATCGGTCCTAAGACCGTTTGGGCACAACTCAAGACTGTTTGAAGGTCTAGGGTTGAGTTAATCTAATGGTTTGAGGGTCCAATTGTAGGAAATTGATGAAATTGATGAAAGTTGCTGATTTTGACCTAATTGGACTTCAACCTTAGTGAAAACGACTTGGACTTTGGTCAAACTTTGGGCAAACGGTCTCAAGACCGTTTGGATGATGTCCAAACGACCTCAAGACCGTTTGGGCCAAGTTTGAGCCCAATTGGAGGTCAATTGATAGGTTCAACCTTGAGTTGATTCATATTGTTGAACATTGATGACCATCCGATTTGAAACCCTAATTGAGAACAATTGAACCCTAATTGGATTGCAATTGAGGGTCAATTTGATGTCTAATAGGCTAAGGCTAACTCTAATTGACTCAATTTATAAGTGGTTAGCATATCTTTGACCAATTGAGGGCTTCAACACACATATCCATGAACATTGGTAACCTTTGAACCACTTTGGAGGTCCAAACGGTCTCAAGACCGTTTGAGACCAAACGGTCTCAAGACCGTTTGGGCTCAAACGACCTCAGGATCGTTTGGCCCAATCAATCTCAAGTAATTTTTGATCAAACGGTTTCAAACCGATTGAAATTCCAAACGGTTTGGAAGTCAACCCTTCCAAACGGTCTTCACCTCCAAACGGTCTCAAGACCGTTTGGGGCCAAACGGTCTCAAGACCGTTTGGGTGGTTGAAACCGTTTGGAGATTGGTGATGGTTTGTACTTAACCATTTGATGATGTAAGTAGTTCAAAGATGATCCAATCTAAACCCTAATGGTAACCTAGGTCATTAAGGGACCATGTGATTAGTGAGTTAACCCATGATGATAATCATGTGGCAAATTACCAAAATACCCTTGAGGGGTCTAAAGGGATAAAACCTTGTTCTAATCAAACCCTAATCACATGATGTTGATGTTTTGGATCATGTTAGTCAATGGAGACTTATCTCAACCTGATCTAGAGTGGTGTTGTCACCATCTACTAGTGAGAGGAGAGAGAAAGTATTTCTAGAGAGAGAAAGTATCCTAGAGAGAGAAAGTACCCTTTTTAGGAGGAAACTCTAGTGAGATACTTCAATTACACATGAATTTGCATGATTAGGGAATGACCCACCTATGTGAGGTCATGGAAACCCTAAATATGATATCTAATGGATCTTAATCTTAATTAAGAGTCATAATGATGATGTTTCTCTTACATGATGATGTAATGAGTACCATTCACCATGGTGTGAATAGTAAACCTTAATTTTAGGGTGATGACTTGAAAGATGAATAGTAAACCCTAAATTGTTGAATTGTTTACTATTATCTATTGAACTAACCATGCAGGTTATTATGAGATGATGGTCATACCCAGGTATGAAATACCATGTTATATTCATTGAAAGAATGTCTTAAGCTTTATGAATAGTGAATCATCTTGATGCACTGCTAAGTGACATCTTTTGTGATTTATGGGCTGTAAGAGCCATAAACACCATCAAGGTCATGCTTGACAGATGACTTGTGATGAGATAATTGAGAACTGGTAATTGAAATGAGTTAGGCCTGCTACATTTTAGTATTCTCATATATAGCTGTGATGCTAATGTTTTTGTATGATGATATGAATACTGAATGTACCTAACTAATCAAGTGAAATGTAGAGCCCTGATCATAGATCCATCATTGTCAGAGTCTAAATGATGGTGAAACATGTTTTTCCTCAGGGAACTCCTGGATCACATACTTTTGAGTATGTGGGGTACATGGATGTGTAGAACCTTACATCCTAGTGTAGGTATTTGATGTAGATTCTTGTAGTCCGTCATACCTTCACTATAAAAGAAAAGGTGAGAGGATGATGTAGATTCTAGTAGTCCATCAGACCCCACCATAAAGTCCTAAAGGTGAGATGTATATCTACACTCCCTTAAAGACACAAATACCGTATCGGTGAAAGATAAACAGGAAATCTTCCGATAGCGAAGAGAGTACATAATGCCACTGTAACTCTAAAAATAGCGAAGGACCAGAGTACCCTGGTGAGCTATTACAAAGACATCCCGCCAGATGTCAAACAATCAATCCTCTAACTGACTGAGGAAGATGAGGTCATAAGAATCCGGCTCTTTTAATGACCTATGTATGATACTGATGTGACTTCTTAGTGATCAGTTGGAGTATGAGTGGTATGCCTCATCTCCACAGGGCATAACAATAATGTTTGAAAAACATAATCAACAGCGTAGTATATCTGTTAGAGTTATCTACGAGTTATTTGATTGATGTTACCTTGAATAGCATAGATGTTCTCATATTTTAATTTTGATTGAACTATTGCTTATCAATCAGAACTGCCAGTGAATATCTTGAAGGCTCTTATTGCTTTAGTTATTCCTTGCTTTGCTTATAAAGCCTAGTGGAGAGTTATAACTCTCGCTGGGGCAATTATGTATAATTGTCTCACCCCGTAGACTTCTACTTTTTAGGTGGTCGTCGAAGACGGAGGAACAAGAACTCAGGTGACCAATCCCAGCAACAGCAGCATCAGGAGCAGTAAATATCTCAGGTGGAGATCTAGCCTGCTTCATGGTGTAGTTAGAGTAAAGTCCTATGTGTCCTCTGTACTCTCAGGTCCTGGAGTGTTTTGGAGTATGAACTCTTGAGAATTTTTGTATCATGTTGAATATAATTACTCAAGAAGTAATTGTCAGTGATGTAAACAGTTAAATCCTTTTTCTATGGAAAAGGTTTGTGAATTCAGGCTCTTGTCTCGAAAAGTTTTAATTTCCCGTGATTTTTGTCTTCCGTCGTTTATCGATTGCTTCCGCACATGTTTAAATCGGGATTAATTCGTGGTTTGGAGGTCGGAGCCCACAAGTGCAAAGGCAAGGAAGGTAGACGCACAGTTCAAGAAATTCTTGGACAGCTTTAGGAAGCTTTCGGTCAATATTCCATTATTGGAAGCTATTGAGCAAATCCCTTCATACGTGAAGTTTCTAAAAGATGTCATCACCAAGAAGAGGAAAATACCAGATACTGAGGTCGTTGTGCTAAAGGAGCAAGTGAGTGCCTTCATAATGGGAACTCTGCCGCCAAAGAGACAGGATCCTGGGTGGTTCAATATTTCTTGCTATATCGGGAAGTTTAAATTTGGAGAAGCATTGTGTGATTCAGGGGCAAGCATCAATTTGATGCCCCTTTCGATATTTAAAAAGCTGGGATTAAAGGAGTCACGGCCGAGCAATATGACAATTCAACTGGCCGACAACTCTGTAGTGAAGCCTTATGGAATCTGTGAAGATGTCTTAGTAAAGGTGGATCGATTTGTCTTTCCGGTTGATTTTGTGGTTATGGAAATGCAGGATGAGCATGGCAATGAGTTGTTACTTGGACGCCCATTCCAAGCTACAGCTGACATGATCTTAGAGATGGGGAGAGGTCGCTTGACCTTAGGCATAGCAGATGACCGCTTTGAGATGGTCATGCCCTCTAGCACTGTGTCTTCTAAAGCAAAAGAACAATGTAACATGGTGAAACATATGGATCACAACATCTCACTTTGCCTTGGAAAACCATTTCTGGACATGGCTCATGTGATGAGCAAGATGGATAATGGAACCTTAGCTTTGGATATTATGGAGCAAACTAAGGTTGTTTCTTTGTGTAAAGCTGTTGGATTTCCGAATGATGAGAATGAGGACATTCCACCTTCTTGGGAGGATGATGCGATTGCTATTTCTGTTGTTGAGGCATATCCGGAATTGCCGCTGGAGGCTTGTTTGTTGAATGTTACCTATGATTGGATGTGGAGTAAATCACTCAAGGAGTGTGCTAAAATGCTTCAGATGCTTCCATGCTTCTATACGAGGCACTATGAAGATTTAGGTGCACTTCCCCCACTGTTGCATTGATCTCTTATCAGCCCGCCAGAGTTAGAATTGAAGCCGCTGCCCCCGCATCTCAAGTATGTCTTTCTAGCTGAGAAAGACAAGTTACCGGTGATCGTATCTGCTTATTTGAGTGCGGACGAGGAGGAGCAATTGCTGATAGTGCTGAAGAACCACCGTGGAGCTTTTGGGTGGTCTGTTGCAGACATCAAGGGGATCTCCCCTACTCTTTGCCAGCACAAGATTCGGCTTGAAGAGGGAGCCAAGCCTGTTATTCAGCCTCAAAGACATTTAAATCTGAGCATGATGGAGGTTGTGAAGAAGGATGTCATCAAACTTCTTGCTGTAGGGATTATCTATGCCATATCAGACTCGACGTGGGTGAGTCCCACACAGGTAGTCTCTAAGAAGGGGGGAATTACTGTCACTAAAAATTTGTTGAATGAACCTGTCACCACCCGATTGGTATCTGGGTGGAGAGTTTGTATTGACTACCATCGTCTGAATGCTGCCACACTTAAAGATCATTTTCCTTTACCATTTATTGATCAAATTTTAGAACGTCTTGCTGGTCGGTCACATTTTTGTTTTCTGGACGGGTATTCGGGGTATAACCAGATCTCGATTGATCCTTTGGATTAAGAGAAGTCTACGTTCACCTGTCCCTATGGGACTTTTGCTTATCGGCGAATACCGTTTGGTTTATGTAATGCACCGGCGACGTTTCAACGCTGTATGCTCGCCATATTTTCTGACATGGTAAAGCGTTGTCTTGAGGTTTTTATGGATGACTTCTCGGTTCATGGTGCATCATTTAATGAATGTCTCTATAACTTAGACAAAGTTTTGCAGCGTTGTGAGGACACACACTTGGTCCTTAACTGGGAGAAATGTCACATGATGGTGACAGAGGGAATAGTGCTAGGACACAAGGTGTCTACCAAAGGTCTTGAGGTAGACCTGGTAAAAATTGAGGTGATTTCCAAGCTGCCCCCACCAAATTCTGTAAAAGGGGTGAGAAGCTTTCTGGGACACGCCGGGTTCTATCGACGATTCATTAAGGATTTTTCTAAAATTGCAAAACCTTTATCCGAACTCTTAGAGAAAGATGCGGTTTTTGATTTCAACGATAAGTGTCTTCATGCATTCAATGTTTTGAAAGAAAAGTTGATTTCTGCCCTGGTTTTTCAAACGCCGGATTGGACAAAACCTTTCAAATTGATGTGTGACGCTTCGGATTTTGCAGTAGGAGCCGTTTTGGGGCAACGGGTAGATAATAAGCCCGCTGTGATTTTCTATGCTTCCAAAACTCTGAATGATGCTCAATTGAATTATACAACTACTGAAAAAGAATTACTTGCCGTCGTGTTTGCCTTTGAAAAATTTCATCAGTATTTAGTTGGATCTAAAGTAGTTGTATGGACCGACCATGCTGCGATAAAATACTTGATGGAGAAAAAAGACGCAAAGCCTAGACTCATTAGGTGGATTTTGCTCTTACAAGAATTTGACATTGAATTCAAGGATAAGTCTGGAATTGAGAATGTAGTGTCTGATCATTTGTCTAGGTTAGAAAGGGTGAATGAAAAAGATTTGCACATACCCATAACCGAGACGTTTCCCGATGAACAACTTTTGAAAATATATTCTAAAGAGTCGTGGTTCGCTGAAATTGTTAATTATTTGGCTTGCGGGATCATCCCAGAAGATTGGTCATATCAGGAGAAAAAGAGATTCTTTCATTCTTTAAGATACTATTTTTGGGATGATCCAATTCTTTTGAAGCAATGCAGGGATGGTATCTTACGCAGGTGTGTGCCTGAAGTGGAGTACGAGAGTGTTCTCCATCATTTCCATGCATCACCTACGGGAGGACACCATGCCAGTTCGCGAACCGCAGCTAAGGTGTTGGAAAGCGGCCTTTATTGGCCAACTTTGTTTTAGGATGCCTACGATTTTGTGAGGCAATGTGATCCTTGTCAGCGAGCAGGTAATATATCGAAGCAACAGGAGATGCCCCTGAATGTATTTCAGGAAGTTGAGGTATTTGATTTGTGGGGCATAGACTTCATGGGACCCTTTGTGTCCTCGAACTCAAATTTGTATATCTTGCTAGCCGTTGACTATGTGTCGAAGTGGGTGGAAGAAATCCCCACAAGGACTAATGATTCTACTGTAGTGTGCAGGTTCGTGAAGGAAAATATTTTCTGCAGGTTTGGGATACCCCGAATGATAATAAGCGATGGGGGTACACACTTTCGAAATCAGAAGTTCGCGACATTACTGAAGAAATATGGGGTCAAGCACAACATTGGCACCCCATATCATCCGCAGACTCAAGGCCAAGTGGAGGTCTCAAACCGTGAGATTAAGAAGATTCTAGAGCAAACGGTGGCATCCACAAGGAAGAATTGGAGTGCCCTATTACCGGACGCACTGTGGGCATATAGAACGGCTTACAAAACACCTATAGGCACTACACCTTTTAGGTTGGCGTATGGTCGGGCTTGTCACCTTCCGGTGGAGTTGGAGCACAAGGCCCATTGGGCGCTTAGAAGGCTAAATTTGAGTTATGATGAAGCTGGGAGAAAGAGAATGTTTGAGTTGAATGAGCTGGATGAGTTACGGATGACGGCATATGAGAATGCCCGAATATACAAGGAGCGCACAAAACTGATCCACGATCGTCACATTGAGTTGCGCACGTTCAAGAAGGGAGATAGTGTTTTGTTGTTCCACTCCCGACTCAAGTTGCATCCCGGGAAGCTAAAGTCCCGGTGGAGTGGACCGTTCATGGTGGAAGAGGTCAAACCACATGACGCGATTCTAGTACGTGATGGTGATGCCACGTTCTTGGTGAATGGACAGAGGTTAAAGCTGTATTTTGGTGAGAATTACAAGAGAAAAGTGAATGAGGTTAAACTCATTACACTTTCGGATGATTGAGATGCCCGGAAGCCGTCTAGCCTAAGACGTTAAATAAGGGCGCTTGTTGGGAGGCAACCCAACCATCGGTACATTAGGATAGTTTAATTATAATCATAGGTTGCTTTATTTTCGTTCAATTTTTAGTGTAAAGAAGATACCTTGATCCGTTTGTTCATTATGCAGGCTGAGGCAGAGTCGATACCATCGACACACTGGTCGATGGTATCGACATAGGTTCAGGTTGACAACTGCAGAGTTCGTTTTGAGTCGATACTATCGACGGTCGCGTCGATGGTATCGACACACATACAGGCAGGTCGCCCAACAACAGTCGATGGTATCGACACAGGCGTCGATACCATCGAGATCTCTGGAGAAATTCAGATCGATTTGTCTCAGTCAACTTGATACCATCGACAGCCTCGTCGATGGTATCGACATCGTTACAAGTTGAAGTGCACGTGGTGGTGTCGCAATGAAGCCAAGTCGATACTATCGACACCTGTCGATGGTATCCACCATCCATGTCATCGATCCGCGCAACAAAATTGACGGCAATCGCGGCGTCCACATCATCGATCCGGGTGCATCGTTGATACCATCGACCCGCGTCGATGGTATCGACTCAAGAGCGATCCGGGTTACAAGATCAAGCAATCGTCAGTCGTCGATACTCACGAGGGGGGCGGATAGCATCGAGATGTGTCGATACCATCGACCTGCGTCGATGGTATCAATGGGTTAACAGTGGCGCCGACCAAGTCTATATAAGGAGAGTCATTACGTCATTTGATGTCACACCTTCAGAGTGATCTTCCTCCTTTACGTCGAGCACTCCCCCGAGCCATCTAAGATCGAAGAGCAACAACACCGAGAGAAGATCTTCCCCGAGCTCTTCTTCTAATCCCATTTCTCTCGCAACAATGGTGCACGTCGCCGGAGCATCATCCTCCCGCGCGAATCCTATGGATATCATGGAGTTCGTGCCACCCCCTACGGCGTCAGTATCACGACCGCGCCTGGTTCACCCATCCACGGAGGTGAAGAAGATCTATGAAGAGATCTTGAAGCGGAAGATAGAGCCTACCCGGTATGTGGACCGGGATATGATCCGCGATCTTGGATTCGAGGCCAACTTGGCCTATGTGCTGAAGGGTCAAGCACGCCACACCAGCAGAAGGCTGGACGAGCTATAGTACCATGCGGATGGTCAACCATTCTTCGGAGAGTGGCCCACCTATAAAGAGTTGGTGGCGGAATTCATGGCGTCCCTTGATGTCTGCGTCGTGTCCAACGACGTAGTTGCTATTGATCGTGAGTGGATCAAGGGTCGGGTGTCGTTCCGGCTGTTCAACATCGACTACAACATCACTCTTAGGCAGTTCAACAACATCTTCAACTGGAACCACTCCCAACACGATCACCTCCGACCGGACGCCCGCACCGATTATGACAAAATTTTCACTGAGCTAGTGACAGTGCCGACGGGCAAGACAGTGAGCTACCACAATGCTGCGGTAGCGGATTTCGAGCACCCATTTGTCCGGGTCCTACACCGGATGTTGAGTTTCACATTCTTTGCTCATAGCGATCTGGCGCTGAGCAAATTTCAGGAGACCGATCTCTTCTTTCTCTACATGCTCCTGAAGCGACAACAATGCAACTGGGGTGCGTTTTTCCTGCAGCGAGTTCTGGCGGTTAAGAGGAGTAAGAGGAAGGCTCCGATTCATTTCGGCGGGCTCATCACCAAGTTGGCGCACTACCTCGGGCTCAACTTCTCCACCATGACAACGCTTTCCACGAGGAGTAAGGTGAACGTGCAACATCTGCACCGTTCAAACCTTATTCTTCTACGGGATGGTTTGGCGTACGTGCACTGCCACGTCAACTACGCTTACCAGGAGTGTGCTTTGCCGGATCCCGTCTTCCACATCGAGGGCGCACAACATTTCAGATGGCCGATCATAGCCATCGACTTCGATGATGAAGAAGGCGGCGATGACGGATAGGACGGCGAGGCTGAGGAGGAAGAAGAGGCCTTTACACCTCTTCGAGCACGAGTAGCACCCCGAAAGTGTCCTCGGATGCATACGGGTGTGTCTTCATCATCACAGCCTCTGCCGCCATCACCACAGCCCTCGCAGCTGAGCGAGGATGCCTACTCCATGCAAGGCATGTACACGACATCCAACAGACACAGCAGCAGCATCTAGCGATGTATATCGGTATTCAGGATACTACGAACCAGATACTTGACAACCAAAGGGCGATGTTCGATAATGAACGTCTCCTCCTCGACAACCAACAACAGATACACAATCGGTTGCAACGGATGGAGATGCAGCAGCAGCCCTTCTACGACCACTACTGGAGTCAGAGTTACTTTGGAGGCTATCCACAGCCTCCGCCGAGGACCCATTATGATCCGAGCTTCCAGGGGGAGTATCCGTCTTGGGATCCTACGGCTCCACAGTACCCACCTCCATCTCCACAAGAGTGATCTGGTATCTCTGTTCCAACCTGTAAGTTTGTTTTTGACTATGAGGCCATAGTCGAATTCAAGCTTAGGGGGGTAGTTGGAACAGCTATATCTTTTATTGTTTTTAGTTTTTAGCATTGTTATTTGTTTCTTGCATCTTTAGATTTTGTAGGATCCACGTGCTATCTAGTGTAAATGTGGATGTCATAAAAGTGTGTCATCTTGTTTGTTAGTGCATGGGGAATTTAAGGGAAATTTAAAATTTTTGTGTCTTTGGATAGCTTGCTTTGGTTGACCTTGGGGAACACATCCTACGAAAATGATTGATCATGTCAACTTTAAAACAACATTTCATACTTGTACTCCTAATGATTCATGAAAGTGGACGGAAATGGTTGTTTGAGCCTAACTGAACCAAATGGTAATGAGACCTTAATTGGATGTAAGAGAGAGAACCCTCTAAACTACTACACAGGTCAGTAAGGAGGGACACATGATATTTTTCTAAGGTTCAGTCATCTAGTCTTGTGATCGTTCCACTTCATTTTTCCATAATCCACCTAAGAATTGGAAGTAAAGTGCAGTTTTAATTCCTTTTGTGTGCATAGCATTTAGATAGGACTTGCATGGTTATTTTCCATATGTTTGCATAAAAAGAAGAAAAAATATAGGAATTCATGCACATTACCTTTAGGTGCATGCCATGTAGATGCACTCATGATTTTCATGCATAAAGTATATCATGTATCTCAATTTTTCCCCAATGGTAGATTAAACTGTTCCATACCTTCTAAATATTGAAAAAAAAAATTTGAGCATGAAGAAAATAGCCCAATAAACCTATCTTTAAGCAATTATGGATATGTGGGCTAGAAAAAAAAAACTGAAAATCTGCAATATATAAAGAAAGAAAAAAAAAGAATTTAGAAGAACGTGAAATAAGAAGGAGAAAGGAACATGATATCACCTACATCTCAGGATAATTGAGTATATGATGTAGCTTGACTAGATATCCATCTCATTTTGAGGTGGATGGTTAGCGCATGCATCATTCCACCCAATTTTAGGCATTAGGGCATTTCTAATGTGCATTTGCATCATATAGGACATTTTTGTATTATGCATGTTGAAACTGTACAATACTTCCACTTTCTTCCAAGTTCTTCCATGAGCCACCCATTTTCATCCACCCGTTGTTCAGATTGGTAGGCCACCGTGATTTTCTCCTCACTAATGAATATCAGGAGAACTGCTTCCATGTAGATGGTAGTTAGGGCGAGCAACGTAGTATAGGCGATCACAAGATGCACCAATGCTGAATCGGAGAATTTTATTATGTTAACTGCCTTATGTGATAGTGTTCATCAGTTTGGAGGTTAATTTCTTTTATTGATGATTACTGTCGCCTTTAGGGTAATTACCGTTCTATGGTTAGGAAAGGCCGGTTTGTGAATGTTCAGTGGGAGTCATATGGGATGTTGGGTTGGTGTGTTGTTTTTCAGTTGACATTTGTAATTCTATTGTAAGGATTAGTTGCTCGAGGGCGAGCAACGTTCAAGCTTAGGGGAGTTTGATGCGATGATTTTGAGTCGCATTTATAGACCTGTTTTATATGTGGTTTATGCTTTAATTAGTCATTTCTATGGTTAATATTGCATAATTCATCCATTTTGGTCTTTGCCATCATTTTATGTCAAATCCCCTAGTTTTATCATTTTGAGCATTCATTATCACATTATTATAATTCATGTGGATTTATTTGATCTTGTCTTTGAATTTCAGAAAAAACAAGTATTTACTTCCGTCGATACCATCGACGGAAGTCGATACCATCGACAAGACCGCAGGTTGCCAGCCGAAAGGAGCAGCAAAGAGTCGATACCATCGACGTTGATGTCGATCGTATCGAGACACCTTCAGGTTGCTGGCGAAGAAGCAGTCGATAGTATCGACGGAAGTTGATACCATCGACACATGGAGGCTACAACGTCACAAAACGACAAAAACCGACGCCTAAAGGGAGTCAATACCATCGACCCGAGTCAATGGTATCGAGATGATGAAAGGCGCGACAAAGGAAGGATTTGCAGCCAGCCGCTACTGTAGCGGGTCGATACCATCGACTCGTGTCGATGGTATCGACGCCGTCAGATATGCGTTGGATTCAGATTGATTTCAATCGGACGGCTGGAGTTAATTAACGACCTAATTAGGGACTTATACCTAATGAAGGCCACCCAGGCAGAGGAGGATCGGATTTTGGCTTTTGCACAAGTGCCAAGGAGTGAGAAAGGAGAACGGAGGCCAGAAGTTCATACATGTCGATCCGGACGCTGCCGAAGACGGATTTCACCACCGAGAGGCGGGAAAGCTCGTGTTCTATGCAAAGGATCAATCGGTTCTTCTCCGTTCAGGGGTTTTCCCATTCAATTCACGTTTTTCATATGATTTCCCCTATTTCTACCATGTACTTGTGTGAGATGAACATGCGGGGCTAATCCCCTCCATCTTTAGGACCGGGAGTAGCCCGAGAATGCATTGTATGACAGTTTTATATTAATAATTCATATTTTCTCTCTTAAATCCGTGGTATAGTTTCGTTTTCTCCATATATTGTTATGCTTGATCACCATAATAATAACCTAATACCCTTAATCACTTCGACAGGAGGATTAACGGTTGAAAAGAGACAAAATATACATTAATCGATAAATCCCTTGACAAAGGAGGTGTAAAATTAATGGTGGAAACTGAGAGATCGTTCGTAATGCACTTAGTTTAGGGGATAGATTACTACGACGGTGGAATCGACCTAAACCTAAGTAGTGAATTACACCACGACAATGGGTAATTCTGTTTTCAGGCCACTACCCAGATAGAGAGAGAAAATTGAGGAATTATATGAAATCTAATACAATGATAACCCGCGGTGAAACCACAATCCTAAAGATACCTTTTTGAATTGATTAAATTAACCTTTAATCGATTGTTTGCTTTGTTTTATTTATATTTTCTTTTAATTTTATTCAACAACCCCAATTTGTTATTCGGTTTAGCTGATCGCAAATAGTTAGTAGGAGTCTCCAACAGTTCCGAGTATCCCTGTGTTCGACTCGGGCCTCACAAGGCCTGTACTACTCGACGCGTATACTTGCGTTTTCAGCGCGTAGTAAAATACACGTCAAGAAGCTAGACTTGATAGCAAAGAAGCTGCTAGAGAAGGATAATAATTTATCAGATGAGGAAGGACAAGTGAAGTATATGCGGTAGCAAGGATACATGAACAATGATTACTCATGGAGAAAGGATCCCAAGTTTTCTTGGAAAGATCCAAATAACTTCCTGTAGGACCCAGATCAACATAACCAACACATGAACAATCAACATCAATGACATGCAATAGAGGAGAACGCAAATGAAATTCTTAAAAGGATAGTGAAGTAGAATGAATAATTGATAAACAACTTCCAACGTGACCTCCAGAATCAAGGGTCCCATATGAGGAGTTTTGAGACAAATTTGTCTCAGCTAGTAGCAGATGTGGCAGCCTTGAAGAAGCCTGCACAATAGGGTTTTCCAGGAAGCACTGACACTCCAATAGGAAACTAGCAGGTCAAGGCAATACTACTGTGGAATGGGAAGAAGACATTGACTCCAAGGGCAGTGGCAACTGAGGTGACCAAGCCTACTGACACCAGTGACCTAGTGGCAGAGCCAACACAAGTAGAAATGGAGGAAGGCAGCACAAGGGAAGAGCAGAATCATGAAGCTAAAGTGGAAAAGAGGACTACATATGTGCCACCACATCAAAGAACACAGACGGTACCAATTCCATATCCTAACAACTTGAAGGCAGCAAAGATGGATCAGCAATTCAAGAAATTTAGAAATAGCTTTAGGAAGCTTTCCGTGAACATACCATTGATTGATGCGATTGAAAAAATATCATCGTATGGTAAATTTTTGAATGATATCATTAATAAGAAGAGGAAGATCCCAGATGTTGAGGTAGTTGTACTGAGAGAGCAAGTCAGTGCCAGCGTTTTAGGTACACTGCCACCAAAGAGACAGGATCCCGGTTGCTTCAACATCACATGTTACATCGGGAAAACAATGTTTGGGGATGAACTCTGTGATTTAGGGGTGAGTATCAACTTGATGTCCTTATCTACCTTGAGGAAGATCGGTCTCAAAACGTCTAGGAAGAGCAGCATGACAATCCAATTGGCAGACAACTCAGAGGTGAAATCGTATGGTATTTGGGAGGATGTACTTGTCAAGTTGGACCATTTTTTTTTCCCTACAGACTTTGTGCTAATGGAGATGCAAGATGACCATGGCAACAAACTACTATTAGAGAGACCATTCCAAGAAACATCTGACATGATCTTGGAGATGGGTAGAGGTCGTTTGACCATGGGAATTAAAGATGATAGGTTTGAGATCAATATGCTAGATAATTCAAAGTCACCCAAGGATCCGGAGCAATGCCATATGATGAAGCACATGGATAGCAATATCTCTTTGTTTTTGGGAAAACCATTTTTGGACATGGTGCATGTAATGACAAAGGTGGATAAGGGAACACTAGATGTGGACATCATGGAGAACACTAAGGTGGTCTCACTTGCAAGGGTAGTAGGGTATCCAGATGACGAACATGAGGAATTGGGTTTATCCACTATGGATGAGTATGGAGAGGACTCTCTAGTATAGATACATCCACAGCTCCCGCTAGAGGCTTGTCTAATGAACTTCATAGATGATTGTGTGTGGATCCGGTCACTAGAAGAATGTGCAAGGCTACTGAAGGCTTTGTCGTGTTATTACACAAGAAACTAAGAGGATTTGGGACCACTATCACCACCATTGGTTTCTTCACTCCTGAGCCCACCTAAGTTGGATCTCAAGCCTCTGCCACCTCATATGAAGTATGTGTTTCTATCTAAAGAGGAAAAGTTGTCAGTTATCATATCTACATCATTGAGTGAATCAGAAGAAGAACAATTGATTACTGCGCTAAAGAGCCACTGAGGTGCATTTGGATGGAATGTGGCTAACATCAAGGGGATCTCTATTACATTATGCCAACACAAGATTCGGCTAGAAGAAGGAGAAAAGTTGGTCATTCAACCTCAGTGTCGCTTAAATCCAATCATGAAGGAGGTAGTCAAGAAGGAGGTAATCAAACTACTGTCGGCAGGTATAATTTATGCTATTTCTGATTCCATGTGGGTTAGTCCGACATAGGTAGTACCAAAGAAGGGGCGAATCACTGTCACTACTCAAAATAGCAGCAAAGGCCTTCCATTACTTGAACCCAAAACCATTTCCGGTGCGAAATGCAATTCCATGAGTAATTAAAAGGATCAAATGAACAAATAACCACTAGATTAGTGACAGGATGGCAAGTTTGCATTGATTATCTCAGATTGAACACCGCAATACTTAAAGATCATTTTCCATTACCGTTCATTGACTAGATTTTGGAGCGACTCGTTGGTCTCTCCCACTTTTGTTTTCTTGATGATTATTTGGGCTATAAATTGATTTCAATCCAACCTAAGGATTAAGAGAATTCTACCTTCACCTACCCTTATGGCACTTTTGCATACTGCCGCATGTCGTTCAGGTTGTGCAATGCACCCGCTACTTTTCATAGGTGCATGTTGGAGATCTTTTCAGATATGGTGGAACGATGTCTCGAGGTTTTTATGGACAATTTTTTAGTCTATGGGGCATCTTTTGATGATTGTTTCAAAATTTTGGATAAGGTTTTGCAAAGGTGTGAAGACACACACTTAGTTCTTAATTGGGGTAAATGCCACATGATGGTTAGCAAGGGCATCGTGCTGGGATACAAGATGTCTAGCAAAGGATTGGAGGTGGATCTGGTTAAGATAGAGGTTATTTCAAAACTTCCTCCACCAATGTCAGTGAAGGCAGTTAGGAGTTTTCTAGGCCATGTCAGGTTTTATCACTGATTTATAAAAGTTTTTTCAAAAATCACTAAGCCATTGTCTGAGCTCTTGGAAAAGAATGTTGAATTCAATTTTGATGAGAAATGTTTAAAAGCTTTTGAAATCTTGAAAGAGAAACACATATTTGCACCAATTGTGCATGGTCTAGATTGGATCCCACCTTTTGAACTGATGTGTGATGCATCAAATTATGTTGTGGGGGTAGTGTTGGGGCAACTCTTAGACAAAGTTCCCACGGTCATATACTATGCATCTAAAACACTTAATGATACACAACTAAATTACACCATGACTGAAAAAGAATTATTGGCTGTTGTCTTTGCTTTTGAGAAATTTATGCAATATCTTGTGGGAGCTAAGGTGGTGGTGTGGACTGATCATGCGGCAATTAAATACTTACTACAGAAGATGGATGCAAAACCAAGATTTATTAGAAGGATCATTTTACTTCAGGAGTTCGACATTGAGGGCAAAGATAAAGTAGGAATTGAGAATGTGGCAGCTAACCACCTATCTAGACTGGAGAGGGTAGATGAAAAGGATGTTAATATACCCATTCTAGAGACTTTCCCTAATGAACAGTTGTTCACCCTTAAGCAAAGGAACCCATGGTTTGCTAACATTATAAATTATTTAGCTTGCAAGGAATTACCCGATGATTGGGGTACCAAGAAAAGAAGAGGTTCTTTCATTCATTGCACTATTATTTTTGGGATGACCCTATTTTGTTGAGACATTGCATGGATGGAATATTAAGGAGGTGTGTGCCTAAATGTGAATATGAAAGTGTGTTAAAGCATTGACATACAATACCTATAGATGGATACCATGCTAGTTCTAGGTTAGCCACAAAAGTTTTGGAGAGCAGTTTATATTGGACGACCCTATTTAAGGATGCATATGATTTTATGCGTAGGTGTGATGCATGTTAGCAGTCAGGTAACATATCAAAGAGACAGGAGATTCCATTGAATGTGTTTCAAGAAGTAGAGGTATTTGATTTATGGGGTATTGATTTCATGGGACCCTCTGTGCCATCTAACTCTAACCTATATATCTTATTGGTTGTAGATTATGTGTCAACATGGGTGGAAGTGATTCCAACCTGCACCAATGATGCCAATGTTGTATGCAACTTTTTCAAGGATCACTTTTTTGTAGGTTTGGAGTGCCAAGGATGGTTATAAGTGATGGTGGAACTCATTTCACCAATCAAAAATTTGGGTCACTCTTAAGCAGATATGGAGTGACACACCATGTGGATACACCCTATCACCCACAAACTTAAGGGCGGGTGGATATTTCAAATCGTGAGATTAAAAAGATTCTTGAGAAGACGGTGTTGTCTAGTAGAAAAAATTGAAGTGATTTGTTGGTTGACGCGCTATGGGTCTATAGGACTGCCTATAAAACACCAATAGGAGCTACACACTTTAGGCTAGTCTATGGACGGGCGTGTCATCTCCCTATGGAGTTAGAACGTAAAGCTCATTGGGCATTAAGGAGGCTAAATTTTGACCTTGATGAAGTAGGTAAGACAAGGATGCTGGAGTTGAATGAGCTTGATGAAATTAGGATGAATGCCTATGAAAATTTAAGAATGTACAAGGAGAGAACTAAGCAAATACATGACCGGCATATATCAAGGAGAGTTTTTTATCCGGGAGAGAATGTGTTGCTTTTAAATTCAAGGATGAAATTACACCCTGGGAAACTGAGATCTAGGTGGAGTGGACCGTTTATCATAGAGGAAGTGTTTCCACATGGGGTGATTAGAATCAAAGAGGGAGAGAGATCCTTCTTAGTTAATGGCCAAAGATTGAAGAACTACTTTGGAGAAGACTTCAATAGGAAGGAGCATGAGGTGAAACTCATTGCTCCTAATTGATCTCAAGATGGACTTGTCTAGCCTATGATGTTAAACAAGGACACTTGTAGGGAGGCAACCCAACCATTAGGACTTTTATTTCATGTCATTGCTTTATTTTGGTTTAGTAGTACTTCATTTTTCATAATTTTTTGTAAAAATGATACCTTGACCCATTTGTTTAGTGTGCAAGACTGTGCAGGGTTGGTACCATCGACTCCCAAGTCAGTGGCATAGAAATTGTGTCAGCAAGAAGGCCAATTCGATTGGAAAAAGTCGGTACCACCGACACCCCAGTCGGTGGCACTGACATACTGAAGAAAGTGCAGAAAATTTTGAGCGGCTAACTGATAAGTCGTCAGTACCACTGACTCCTGAGTCAGTGGCACCAACACATTTCACACTCCAAGCTCGATGACTGCATTGGTGCACCGAAAAGAAAAATAAGAATCGACCGAGTCGGTACCATAGACTCGTCACTCGGTGCCACCGACTGCTAACGTCACCGATCCGTGGGCACCTTCATCAATGATCTAGATACATCTAGAAGTGACGATCAGTAGCACCGATCTGCTGCAAAGTCGGTACCACCAACAATTTTGTCAGTGCCACCAGCTCGTCAGAAATCTACCTATTCAAGATGGAGCACCGATGGTCGTCGAAGCACTGAGGCCATGGATAAGCCCCAGATTCGGTGCCACCCACTTTTCCATAGTAGGGTCGTGCCAACTCTATAAAAAGATAAGTGGTGGATTGTTTCTCTCCACACCTTCAAGGACCACTCCTCCCCAAGTGCAAGTGACTACTCCGAGCATACTGAAGCTACATCGAGCTCTATTTTCTCAACCTCCTTCTCCGATCTTGTCAAAACCATGGCAAGGAGAAGAGAAGCCCCCATCCTGGCGCCACAACCCAGGATAAGTCATTCTTCATCAAAGGTGTGGAATGTATATGAGGAGCTTGCTAAGAGGTTTTTCACTCCAACAAGATATGGAGACCGAAGACTAATGGAGGACATGGGCTTCAATGACAACATGGTGGTTGTCCTCAAAGGGCAAGAGTTCAATGGAGGGTCTGTGAACCCTATCTTCTGTGGGTGGCCCACATACAACGAGATCGTGATCGAGTTCCTAGCATCTATGGAGATATGTGTGGCCCCTGACCTAGCACACCCAATGCAAGGTGAGTGGAGAAAAGGGAAGGTGGGCTTCCTCCTTTACAACATGAAGTAATCAATAACCATTCGCTCCTTCAACAAGATCTATGGATGGCATCATGTGCCATGCCACCAGCCCCAGAATGTCGACTTTGACCCGATATGGAGGGATCTCGTGATAGTGTCAGAAGGCCACAAGTTAAACTGGCACCACAGCTCACTGGTGGACATCAAGCACCCCTTTGCTCGGGTGTTGCACCGCATGCTCACCAACACTCTCTTCACCAAGTCTACACAAGGGTAGGAAAAGGTCCAGTGGCCTGACTTATACTTCCTATACCAACTTTTAGAGGGGAGGTCGGTCAACTTTGGGACCTTCTTCCTCACCCATGTGATGGTGGTGAAGCACAACATAAGGTGGACCACACCTATCCTTTTTTGGGGGACTTATCACCCCCATTGCTCTCCACATAGGTCTAGATCTCTCTACTTTGGAGCCTCTGCAGTCCAAGATTCACATCGACCGCCTCCACGTCAAGCAGGTTGGTCTTATCATTGTCCAAGAAAACACCATCTTCGCAAGCTATTCGGTCAATGGTAGCTTCTACGAGAGTCAATTACCTAATCTTGTATTCAGCATTAGGCAAGTTGACAACTATAGATGGCCAAACATTGATGATGACAATGAAGAACAAGAAGAAAATTATGATGCGGAGGAGCAGCCAAACGACGATGATGATGTGGAGGAGGTGGATCCCACCATTCCCATGACGCATTGAGTTGCTCTGTGAAAGTGACCATGACATTATGCAGCCTCTACATCTTCTGCCCCACCACCTTATCAGGAAGGAGAGGAAGCTTATTCTATGCCGGGCATGTATTCCATGATGCAGGATATTCAGACACATCAACAGCAGCACACTACATCTCTAGCCAGAATTCAAGATGTGTAGGGTCAGTTGTACACCAACCAGCAGGCGATCTATGAGAATAAATGTCTTCTCTTGGCTAACTAAGAGAACATGCATCAATGCCTGTGGAGGATGGAAAACTATCAGCAGCCATTCTTTGACCACTGCTAGAGCCAGGGATACTTTGAAGACTATCTGATGCCACCAAATATGCCTTCTTCTGATCTGACTTTCCAGGGGATGTTTCCTCCCTAGGACCCTAGCCAGCCACCACCACCATACTAGTCAGGTATTTATGTTCCACCTCTTAAGTTGGAATTTTGACTATGAGGTAATAGTCATATTCAAGCTACGGGGGTTGCTAGAATAACTTCTATCTTAGTTTTTCTTTCATTTTAGCATTTTTTTTATCTTGGTAAAATTAGTTTTCATGGTTTCATTTGAGTTTTCAATCTCTGGGGTTGGGTGCACATGAAAAAAATGGGCAAATTTCAAAAATTTTTGTGAGTTTATTTTGTGAGTAATTGAGTTGCATAACTGAGGAAGTGCTTTGGTAAGTCAGCTACAGGACATGAGAACATAAATGACCATCTTAATTGTCCAAGAAATGTGATTGACAAGGTTGTTGAGCCTAAATTGACCAAACCCTAATGTGACCTTAAACTAAAATTTAAGAGAGAAACCCCTTAATTACCTTATACATAGGTCATTAGAGAGGGACATATGATTTTCTCTGAAGGTTCTATCTCTTAGTTGTGTGATCTCATCCACTTCATACTTTCGCATTACAGTCCACCATAAGAAGATTGAGTACATGTTATCATTTTTTCTCTTGATTGCATTTACATTGCATAGTAGATCTTACATAATAGTTGTTTGTTATTGCTTGCACTAGTGAAAAATGAAAAAATATAGAAAAACATACATGTACAACAAAATTCTGGTGCTTGTCATGTAGTTTGCATATGCATTACATATCATCTTGCAAATATCATGTCTAGTTTCTTCTTTTCTAATATAAGAAGGTAGTGATTCCTCTCATACCCTAAAAAAATGGAAGAGAAGCATTGACATAAATCAAATGTGTAGTGCAAGTGAGAACACAAAGTAATTCTATCATGTTGAAAGGGGGCTTAAAAAAATGATTGAGTTTATTGTCAGAAAGTGAGGGAGAAAGGGCATAATCCTACCTGATCATAAGGAAGAATTAGTACATGATGTAGTTTGTAGATATTTCATATTATTTTGAGATGAAATAATAGTTGCATGCATCATTCCACCTTAATGAGTAGGCATTAGGAGAATTTTATAAATTCTCATCATCATAGGGTCATCATAATTTTTTATTGCATGAATGATTTTATGTGCTCATTATTCTTCCACAGCCACCCATCCCGACCACCCATTGCTCTTTTTGGTAGGCCACTCATATGATTTTCTCCTCATTCATTATCTATCAGGAGAACTACTTACATGTAGATGGTAGGTAGAGAAAAGAGCAATGTAGATAGGAGATCACACGATGCACCGAGTATGAACCAGACGAGTCTATCATATTAACTGCTTTAACTGATAGTGTTTCATTGATTGGGGGACGAACATCTTTTATAGAGGTTTCTGGTCACTTAGATGGTAGTTAGTGTTCAGTGGTCGGTGAGGGCCGGTATGAGGACCAAAGGTGGAGACTTTTTACATGTACCTTATGCACTTATGTCCTTCAGCTAACTTATCTCAATCAGATCCAAAGGTTTTGTTGCTCAGGGACGAGCAAGGTTTAAGCTTAGGGGAATTTGATGCATGGGTTTTGAGTCACTTTTACAGGCCTATTTTATACTTTTTTGCATTTATTATTCAATTAATTGATCATATTTGCATAAATCATTATTGTTGGCATGTACACTCTGTTTGCATCAAATTATGCTTATATTATTATATTTATATGATTTTATGTATTACCCAGCCTTATACATGTTTTTCTGCATTTTTCAGGTACTTTGTGTACAATGCAGAGTCGCGACCCTTCAAAGTCGGAGCCATCGAGATCGCAACACTGGCTGGGCAATAAGAGAATAGAAGACTCGGTGCCACCGACCCTCATAGTCGGTGCCACTGAGACTGTTTCAGAGATGCAGATCAAATAGGCGCACTAGCTCGGTGCCACCGACCATCACGCGTCAGTGGTACCGACTCAGTAAAGAAAATGCTGCAACCCAAAGCAGTCGGTGCCACTGACTTCCTAGTCAATGCCACTGACTCTGTCGGAAATCAGCAATCAAGTTAGATCGCCCAGATCCAATGGTTCACATTATGTGGTACTGTAAGTTGGCCTATGACCTGGAAAAGGACAGCCAGACCTGGGGATCAACTCACGTTGCACCACATGAAGACCAGAGAAGAGAGAGAGGAGCATGGAGTCAAAGGACATCAATTGGGAGATCTAAGCACCTATTACGGGCGATTTTGCTGTCGAAAGACTGCAGAACGTGCGTTTCTCGAGGAGGAGGATCCGGAACACTTTCTCTCCAAGGATTACATGAATTTCTTTCATGTTTCCCACGTTTTTCTCCTCTCTCTCCATGTATTCGCACTTGAAAACCATGCGGCACTAAACCCCTCCTTTCCTTAGGACCCAGGAGTAGCCCGGGGAATCGTTGTATCGATTGTTGCATGCATTAATATAGATTTCTCTTTATTCTTGGATATATAACTATGAAATTGAATGATATATCTATGCTTGATCACCATCGGTAGAATTTTAGACTGATAATTGCTCCAGATGGAAGATTAAAAGTCTAAAAATCACAAGTTATACACTTTCCTATGTGTTCCTTGGGAAAGGTAATGTACAGTTAGTGGAAAGAAACCCAGAGTTTTCGATAATGCACCTAGACTAAGATACAAATTGCAACTAACGTAGAATTGGCTTAGATCTAGGTATTGGATTGCACCGTGGAAGCGGGCAATTCTGACTACATGCTTTCTGCCCAGGGTAGGAGTAAAATTTATATTAATTTAGTAGAAATAAGATATAATGAGACCCTATGGTGAAATGGGTAATTCTAAGGAATCAACATCATTTGAATCAATCACCCTTTATTTTTGTTTCATTTTCTTTTGCTTTGTTTAAACTCAAACTCAACTTTTTAATCGGCTTAGCTAATCACACCGTAGTTAGTAATAGTTACTGAGACTACATCTCCCTGAGTTTGACTCGGGCCTCACATATGCCTATATTACTCAACGTGTGCACTTTCATTTATATGCATGGTTTTAGCGTGTCAACACTCCATCACTCAAACAACTACGTCGAGGTACCAATGAGAGCCGTCGATGCACCTATGAGAGTGGTGGTTAGTGTCTTGCATTGGTTGACTTAAGCCATTGATAATGTGGCTTCACATTCACCAAGCCTCCCTCGTGTGTGCCATTGATCTGCATAACACAACATGCTAAGCAAATTTGCCATACTTGGTCCCACACTGATGCATTGAGTTTTAGTCACTTTGTACAAGCTATTTTTTCGATTATTTCATGCATAGTTTGTCTTTTTGATATTATTTATGCACAATTCATCAATATTAGTTTATGAGTTACTAATTGATCAATTATAAATATTTATACCCAATTATGGTAACCTATCATATTTTATTTAGTTATATTGTTTTTTGCCTATTTTAGAATGTTCAACATGGCTTATGGTTCATAAGCATCAGTAACCGGAGACTAATATTTTAGTGCCACCGACTTCCAAGTTGGTGGTACCAACTTTTGCATCCAGAGCATGATTGCAATCAAAATGTTGAATGTAATTATGATAGATTGACATAAATGGGTATAAATACTTATAATTGATGCATTAGTATTTCATAAACTAGTAATAATGAACTATGCATAAATAGTATCAAAAGGATAAATTATGCATCAAATAATTAGAAAAATATCTTGTACAAAGCGATTAAAACTCAATGCGTCAGTGTGGCAACAAGTATGGCAAATTTTCTTAGCACGTTGGGTTATGCAAATCAATGGCTTGCATCAGGGAGGCTTGGTGAATGTGAAGCCACATGATCAATGGTTTAAGTCAACACATGCAAGACACTAACCACAACTCTCAAAGGTACCTCTACGACTCTCATTTGTACCTTGATGTGGCTTTCAAGTAATGGAGTGTGTTAATGGATAGGGGTGAGAAGAAATTGATTAGTAACCAATTAACCAAATGTTAATTCCAAATGGTTGGTTTGGTTTAGATGATTTAGTTAATTCACTAAATTTAGTTAATTTATTTTGATTAATTGGTTGAATAGTTAATTTTTTGGTTGAAAACATTTACTATTTATCTAACCTAATTAGCTAACTAGTCATAGTTCATCAATAAAAATTATCATACAAGACATAAATGACCATACAAAAGACATTTATTTCTACAAATATGCCCATTTATATACTAATCAAGTTTTCTTATAATTGTAGTGTTATATTGATATGAGATATAACAATTACATGACAACTCATCATCATCATCATCAACTAAGCCTCAATCTCAACTATGTTGGGGTCAGCTACATGGATCCTTCTTTTCCATTGAGCTCTATCATGGGTCATATTCTGGTTGAGATGTAGAGATTCAAAATCTCTCTTTATAAGCTCTTCCCATGTTAATTTATTCCTTCCTCTTCGTCTATTAATTGTGCTTGCCTCAATATTATTGCTTCATATAGGCATATTAGTCGGTCTGTGTTGCACATGTCCATACTATCTGAGTCAGCCCTCGCGCAACTTGTCCCCAATGCTCGCCACCCCCAATTTATTCCTAATATAGTAATTTCTCAAGTGATCTTTTCTTGTCTTCCCACACATCTATCTCAACATACACATTACAGCCACATTCATCTTGTTGAGTCCTTATTTCTTCACCACCCAACATTCACTCCCATAGAGCATGGTTGGCTGTATAGCAGTTTTATAAAACTTGCTTTTTAGTCTAAGAGGGATTTTCTGATCACATAATACTCCAGTTGCACTCCTCCATTTCAACCACCCTACAGTGATCCTATGACAAACATCATTTTGGACATCCCCATCTTCTTGAATAATAGAGCCCAAGTAACAAAATTTATCACATTTTGGTATATCTACTCCACCCAACTTGGCTCC
This sequence comes from Alisma plantago-aquatica, assembly GCA_963693085.1. NCBI lineage: Eukaryota > Viridiplantae > Streptophyta > Magnoliopsida > Alismatales > Alismataceae > Alisma > Alisma plantago-aquatica. The sequence continues at coordinate 333,701,327 of OY856412.1, read as the reverse complement.
ACCATTCACACTGTGAGATTGGATGAAATAGCAATGCATAGACTCAGTTTTTCTCCTACTAATCATCAACATATTTGATTCCAGTGCATTTCTCCAATGATCAACTTTATCATTCAAACCATCTTTAGTTTCTTCAATCAACACAATATAATCAACAAATATCATACACCAAGGAACATCATCCTTAACATTCTTTGTCAACTCATCCATAACAAGAACTAACAAATAAGGGTTGAGTGTGGATCCTTGTTGTACCCCAACTGTGATGGGAAATGTTGGTGTCCCTCCTCCAAGAGGCTTCACACTTGTAGTAGAGCTACCATACATGTCTTTAATCAAGTCAATGTATTGTATTGGCACACCCTTTTTCTACAAAACCATCCACTACAGTTCTTTGGGTACTCGATCATAAGCCTTTTGCAAATTGATAAAAACCATGTGAAGATCTTTTTTTCTTTCCCTATACTTCTCCATAAGCCTCCTAATTAGAAAAATAGCATCTGTTGTTGATCTACCAAGCATGAAACCAAATTGGTTGTTTGATATCTACATTATAGATCTTAGCCTATGCTTAATAATCCTCTCCCAAAGCTTAATTGTGTGACTCATCAACTTGATACCTCTGTAGTTTGTGCAGCTCTAAACATCACCTTTGTTCTTGTAGATGGGGACTATAGTATTATTTCTCCACTCATATGGCATATTCTTTGTCTTCATGATCTTGTTAAATAAATTTTTCAACCACATAACTCCTTCACCCCCCATACTCTTCCATACATCAATGGGAATATTGTCTGGTCCACATGTCTTTCTCATTTTCATCTTTTTCAAGGCATTCTTGACCTCAAAATGTGAAACTCGTCATGTGTAAATATCTCTTGTATCCCTGTCACATGAAACTCTAACATTATTTAGAATATCTCCTTTGAAAAGATTATGGAAGTAATTTCTCCATTTATTCTTGATATCATTGTCCTTTACCAACACTTTACCATCTTTGTTCTTGATGCATGTTACTTGACTCATGTATCTTCCTTTCCTTTCTCTTATATGAGCCATTTTTTTATATATATTTTTCCCCTTCTCTAGTGTTCAACTTCTTATTAATATCATCAAAGTATCTAGACCTTGCCTTCTAAACAACCTTTTTCACTTATTTCTTTGCTTGCTGGTATTTCTGGAACGTTACATCATCTCAAGATTTAGGCAAGCTCCTACAAATCTTCATTTTGTATTTAATATCCTTCTACACTTCATCATTCCACCACCAAGTCTCTTTTTGTGGAGGCCCACAACCTTTGTATTCCCCCCAATACCTCTCTGGAAATTTTTGTTATGTAGGAGCTCATGTTATGCCACATAATGTTGACATCAGACTCTAAGTTCCAAGTTCCCTCCTTGATGAGTTTATCATGAAAGGTCAATTTCTTTTCTCATTTAAGATTCCACCACTTGATTTTGCTATCTTGATTTTTGTTATGCTTGCTTTTATTGATCTTCATGTTAATATCCAAAACCACCAACCTATGTTGGGTTGTGAGTTCTTCACCAGGAATCACTTTACAGTCCTCGAATACTTTACAATCCTCCTACCTTTACAGAGGTAATCAATTTGGCTACAATTGTGACCACTCTTGAAAGTAATCTTATGAGATTCTCTTTTCTTGAAATGGATGTTTGTTAAAATCATATCATTTGCAATTGTAAAATATAATATCTTCTCTCCTTCTCCGTTTCTACTACCATATCCAAAACCACCATGAACTCTCTCATATCCATCATTGCTACTCCCCACATGGACATTTAAATCTCTCCCAATAATGATCTTCTCCTCTATCGATATTCCTTGCATCAATTCATCCATGTTATCCCAAAAATCCTTCTTAGCCTCCTTGCTAAGGCCAACTTGGGGGGCATAAGCACTAATTATGTTAAAAATCTTTCCCCCAAGAACAACCTTGATAGTTATGATTCTATCACCCATCCTAGTGATCTTGACAACATCATTCTTCAACATCTTATCAATAATAATACCTATGCCATTTCTATGTATATAAATGCATGTGTCTCCAATCTCTCTACAACTTTCCCCTATCCACTTAGTTTCCTACAAACAAGCTATATTGACTTTTCTTCTCATCATGGTATCTAATATCTCCGAAGATTTTCCTGTCAAAGAGACAATATTCCAAGATCCAACTCTGATCCTTTTTTCTTGGACTTTCTTCTTTACCTACCTTTGTCGAAAATGTTGCCCTTGCACATTTTTCACTACATTCGGACAATGATGCGGTGGGACTAGCTTCTTTACCCACACCCATCCAAGATGTGGAAACTCTTACACATTTTTCATTACATCCAGGCGATGATGCAGCGAGACTAGCTTCTTTACCCACACCCGTCCAAGATGTGGAAACCCTTACTTGTCCTTCAACACAACCAAATGTCATTGTGTCGAAACCCCTTACATATTTATCACTGCACCCGGGTGCCGATACGGAGCGTCGCTAGGTAGGGGTGCTCCAATGAATTTTTTATAAGGATCCATGTCACAGAAAGAGTGACAAAGTTTTTATGGTTGGATGTCAACCTACCACCAACCCTCCTCCTTTACCCGGTCTTGGGACTGGCTACATTTGCACAAAATATGAAAACATAGGCGGAGTTAACAAATCAACCAAATTAAATGTTAATTGAATAATGTAACTAAATACTTTAAAACATTTTTTTACAAGAGTGTTATTTGATTAACTAAACAAATCAACCAAGTTAAATGTTTACTGAATAATGTAACTGAATAGTCAATACTAATTTGGTTAGTTTAATAGTTGAAATGTGTAACCTCAACTTAATTAGTTAACTGAATCAAAGTAACCATTAGTGAAAAAATTAACCAAATATTCACTTTATTAATAGATATTCATACTTTTTTTCTTAAATGCAATACATTATGACAATTTTTCTAAAATAAAAATCACATCCTTCCATAAACATTTGATGCAATAATACATTCTATGAACCATGAAGATAGTTTTCAATATGCTTTTTTCATATACACTAATCAATTTGGTAAGCGACAATAAGTAGAAAGGGTAACGTAGGAATTCTCAAAAACAACCCTTTGTTTAAATTGTTAAAGAAAAATGAAAAAAAAATTTGGAATACTCTTTAATTTCTATACACATGAAAACATGAATAAAAGGATAACAACAAGGAAAAGAAAATGCCCACGAGCAACCATTTTCAATGTTATTATAAGCTACAAATGACCAGCAAACAAATCACAGTTGGTATTAGAAAAAGCATAATACAATAGAGGCATATTTAAATGAAGAGAGAAGGAGCCAACTAGAATCAATTGTAAGGAAACAAATGTGAGGACAGAGATGAATTAGTTTATTGAGTCTGACTGGAGTGCTTCCGAAGGATGTCATATCACGAGTAGGATATTTAGTTGAGTGATTTACATTGCCATCTCGCGCCCATCAAACTGTAACTAACTAAAAGGAGTGGTCCAAATATAGTTTTGCATCCTCACACAAAATTATGCATCACATACGATCATTCCCATATATATATATACTAGTGAACGCACACGTGCACATGCACGTGACATATAAAAGTTGTTGGAATTGTAATAGAAAAATACCATAATGGTAATATTGTTAAATAAGAAAAATTGAACTATTGCTTTCATAAATAGTAAAAATGCATATTCATTTTGTAACTGAAAGTTCTGAAAAACCACTAGAGGGGGGGTGAATAGGGTTTTAAATTAATTTAACAATAATTTAACTCAAACAACCACAAATGAGAAATCAAGAAGGAGACAACGGATTTAGAGTGGTTCCAACCTTAGCAAATACTAAGGTTGTCAGTTCACTACCCGGTTGCTTACCCAACGGGGATTTTGAAAGTATCAATTTTATTACCTTCATAAGGAATTACACAAAATACAATACTTTCTTACACCCCTTGAACAACCTTCACTTGAAGTAGATGCACCAACCCGAGGTATCCTTCTTGAAGTAACTCCAAGCTCCCCCTTGTAGTAGCCTTCCTCTTTAGAAGTAACCTCCCGTTGCACCAACCTTCTTGAAGTAGCTCAAGGTCCCCTTCTTCACCAAGAAGATCTCCACCCTCTCCAATCCGCAGCCTCCAACCTAGGAGTAGCAAGGAGAGTAAAAACAATAATAGTGAACAAGAAAGGAAAAAGGAAATTACAACTTATCCTTTGAAGCACAAGGCTTGATTTGCCTATATCAAGCGTGTAGATCTCCTAACCAATGTGTATGGAATTGTGATTGATGTGGATAGGAGATGCTAGCCTATAGGACACGAAATTTGAGCTGAGAGAAGAAGTAGCCAGTTGTCAATATGCTCAATTGCTCACAAACAGGTTGCTCAATGTAAGTGTATGCTCAAAGATTGCTCAAGTGTAAAACAAGTGAGTTTAGGTGTCCTAAGGCATGTCCTATTTATAGGAATGTCCTACAAGTGCTTAAGGACGTTCTAGACACTTTCTAGGGGTTTCTAAGTGCTTAACTAGCCGTTATATATAAGTTAGTTGCTTTAACAATGGCTAGTTAATTAATTATGCAGTTGCTGTCAGAGTCCATCTCAGTCGAGAAATGGTCGACCGAGACACCTACACTGTTACGACCCCACCTCCCGATAACCCCCAATTAAGGGAGACCGAGAGGTCGAAGCCGCACCCATGACTTCTGGATCAAAGGTTCAGCAATTAACCAAGAATAATTATCAGATTTTATCATACTATACTGAAAGCTGTAAGAAAATAAACTTTGCATACCTTTTGAAATTTTGGATTTCTAACTTCTATCCACTTAATGATTCTACTCTAACTAATCCTCCTTGTATTTTTCTTCATGTATTTCACACTGTGATGATTTACTATTTGTCCTTTTTGGCTTGTACCTAAAATGCCGACAAACAAAACGTCGGTCAACCGAAGCTGGTATGTGGGGGAAACAATAATCATGCAATTATCTATAACAATGTATCACATTCAATTATCATTTAACAAACAAGTTTACGTTTTAAGTATAACTACGCGATCCATGTGTACCCTATCCCCTGCTCTGTCCCTGCAGTGGACCTGGATACTACATCCCTTGTGGTAGATTCTCATTTTACCCCTCATGACTTCACCTAATAGGTGAATCAATTTCTAGGGCTGAGTCACATGGCACTACCCGCATGTAGCCCACTCCTTAACTCATGGTATGCTAAGAGTCTCATGGTACTACACATGTGTAGCCCAGTTTCTAACTCATGATACCCTAGACCTTGCTCTAGGTTATCCTTAGCCTTTGCATAACCATAGGGGTGGACTCGGATCTAGCTAGTTATACACATATTCTCATAGTGATAGTCATAGTCACTTTATAGTTGCATGAATTAAAACATCCAACAGTTATTTCATGCAATGAGGGAAACGTCGATACAAACCTCGGAAAACTAATCGGTTTAGCCATAAGCGTAATCACATACCTTATGCCATTGCAGAACTGTGCATAACATCATATGTACTTTAAGAATATATCCAAACATCCAAGCAACAAGCATTCAATATGAAATATACATACTACATATGTGTCACCATGTATTCACATTACTTTACTCAGATCTAGATTTGCTCGGTTTAGAGTTATCTCGTGTTTGGACCAAGCATTAGGGTTACAAACCCTAGTTCCATCATATCACAGTTTCTAATATTACATTCTCACCTATGCATATGGGGTTAAACCCTAATTATAATCTTAAGCAAACTAGACTACTCATTACATTTAATTCACATTATCAACATTAAGATTATCTCAAGATGTTTCCATTAGTTTCAAAACCCTATAATATCATATATAAGAGTACTAATCCGGAACTGTCCATTATTCAATACTATCAAAGTTTTACTACTTATACATGGCAAGATCATGTGTTAGCCTAACATGAATGAATTTATTCAATTAAGCATCTGATTAAGGCAAGTATAGGTTTTCCTTTACATTAAACACCTCTAAACATTCTTTGCATATACTTTTCGAACAGGTTGGATAATTAGATTCTGATAGTATTTTATTTAGATTCCCCTCGTTCTCCTGATCAAAATGATATATAATTTTACTATCATCGGAGCAATCTAGCAATCTCTATAATAATTCCAAGTTAGCAAGATTTGAACCAGTTAGATTAGGCCACGTCATTATTTTAGACATTTTCCAGGAATACTTTTCATTGCGGGCCTGATCAGCCTCGTGGAACTTTAAAACATAACGAAAAACCGATTTTACCCTTACCTGGCATTCTATGCTTCAGGGGTAGGCGGGTCATTTGCTTGGTTTCATCTCCTTCCTCGCGAAGGAGACTGCTCCTTGCCCTGATGACGACGGCAGCCAACCCGTCCTCACCCCAAGAGCATCGTGGCACCGCAACATCTCGTCAGGTCCTCGTCGGGCCCTTCCTCCCCCTAACAGTGGCCCTCCATGGACTCAGATAAGCCGGAGGTGGCCAAGTGGGTTGGACAGTGCCGTGTTTCTGCCCCAGCGTTGGACCCCGACGAGGGTGTGCCTTGAGCCGCGCTCATCTCCTTGCCAAACCGAGCAGGTCAGCATCATACTGGCCACCCCACGGAGACAGGGAGTCATCGTCCCAGACCTTAATCTCATACGCAACCTCACCTTCGTCTGGTTGAGCCGCAACCCACTGGCAGCTTCATCTTCCTCACCCTTCTGGTCGTCGCACGCACATCTTCGGCTCACTGCAGGTCGGCCCCGTCTCTAACCCCGAAAGCTTGTCTGCTGGCTCCTGCTGTTTCAACGAGAGGGTCAGACTTTCCTTCTCACCTGGCCGGAGAAGATGTTGCTGCATGCCCCCGTTCCGCAAGCAAGCGATTACCGGCTGGAAGGTCCCTATATATATACGATCCTAGGCAACCCTAGGGTGCATCCTTGAGGTGTGGAAAAGAGACCGCAACGATAAAGACTCCCTCTTGGTTACGATGTCTAAGGATGGTGTACCAGGACTATGAGTTTCAATCCGTATGTTTATGGACAGTAGTACGGAATCCTACAAGGAAAGGGAACCATCGATTTTCTTCTAGATTTATCTCTTATTATGGGAAATATTATCTCACTAATAACTTCTTTTCCTTATGTTATATAAACAAAGGTGGTGTTTACTTAGGGCCAAAGCAATAGCTCCCTAGAGCCCCAAAACTCCCATCTTTTCCCTTTCTATATTCCTTGTTTTGGCTCTTCTATTTATTAGAAAATATGTGTTTACGAAAACTAGCCAATTGTGACTAATAATGCTGCTTTTAAAGAATATTGTTCAATTCTCACTTATGCACACCATTATTTTCTTATTTTTTTTCTATTATGATATTTCTTTTATGTTTTCTTTATTTCGATTCCTCTTTCCATTAGAAACTATGTGGACACAAAATCTCATCCAAGATGGATTCATTAGCCATATATCCACATTTTTCTCGTATTTCTTCTAGCTAAAGAAATACTTAACAATTTGGATTCCTTAGAACCCAAGGAACCTTAATGGCTAGAAATCCAATCTTGGGAATATCCTTAGCCTAATCCTTATCATTTTATTATTTATTCCTTCATTCAAATAAATTCCTTTTTCCCTTTCTTTTTCTTTTTCTTTTAATTGGGCTCAATAACCAATGAAGCCCACTAAGGAATCAAGCAAGGCTATTATGAATGAAATACATTTATTATATCATTATTTGTTTAATATGAGGAATTGAATTTCTCGTCAAATGAACCCAAAATTTGGGGTTGCAACATCCTTCCCCTCTTATAGGAATTTAGTCCTCAAAATTCAAACAAGCAAACAAACAATTTAGGATAAGACTTTTCCATGTCCATCATTGGCCCCTATGTGGATTTACCGTACTCATGGCGCTTCCACAGAACCTTTATCATCACATATTCTTTTCTTCGAGTTCATTCATCCTGGCATCTATAAACTACACAGGTGACTCAGGCCATTTCAGCCTCCCTTGGGCTCACTAGGTTCATTTCTCAGCACATGGTCGGGGTACCTCACATAGCGCTCTAAATTGGACACATGGAAGACATCCCACATTACTTTATCCTGAGGGGTAGGGTCAAAACCTAACCATATCCACCCATCCATATCTAATGGACCCATGTATCGAGGACTCAGCTTACTCAGCTGCAGCTCAGAGGTGTCAGATTCTCATTATATTCTCCCACATTGCACTGCATGTTAGTCTACTTTGCATCTGCTCACGACTCTCGTCGTCTCTAGGCTCCTTTCATCCATTGCATGATTAAAGCGACTTTCATCTTCATGCACTATGGTCCTTTTCTAATCATCATGTGGTCCTTTCACCAACATCACCTTACTGAAGTGGTGACCGACTCAACCTCCCTTATAGAGCTTCTTACAATCCCGATACTGGCTATGGTGGTCATCATTACATCTTTTCATAGGACAAGAACTGTCTCTAACTATCACCCTGAATGAGCACATATGCCCTCATTAGACCCTTTAGTCTGGATCATATTAACCATTAGCTAAGGGTGATAAACTGTACCATCGCGTTCTTCATGTACCCACTTCCACCTTTTGGAAGGGAACCTCTAGGTCAAACTCAAAGAAAAAAAAACTTTGAACTCGCTTCATAGTTGAACCATCTCTCTCTCATGGGTAGTTCAACCATATCTATCCCTTGACAGAACTCCTTCTTTCTCATGTCATCTAAGTAAGGCGAACTACCATAACCCACATTGCATCTTGACCTTCCTTGGTCTAGGGGAGACTTACAACATCCATAGTGATGAACTCCCTTTCTCTTTCTGGGACTTTTTATCCTTTATATCAATGTACTGGGTTACTGGTGTTCGTCATTTACCCTTGGCTTGCATGGCCATATACCACATGCAACTTTATCTTAAGCATCCAAAGTGATATTGCCATTTATCATGGTGTATGATTTCCTGTAGGACATGATCCCTCAAGATCGATTCCTCAGAAACCCTAAACCACTCTAGTCGGGGTTTCATCACCTTCCCTTCCAAAGAAGTGCATCTGAGGTTCTACTCTATCTTCTCATCGCATCAAGGACTAGACTGGCTAACCAAACAACTCTTAACTTTTCAACGTATCTTGTTACATCTGAGTGTTATCCAAACACCTCTTCTTTCCAAACTTAGGGTTAGCCAAGCAATCCCTTCTAGCTTCTATTCAAACAAGTCAGATGTATCTCAACCAGAGGATCCATTACCACTTCACATCCTTAGGTATTAGGTAACATTGAAGACATACAATTCCATGTATTCCACTTATCATCTCGTCTCAAACTCTAAGTCTATCTTCATAGAAAACACTTTGAGCTCCTCTTTTGGTGGTCAAACTCAACCCGGTATAACTTGTAAGTTCTAAATAGCTCATTATAAAAACATCCTCATAAGGTGACTACCTCATTCCTCGTAGGGTTTGCAAACCATCTGTGTATCATTCACTTTACCAGGGTAGGTTATCTTCTTTATCCCCATTTCTCGTGGCAACGTTCCAACCTACATCATCTCTTTACCTTGATGTATGGCATGTGTAATGTCCTATCTCTCACCCCCATAACAAGAGGAAATAAGCATTTGGCTACAGTCCAAATATAGAGTTCTTCCTGTTCCAAGAGTAGAGATGGTACATCCCACCTTGCCAATACACCTTTACATCGAAGTTGCAACATGCCACATATGTCTCCACATCACAGACATCATGATATCAAACTAGTCTTGAACCTACTGAGGTTTATATCCGTGGTCATCTCCTCTAGGTCTATAGGGTACCGACTCTTTTGGGGTCATACCTCTTCCCACATGCATCAAGAGAGTGCCCTACTCATCTGCCCTTTGGGTCCCATGAGTTCATGAAGGTGATCAATCTCCTAACCCATGGCCCTCAGGACAATGATAGTTGTTACCTCCCGACCCTATGGTCATGTGTAACTGGGGAATCAGGTAACTCCTACTTTCATCGGTCGTATCCCTACCTGACCCTAGGATAGACTTAGGATTCTTCATCATAGTACATGTTCACTTAGAACCTTACTTAAGTCTTCATCATCTCTCTTTCTACATTCATGGGCTGACTTTCATCCTTTCATCATGATCATGGCAACCTGCCTACCTTGGTCAAGCCCTATATCGATTACCTCCATGGTAACACATCTGCATGCACTTAGAGATGGATATCTATGGGCCCATGGGTTCATTCTCATACCATGTACTTTTCACTTAGCTTCTCAAGATCCTAAGAGACCTCTTCAGGTTACCTTAAACCAACAAAACTGATATATACCCTACCAAAGGGGTCCCTCTCCCAGGATGGGAGGAAAACTATCTCTTAACGCCATGGTCACAAAAGCTCTTAGGTCTAGGATTTACATCCACATGAGCCTACTTAACCCTAGCAAGCTATTAAGGCATAAACAAATCACCTACTGAACCATGCTAGGTCATACTTGTCCTCTTTCCTCAATGCTGGATCAAGATCATACCTTCCTTTATCATCAACCTAGCTATGAGGGGTTCGTTACACATACCTTTAAATTAAGGGACTTCCCTTTTCCTTTATTCATGAGGCGTACCATGCTCGAAATTATAGAAACTTAATTCTCATCATGAGCATTAGGTATACCACTTCCCCTCTTAGGGCTAGGAATCCTAAGTTCACTTGTAGGTGTCCAACTGCATGCTCTATCTCTTAGCTACGAACCAAGCATGCAAAAGGCATGACATGCACTTCTTGTCATCCTTCAACTCGAGTAACACTTAGGGTTGGGTCCTCCTTAAGGACAACTCACAAGGTACAAGGCCTCATAACCTGCTACTAAACCTTTCTAGGTCTAAGGAACTCTTCTTCCTACCTCAGAAGGTAAACACATATACCGTAGGCACATAGGCACCATATACTTCATCTTCTATCTCTAGGGTTTGGTCCCTCTAAAGGAAACCAAGATATCATCAACTTTCAGGGATCAATCATGAAGCAACCACTATCATCCATTGTTCAGGGTTTTAGGCTTCCAACCTTCTTGCTGGGTTTCCTGCTCTCTCTAGGGCTAACCCTACATCCAACCTCACCATTAGAGGTCCTCTCTTCATGAAGGATCAACCCCAAAAGCATGCCCTACATAGGTGAAGCCTAGGTTCGAACTTATGTTTTCTCAAGATCATCCATAACCCTTTATGCTCCATCATAATTCCTTATCTAGGGTTTCACCCTACTGCCAGCACTATGACGTGCCCTAGGTGACAGATATACCCTACTTGCACAAGCCCATCGGGTTTCTAAGGTCCTTCACTAACCTCACCATCTAAGGAGCTATCCTTTCCCCTAACATGCACGGCCCTTCACAGGGTTGGGTTGCCAAAGGAGTTAGGTTACCCATGGATCATATGGCATCCCAAAGGCATGTCCTTTCAAACACCTGGTCCAACTCATCTCTCTCTAACCTTCGCTTAGGGTTAGGGTTAGCATCATCCTCAGAGGATGTGCCAGGTCTTTACTTGCAATGGAGATCTCTATCTCCAATACTAACTTATCCTCATGACAAGAAGGTCTACTCTCAGGTCTATTCTGAGGACATGACAACTTATGTCATACGACCTAAGCATGTATCTATTTTTTAATTTGCGCTTAATCTATTAAGCTTATGTCCATGACATCTTATTTACATGCTTTTCATTAATTTGATGGAGGATTCCTTAAACCTTATTAACCTTACCCATACCTCAAGAGAGTGAGGAGAGGAAAGCAAACCCTAATCCTTCAGGTCCTTAACAGAATTTTGTGATGAGAAGGGACGAATAGGATGAGAATGTCCTAAAGGTATCTTATTTCGATTCATACCCTAAGACTTCGGCCAGGAAGTCACACGGATCCGGGAGTCCTCATATTCTGACTAGCGGTGCAGAGGAAAATATTGCCAGCCCCCGGTCGTGATCCTTTTCTAGACACCTCCGTCTTTCGGATAATCCTCTAATAACTCCCTTGGGTTCTATGGTGCTTGAAAATTTTAATAATTATTAATGGTTAACTGAGGAACCTAAGCTCTGATACCAAATGTTACGACCCCACCTCCCGATAACCCCCAATTAAGGGAGACCGAGAGGTCGAAGCTGCACCCATGACTTCTGGATCAAAGGTTCGTCAATTAACCAAGAATAATTATCAGATTTTATCATACTATACTGAAAGCTGTAAGAAAATAAACTTTGCATACCTTTTGAAATTTTGGATTTCTAACTTCTATCCACTTAATGATTCTACGCTAACTAATCCTCCTTGTATTTTTCTTCATGTATTTCACACTGTGACGATTTACTATTTGTCCTTTTTGGCTTGTACCTAAAACGCCGACAAACAAAACGTCGGTCAACCGAAGCTGGTATGTGGGGGAAACAATAATCATGCAATTATCTATAACAATGTATCACATTCAATTATCATTTAACAAACAAGTTTACGTTTTAAGTATAACTACGCGATCCATGTGTACCCTATCCCCTGCGCTGTCCCTGCAGTGGACCTGGATACTACATCCCTTGTGGTAGATTCTCATTTTACCCCTCATGACTTCACCTAATAGGTGAATCAATTTCTAGGGCTGAGTCACATGGCACTACCCGCATGTAGCCCACTCCTTAACTCATGGTATGCTAAGAGTCTCATGGTACTACACATGTGTAGCCCAGTTTCTAACTCATGATACCCTAGACCTTGCTCTAGGTTATCCTTAGCCTTTGCATAGCCACAGGGGTGGACTCGGATCTAGCTAGTTATACATGTATTCTCATAGTGATAGTCATAGTCACTTTATAGTTTCATGAATTAAAACATCCAACAGTTATTTCATGCAATGAGGGAAACGTCGATACAAACCTCGGAAAACTAATCGGTTTAGCCATAAGCGTAATCACATACCTTATGCCATTGCAGAACTGTGCATAACATCATATGTACTTTAAGAATATATCCAAACATCCAAGAAACAAGCATTCAATCTGAAATATACATACTACATATGTGTCACCATGTATTCACATTATTTTACTCAGATCTAGATTTGCTTGGTTTAGAGTTATCTCGTGTTTGGACCAAGCATTAGGGTTACAAACCCTAGTTCCATCATATCACAGTTTCTAATATTATAGTCTCACCTATGCATATGGGGTTAAACCCTAATTATCATCTTAAGCAAATTAGACTACTCATTACATTTAATTCACATTATCAGCATTAAGATTATCTCAAGATGTTTCCATTAGTTTCAAAACCCTATAATAGAATATATAAGAGTACTAATCTGGAACTGTCCATTATTCAATACTATCAAAGTTTTACTCCTTATACATGGCAAGATCATGTGTTAGCCTAACATGAATGAATTTATTCAATTAAGCATCTGATTAAGGCAAGTATAGGTTTTCCTTTACATTAAACACCTCTAAACATTCGTTGCATATACTTTTCGAACAGGAAGGATAATTAGATTCTGATAGTATTTTATTTAGATTCCCCTCGTTCTCCTGATCAAAATGATATATAATTTTACTATCATCGGAGCAATCTAGCAATCTCTATAATAATTCCAAGTTAGCAAGATTGGAACCAATTAGATTAGGCCACGTCATTATTTTAGACATTTTCCAGGAATACTTTATGTTGCGGGCCTGATCAGCCTCGTGGAACTTTAAAACATAACGAAAAACCGATTTTACCCTTACCTGGCATTCTATGCTTCAGGGGTAGGCGGGTCATTTTCTTGGTTTCATCTCCTTCCTCACGAAGGAGACTGCTCCTTGCCCTGATGACGACGGCAGCCAACCCGTCCTCACCCCAAGAGTGTCGTGGCGCCGCAGCATCTCGTCAGGTCCTCGTCGGGCCCTTCCTCCCCCTGGAAGTGGCCCTCCATGGACTCAGATAAGTCGGAGGTGGCCAAGTGGGTTGGACAGTGCCGTGTTTCTGCCCCAGCGTTGCACCCCGACGAGGGTGTGCCTTGAGCCGCGCTCATCTCCTTGCCAAACCGAGCAGGTCAGCATCATACTGGCCACCCCATGGAGACAGGGAGTCATCGTCCCAGACCTTAATCTCATACGCAACCTCACCTTTGTCTGGTTGAGCCGCAACCCACCTGCGGCTTCATCTTCCTCACCCTTCTGGCCGTCGCACGCACATCTTCGGCTCACTGTAGGTCGGCCCCGTCTCTAACCCCGAAAGCTTGTCTACTGGCTCCTGCTGTTTCAACAAGAGGGTCAGACTTTCCTTCTCACCTGGCCGGCGAAGATGTTGCTGCATGCCCCCGTTCCGCAAGCAAGCGATTACCGGCTGGAAGGTCCCTATATATATACGATCCTAGGCAACCCTAGGGTGCATCCTTGAGGTGTGGAAAAGAGACTGCAACGATACAGACTTCCTCTTGGTTACGATGTCTAAGGATGGTGTACCATGACTATGAGTTTCAATCTGTATGTTTATGGACAGTAGGTACGGAATCCTATAAGGAAAGGGAACCATCGATTTTCTTCTAGATTTATCTCTTATTATGGGAAATATTATCACACTAATAACTTCTTTTCCTTATGTTATATAAACAAAGGTGGTGTTTACTTAGGGCCAAAGCAATAGCTCCCTAGAGCCCCAAAACTCCCATCTTTTCCCTTTCTATATTCATTGTTTTGGCTCTTCTATTTATTAGAAAATATGTGTTTACGAAAACTAGCCAATTGTGACTAATAATGCTGCTTTTAAAGAATATTGTTCAATTCTCACTTATGCACACCATTATTTTCTTATTTTTGTTCTATTATGAGATTTCTTTTATATTTTCTTTATTTTGATTCCTCTTTCCATTAGAAACTATGTGGACACAAAATCTCATCCAAGATGGATTCATTGGCCATATATCCACATTTTTCTCGTATTTCTTCTAGCTAAAGAAATACTTAACAATTTGGATTCCTTAGAACCCAAGGAACCTTAATGGCTAGAAATCCCATCTTGGGAATATCCTTAGCCTTATCCTTATCATTTTATTATTTATTCCTTCATTCAAATAAATTCCTTTTTCCCTTTCTTTTTCTTTTTCTTTTAATTGGGCTCAATAACCAATGAAGCCCACTAAGGAATCAAACAAGGCTATTATGAATGAAATACATTTATTATATCATTATTTGTTTAATATGAGGAATTAAATTTCTCGTCAAATGAACCCAAAATTTGGGGTTGCAACATACTTGGTCGAAGTTTTGTCGACCGACAGGCTCTCTGGATCAAGTGTTTTGCAACGTTTATCTCCAACTGCCAACTACCTTGTCAGCTGTGTCTAACGGCTACTTGGATCTTTCTCGGTCGAGAAGTTTGTCGACCGAGAGTGTCTCGGTCGAGGATTTTGTCGACCGAGATAGACCCTGTTTCAATGTTTCAAATAAAGACATTAAGTGTGTGTATGAGTGTGCATATGTGACACTATTGAAGGAGATGACCTATCTAAATGTGGTGTTTAGCTAGGGAAGATCTAACGCTTGATTTACATGAAGTCTAAGTACTTGTACATTATATATTTGTACAAGTTTACAATTGATTACATTTCATGACATTTACAATCATTCAAGCATATAGATTCCCTAGTGCTTTGTCATTCACCTTATTCCTGCAACACTCAAGTAGCACGTTAGATCATCAAGAATGAAATGTTTGTCATTATCAAAACAAAGGGATTTACAGATGTCCATTTATCCAACAATCTCCCCCTTTTTGAAGATGACAAACATTTCCTAAATATAAAATAAGAAAATATAAAACATGTGAGTTTCATACCTGAAGATTACCTTTGTAAATTTCTTTTCTTGTTTATAAAATGTGTGCTTATTATTCCCCATGAATTAGGGAACATGAAATCCAATTCTTTACGGAATATAGCAACTTTCAATGTAAAGCCAAGAGTTTGTTTATGAAACTCATTTGATTGAGTTTTGCATTTATATTTATTTCTCCCCCTTTGTTATTTCAAAAAGATATCCGTTTAAAAAGAAAAACTCCCCCTTAATTAGATGTCCCGTCAATATCAAAAAAATATGTCCATTAAAAGCCAAAATGATGCAAATAAATGACATTGTTAAGAAGCACAAATATCAAAGAAAACATCTTCCAAAGGAGTGATAAGCAGTTGCTTCCTTATTTTGTTGAATAGGTCTAGTGGAAGCAGTTTTGTAAAAATATCAGCCAATTGATCTTCCGTATCAACATGATGAAGGGAAACATGATTCTTAGAAATATGATCCCTTAAAAAGTGATGACGGATTTCAATATGTTTAGCTCGGCTGTGTAAAATGGGATTGTGTGATAAGTTTATAGCGCTTGTGTTGTCACAAAAGATAGGCGTAGATGAAAGAGTAAAACCATAATCGTTTAACACTTGTTTCATATAAAGCACTTGAGCACAACAAGATCCGGCTGCCATATATTCAGCTTCAGTTGTAGAGAGGGCAACCGTGTTTTGTTTCTTGCTAAAACAAGATATTAAAGCTCTCCCTAACAAGAAACAGCCACCACTAGTGCTCTTGTGATCAAGTCGACAACCAACATAATCAGCATCAGTATAAGTTTTAAAATCCAAGGATTGTCCTTTTGGATACCATAAACCAAAACATGTAGTGTCGGCTAAGTATCGAAGAATTCGTTTAACTGCTTGAAAATGAGAGTGCATAGGTTGCGATTGAAATCGAGCACAAAGACCAATGGAAAACATGATGTCCGGTCTAGAAGCAGTTAAGTAAAGCAAACTACCAATCATGGCTCTATATAAGGAATCATCAATAGGTTCCCCATTTTCATCCTTATCAATCTTAATAGAAGTGGCCATAGGAGTAGTAGCATGTTTGCACTGATCCATCCCAAAACGTTTTAAGAGTTCTTTAGTATACTTTTCTTGTCTTATAAAGATCTCGGTAGGGGTTTGTTTAATTTGGAAACCAAGAAAGAAAGTTAGTTCACCCATGAGGCTCATTTCAAATTCTTTTTGCATAATGTCACTGAATTGTGTGCACAACGATTCATTAGAAGCTCCAAAAATAATGTCATAAACATATATTTGAACAACTAGAAAATCAGATGTATATGTTTTGAAAAATAAAGTAGAATCTGAATTTCCAATAGAAAAACCATTATCAAAAAGATATGTCTTGAGCCTTTCATACCAGTTCCTAGGTGCTTGTTTTAAACCATAAAGTGCTTTCTTAAGTTTATAAACATAGTCATCTTTTTCTGGTATTTCAACACCAGGTGGTTGGGCAACATATACTTCTTCTTGAATGATTCCATTTAGAAATGCACTTTTTACATCCATTTGGTAAAGTTTGATGTTTTTATGTGCAGCAATAGCTAGTAACATTCTAATAGCTTCAAGTCTAGCTACTGGTGCATACGTTTCATCAAAATCTATTCCTTCTTGTTGATTATATCCTTGTGCTACTAACCGAGCTTTATTCCTTATTACTTCTCCTACCTCATTTAGCTTATTCCTAAAAACCCATTTAGTTCCAATGATGGTTTTATCTTGTGGTTTAGGAACTAAATCCCATACATCATTTTTAGTAAATTGGTTTAATTCTTCTTGCATTGCTATTATCCAATAGTCATCTTTAAGAGCTTCAGATATCTTCTTAGGTTCAATAATAGAAACAAAAGCCATGTTTGCAAGATCCTTAAAGGAAGACCAAGTTTTTACTTTATCATTTGGATTTCCAATAATTAATTCTTGAGGATGATCCTTAATAAGTCTAGGCTTAGGTTGAGTTTCATCTTGGTTATTGTTTGTAGTATCTTTCTCACTATCATTTGGTATGTTTAAGTTTTTGAATTGATTAGTGAGATCAATTATTTCAAAATTTTCTGATTTGGACTCTTCATGAAAAGAGACATGAATAGATTCCTCAACTTTTCTAGAGATAGTGTTGTAGACTCTAAATGCTTTGCTAGAGGTAGAATATCCCAAAAAGAATGCTTTATGTGATTTAGAATCAAACTTATCTCTATCATCTTTGGTATTTAAAATATAGCATGTGGATCCAAAGGTATGAAAATAGTCAACTCTAGGTTTCTTAGAATGTATTATTTCATACGGAGTTTTCTTCAAATGGGAGTGAATAGTTACTCTGTTTAACACATAGCATGCGGTGTTTACAGCTTCAGCCCAAAAGGTTTTGGGTGTGTTATGTTCAAGCATCATAGTTCTAGCCATTTCTTGTAATGATCGATTTTTCCTTTCAACTATGCCATTTTGTTGTGGAGTGCGTGGAGCAGAAAAATTGTGAGTGTACCCATGAGATGTGCAAAATTCTTCAAATACATGATTTTCAAATTTTCCACCATGATCACTTCTAATGGTACATATTTTGCTTTGTAATAGATTTTCAATCTTGGAACAAAATTTTATAAAAACATGAATAGTATCATCTTTGGTTGCAAGAAATTGTACCCATGTATATCTACTATAATCATCAAATCATGGACAGGTTGGAGCAGAAATTCTCCAAGTTTCTCTGGGCAGACAGAAAGAATGAGAAGAGAAGAACATGGGTTGGGTGGAAGAAGATTGCTACGCCTAAAGAAGAAGGTGGCCTTGATATTGTGTCACTTAGAATGATCAACGATTCTTTTACGGCTAAAGCTTGCTGGGAACTAGTAAATGGTGATTCTCTGTGGGCGGTTTTCTGCAGGAAAAAATGTGCAAATACTCATGGTGGTAGATCAGCTTATTACCCGCATGATCTCAAGATTAGTAGTACCTCATCTCCTTTCTGGAATAGAATTTGGAATATCTTCCCTAAGATGTACCCTCATTGCAGGTGGGCAATTGGTAGAGGAGAAGTCTCCTTCTGGGATGCTAATTGGTGTGATGTACGACTTTCGGATTACGCTATCTTTCCTAGCGATAGACGTCTTCCTTTTCTAGTTAAAGATTTCTGGAGCAGTGACATTGGATGGGATTGGCAATCCATTAGTCATCTAGTGAACGATCAAGGTATGGAGTTTATAAGAAGATCGGGTGTTTGGGTATCCGATTCAGAGGACAAAATAGTATGGGGTCCCACGATGAATGGGTCCTTCTCGCTCAAATCTGCAAAGAAGGTTCTTAGACCTCCTATGGCAGTCGATATGACTGATCTTGGTAGGATTTGGAAGCTCGACTCACCTAAGGCAAGTGCGCTGTTGTGGAAGATAGTGTGGAAAGCCATTCCCACGGATGATAATATCAAGTACAGCTGCTGCATTTCTCTTGCATCCTGTTGTAATTGTTGTACGAGCCCTCAAGAGGAGGAGACAAAGCATCTGTTCTTCAATAGTCAGACGGCTATACATCTATGGTCTATTTTTTCTCAGATGACGGGCAAGGATGCTCCGGCGGATATCATGTCGCTGCTCAAGATGGCAGGTTTGGGCTGTTCTAATCGGTTTGATGAATGGATTATTGGACATATTTCTTTGCAGATTCCGTACAGCATTTGGAGATGTAGATGCTCGGCCAGATATGGCAACAAACCCTTGAATGCTGAGCTTGAATGGAAGAGGATTGTCGTTTATGTTAACAATAAGATGAGTCAGAAACACTTCCCTGTGATCATACGTGATGATGTCCATGAGAGGCTTCGTGCTGCTGGCATACAAGAACCGAAGGTTGTTTTGAGAGAGATACGGTTACTCAGATGGGTAAAACCTGATTTGTTCAATATTAAGATGAATCTAACGATTGGTTATGATTTTTGCACGGATGGGCATAAGAGAAGATGGGCTGCTGGTATCGTGAGGAATCATAATGCGGACACATGTGCTATTTTCTTTGCTTGGATTACTGATTCAGAGTTTATTGATGCTTATATACAAGCTTGCATTGTCGGGTTAAAGGTTGCACATGATCTCATGCTGAGTATCTCATCCATTGAGATTGAAAATGAGGGGGTCTTTAATATCCTTTGGAATGATGGGTTGGAACCTTGGAGAATCAGATCTCGAGTCCAGGAGTTGAGATCGGAGATGAAGAGAAGATACATTACTGGATCACTTATTCATAGTGCTGCAAATGCGATCCCTAGAGCTATTGGTCATTGGGGAAGAAGATACTCGCACATGTCAGTTATCACTGACATCAACAGAGTTCCAAGACGTATTCGTGGGATGGTTTTATTGGAGAAAAGGAATTTTCCTTATGTGCATTTGTATAGGAAGAAGGTGAGATGATTTTTTGGTAGCTAGGCTTGTTGGTGTTTTTGTTGGTTCTTGTGGGATGTTTTTTGGGCGGTACCTGCAAGTTATAAGCAGGAGATGTACCTATTTGGATGTTTTTGCCCACAAGAGAGGGGTGGGATGAATAAAAGATCCCTCTGGCTTAATTAAAAAAAAAAAATCATCAACAATAACAAAACAATATCTTTTGCCACCAATAGATTGTGTCCTCATGGGTCCAAATAAATCCATATGAATTAATTCTAAAGATCTACTGGTGCTAAGTACATGTTTAGGTTTAAAAGAGGTTTTTGTTTGCTTTCCCAAAGTACATGGTTCACAGTTTTCAACTTGATCAAAGGATAAAGTAGGAAAACCACGAACAAGATCATATTTTACTAGTTTTTTGATAACATGTGAACTAGCATGTCCTAGCTTTTTGTGCCATAGTTGTAAAGTATTTTCATTTGCAAGCAAGCATTTTCCTACTACATATTTCATAGAGTTAGGTCTAAGAATATAAAGATTTCCAACTCTTTTTCCTTCATAGACAACATTTGTAGTGTTTTCTATTAATAATTTGCAGCAGTTTTTGTTAAATAGAACATCATATCCACTGTCACATAATTGACTAACACTTATCAAATTATGGTGCAAACCATCAACAAGTAGAACATTTTTATTTCGAGGTTTGTACCAATATTACCTATTCCAACGATTTTACCTTTACCATTGTCTCCAAAGGTGACTGTTCCACTTTTCTTTTCTTCAAAAGTTTGAAATGCATCCTTGTTCCCGGTCATATGTTTGGAACATCCACTGTCAACCACCCAATCCTGCATTAAAATGTAGGTTTTGGTACCCATGTGATGGTCCGATATGGTTAGAAGCATTTAATTACATACTGAATAAAAAATCTGACTCAGAACTTCAGTCGGTCGACAACTGTTCGACCGACATCTCTCTCGGTCGACTAATCGTCAATCGAGAAAGTTGTTGTCAATTTAATTTGTTATAGGCGTCTGGTCGGTCGACAAAAGTTCGACCGATTTTATGTTCGTTCGACAATACTTCGACCGACCAAGTTTCTGTTTCAGTACAATATTTTAGAAAATTACCATAATGCATGAAACCTTTTATTAAGTTGAGATAAGACAATATAATTTGCAAAAATAAGCATTTGATCATATCTCAACTGTATTTTATTTGACTCTACTAAGTTTCGGGTTTTGGGACCCAAACTAAGTCGGAATCCTTGGTCTTATAAGGACATGAAAATGAATAATGTCCAAGACGTAGACAAAAATGACAAGTAATAGAATCAACTTCATTTCTTTTTCTAGGAATTGTATTCTTAGGTACAAACATAATCTGAGTCTTAGATGTTGTAATTCTTCTGTGTTGTTTTTTCTTTGGAGCATATCCCAAACCTTTTCTTCCATTGAAACTAGTGGAGATTTTCATAATGTTATCAATGATATCTTTTCTTCTTAAATCATGTAGGTGTCTTTGTAGCTTACTAATGTCATCCATCTTCTTGTGTAAGTCTTTTCTTGCTTGATCTAAATCAGATAATAGGGAGTCTCTTTCTTTTACAACATTGTCATAGTCTAGATGGTTACACAGAATTGGTTGAGTCTAAAAATCATTTAGTTTAGCTAACAATTCAGTCTTTTCTTGAGAGAGAAGATCAACATTTATTTCTAGAGTGAGTAGCTTTCTAGTGCAGTCATTTAAAGATGTTTTTAAAGACAGATTCTCAAGATCAATGTTGTTCTTTTCAGAAGAGAGATCATTTAATTTAGCATATAGCTCATCATTTGTTTTGATAACCTTATTTAGTTTCTTCTTGACATCAACATACTTATCATGAGTTTCTTGTAGACTAGTAATTAACTCTTCTTTAGGAAGATCAAGAAGGCTTACCTCTTGAGAGTCTTCATCATCTTCTCTTGCCATTAGACATTCCACCTTTTCTTCTCCACTTTCACTTTCACTTGACTCGTCCCATGCAGCTTTATAGGCTTTTTCTCCCTTCTTCTTATGTGAGCTTTTCTTTCCTTTCTTTGCTTTAGGACATTCATTTTTGAGATGTCCTTTCTTTCCACACTCAAAGCACCTAGGAGGGGAGGAAGAACTAGAAATTTTCTTAGACTTAAATCTTTTATATTTCTGACCATTCACCATCAGGGCTTCTTCCCCTTCTTCTTCACTTGACTCCTCACTTTCTGGTGTGATGATCTTTGAAGCTTTTAGAGATACATCCTTCTTCTTTCCTTGTTGAAGTTCACGTTCTCTTCTTTCTTCCTCTTCTAGGGTTGCTTCATGAGCTTCTAGATTTCCAATGAGTTGCTCCATTTTCAGTCGAGTGAGGTCATTAGCTTCTTCAATGGCTGTCACCTTAGGCTTGTATTTAGGAGGAAGTGATCGAAGGATTTTTGATACTTGATCTTCTTCAAGAACAGTTTTTCCTAGGGCATTTAAACCATTAACAATAGAAGAGAATTTTGCAAACATTTCACTAATAGATTCATTTGGATCCATACGGAAGTGTTCAAACTTTTACTTAAGCACACTAATCTTAGAATTCTTGACTTGAACCGTACCTTCATAAGTTATGGACAATCTATGCCAAATGTCATAGGTTGTGTCACAGTTTGATATTCTATTAAATTCTCCTACTGAAATTGAACAATATAAAATGCTTACAGCTTTGGCATTCATTTGAACCAACTTTACCGTATTTGCATCCCACTCTGCATATTGTGTTTGAAGAAGCTCGTATGGGGTTGAAACCATCCTCCATAAGTCCCAATTGATGCCTTGGAAGTAGAACTGCATCCTTCTCTTCCAATATGTGTAGTTTGTTCCATCAAACGCTGGAGGTCTAGCAACAAGTGTCCCTTCAAGGTTAAGGTTATTAAGCACCCCGTCACCCATTCTTCAAGACCTCGTTAAGGTTCCTTGAAGCCTGCTTTGATACCAATTGAAAAACCACTAGAGGGGGGGGGGGGTGAATAGGGTTTTAAATTAATTTAACAATAATTTAACTCAAACAACCACAAATGAGAAATCAAGAAGGAGACAAGGGATTTAGAGTGGTTCCAACCTTAGCAAATACTAAGGTTGTCAATCCACTACCTGGTTGCTTACACAATCGGGATTTTGAAAGTATCAATTTTATTACCTTCACAAGGAATTACACAAAATACAATACTTTCTTACACCCCTTGAACAGCCTTCACTTGAAGTAGATGCACCAACCCGAGGTATCCTTCTTGAAGTAACTCCAAGCTCCCCCTTGAAGTAGCCTTCCTCTTTAGAATTAACCTCCTGTTGCACCAGCCTTCTTGAAGTAGCTCAAGGTCCCCTTCTTCACCAAGAAGACCTCCAACCTCTCCAATCCGCAGCCTCCAACCTAGGAGTAGCAAGGAGAGTACAAACAATAATAGTGAACAAGAAAGGAAAAAGGAAATTACAACTTATACTTTGAAGCACAAGGCTTGATTTGCCTAGATCAAGCGTGTAGATCTCCTAACCAATGTGTATGGAATTGTGATTTTTGTGGATAGGAGATGCTAGCCTATAGGACACGAAATTTGAGCTGAGAGAAGAAGTAGCCAGTTGTCAATATGCTCAATTGCTCACAAACAGGTTGCTCAATGTAAGTGTATGCTCAAAGATTGCTCAAGTGTAAAACAAGTGAGTTTAGGTGTCCTAAGGCATGTCCTATTTATAGGAATGCCCTACAAGTGCTTAAGGACGTTCTAGACACTTTCTAGGGGTTTCTAAGTGCTTAACTAGCCGTTAGATATAAGTTAGTTGCGTTAACAACGACTAGTTAATTAATTCTGCAGTTGCTGTCAGAGTCCATCTCGGTCGAGAAATGGTCGACCGAGACACCTACTCGGTCGAAGTTTTGTCGACCGACAGGCTCTCTGGAACAAGTGTTTTGCAACATTTATCTCCAACTGCCAACTACCTTGTCAGCTGTGTCTAACGGCTACTTGGATCTTTCTCGGTCGAGAAGTTTGTCGACCGAGAGTGTCTCGGTCGAGGATTTTGTCGACCGAGATAGACCCTGTTTCAATGTTTCAAATAAAGACATTAAGTGTGTGTATGAGTGTGCATATGTGACACTATTGAAGGAGATGACCTATCTAAATGTGGTGTTTAGCTAGGGAAGATCTAATGCTTGATTTACATGAAGTCTAAGTACTTGTACATTATATATTTGTACAAGTTTACAATTGATTACATTTCATGACATTTACAATCATTCAAGCATATAGATTCCCTAGTGCTTTGTCATTCACCTTATTCCTGCAACACTCAAGTAGCACGTTAGATCAACAAGAATGAAATGTTTGTCATTATCAAAACAAAGGGATTTACAGATGTCCATTTAGCCAACAAGTTCATTATGTGACAAAATTCTGCATGAGATGTGACACGTCTATTTTCCCATACAAAATTGAAGTTTAATGAGCTCATCCTCATACGAACAATCAAAGAGATGTGGACATCTGATTGGAGAAGAAAATATGAGTTTAATTATTTAATAAGAAACAAGAAATAAATAAATAATAAATATTATAGTATAATGTCTCACTTATTATCAATGCATGTGATCACTTTTTGGTGATTAAATCCTAAAGAATTTATAATTTGATTTTGAACCTTTCACATATGAAAAAATGATTAGTGTAAACATTCATACAATTTAATAATATAATCGTATATTAGTCAAAATACTTACAGTTCTAGTGATTATTTTGGCAAAATGTTGTGTTTCAACTGTAATTATTGATGATTTTGTATTTGTTGTCACATGAAGCTTTGGAATGACTCTTGCTGTAAGTATATATAAATAACAATCATAAAAAGATTGTATCATAAAACACAACTGGGAATATAAATTATATGGAAAACAAAAGTACCAATTGAGATTTTAAGATAGATACAAAACAAAACCAAAAAGTAATGTTGTGTTTGATGTAAAATAAAAGACTCATATATTCTTGCTTAATATCTAAGGGAACTACATCTAAGATTTTAGTTGTTTGCTTCATTGTTGTTGGCGTCCCTTGTGATTCTTCAAAAAATGGTTGGGAATCTTGTGCTTTGACATGAAAAAGCAATTCATTCCATTTTGCCTTTGATAATATGATATCCACCATATCTTCACCATTTTCCTATATTATTAGACCAATTTAATATTAATACATATGTAAAGTTCATCAATATTAGAGGAAACTATTGCGTCTTCTCTCTAGGGCTTTCTGCTCCGTCTTCTCTCTAGCCTTTCCCCGGAGGCCACCGCTGGGGGGAGGGGGTGTCTCCTCGGAGCCTTCTTCCCCCTGGCCCCAACCTCGATTAGCTAGATTCTGAAGTTGGCAGCGGTTTTCTTGGGAGGTAGATGGAGTCGGCTTTCCAGTTTGGTTTGTAGGGGATCTCCTCGACTGTCCTGGTTGAGGAGGATGTGATGCGCCGCAAGGGTTAAGACCTGGAATGGCAGATCGGTGTTTCGACCATGTTGAATCCATTCTGTTCATGTGTGACAGATGGATAGAACTGCCCCAATACGGATCTTGGCTCTTGTGCTGCCACTCCGTCATCGCTAGTGAAGCTTGGAGGTCTCCGCGCCTTCCTCTTCACCTACACCTGGCTCCTGGTTCCAGGGCGATGATGCCCCTCAGACTCGACTGGCCTCGATATGGCGTCCTTGGCGGAGGGAGGATTCACTCGCCAGGCGGGTGGTTTCTGATTTGCTTCATCGGTGCCCCCACCTCCGATCCTCAACGGCGCCCCCACCTCCGATTTGCTTCCTTGGCTTTCGACGACTGGGCTGTGCGCCGGTGGCGGTTCGGACGGTGCTCACTGAGGTGCCTCCGTGCAAACAGGGGCATCAGGGCTGCCTCTCAGGTGGCTGGTCTGTTGGTTCGCTCGTGTGGCTCCTCTGCAACTGCATGGTGGTACACCCTCAAGGTGCTTGGTGTTTGAATCCGGCGTTTGGGATCCCCTCCATAGGGTCCCTATCCCCTTCGTAAAGCAGGTGGTTCCTTCCATTCTGCCATGATCAAGCTTGCTTCAAGCGTGTTTGATTGGTGACCAAGGCTGTGGACAAAGGGGGGCGTTTCTTTTTCTCCTCCCGGCATTTCTGTCTCAGCATAAGGTACACCCTCAAGGTGTTTGTTGATTTGCTGCTGGCAATAGTAGCGTGAGGCTTCAAGTCTGCCTTGTTTGCTGGTTGCTTGTACACCTGTAAGGTACTCGGCCAATTGTTCCTATGCATACAGTAACAGTGGTGTTTGCTCATTCATAAGCCTGTGTTTTGGGATCGAAGAGGGGTAGATTGATCTTCTTCTCTTTCTCAAGTCTTTCCTGCTGTTGCTTCAATTTGATCACTCAGGGTCCCAGATGAGATGACTGTCGTTTGATGAAGAGGAGCTGGATACCCACCTGGATCCCACACTTTCAGGGAATGTTTCAAACGCTAGTGGTGGAAAGGTTGGTGTCTCGATCAAGTACATCATGTGATGGTCAGCTAACAGAAGGGTCCTGCACTGCAAATAGATTTCTCTGCTTCAGCCTGGTTTGGAACACCTTCAAGGTGTTTGATGGATTGCTTTGCTGCTGTCAGGTGCATCATGCGGCTGATGATGGTTCCCTTCATTAGTGGTTGTTAGTCCGATCTCAGGTTGATCTCACCATAGGAGCATAAGTATTGATTTTAGTTGGTAGTCATCTGTCTTTCGGTAGAGTCTGCACTTTTTGTGGGTGTGCATATTGACAGTGGAGATCCTCTATTGTGCAGGGTGATGTTCCTACCAGCTTTTGTCTGTATGAATGTGCTTGTGTTGTCTTCTGTATCTGGGTCTTCTGGCTTTATTTCGGTCTTCTGCGTAAGACTTTCGTTTCTTCCTTTTGTTTTGTCTTGGTAATCCTCTTCAGAGGGTTAAGGGGTGCGCATATGATGTACCTAAAGTTTTGGAATCTCAATAGCAACAGAGTTTTTTGCCGACCAAAAAAAACGTTCATCAATATTATATGTATATGTATAAAAATATGGAGTACCTGTGAGTGGATATTGTTTAGCTCTACAACGGTATGACCAAGGAGATGATGTGCAGCTGTGTCAAATAATGTTAATTTAATAGAATCAAAAGCATCCATGACTTCAACTTTCATAATGTACCTATAATCAACAAAACAAAATATTTATTTACAAGCTAATTATAATATATAGATGTATTACATGTTAAAAGAAAGTAAATTGCCTTAGGACACTATCTTTTGCTCCACATTTGGGGCAGACCTTGCCTGACCATTTTCATCATATACTTTCTTGCTACACCTCACACATGCATTGTACCAAAGGGTTTGATCATGGTAAATATGTACAACTGCAGCCTTAATTTCATAAATGTGATCCTAAAAATATTCAACATGTTATTTTCATATTATATACAATTAAGTATTTGTATAAGTTACAAACATTGAGGTATCTTACTTTCCGTAGTGCCCCACTCTGTAGGGATTCATGCAAGATGGAAAGATTGATCCTTATTGCCTCTATATTCTCTTTTTACATGGACACATTCATAAGTGAGGAAGAACCAACACTGCTTTCAGACAACCTATTGAATTTATAGAATTCAATTTAGAAAGAAATTTATATGAACTACCGTTTGAATGTGTAATATGAAAACGACTACCTTGACTTCATTTCATCAACTCGTGGCAATAGGGGGTTAAAGAGAAGTCTTGTTGTGTAAGTACTTGACAGGTATAAACCTATAATTATTATTAAATTAATATAAAATAAGTTTCACAAATAGAATTAAATTTATTGATTGTGTCTTACCTTGGAATTATCAAACTTGCAATCCAGTAATAACAACTATACTTCTCATTTCATACTGTGCTTTCAAGTTGTCATGTGACATCATAGCTATTTCACCCCACAATGAGCACCTAGCCATAGTGTGCCTAAATATCATAAATATACATAAAAGTGTTAGTAAATGAATACTTTTTTAGTGATTGAGTAATTTAAATAATTTGTATTTATTACATTTCATTTTATAATCTGATGTCACACTTGGCAACGTGTTCACCAGATCTCTTCGTAATGCTTTGAATATCATCAACATTGGTAATCATTCCAATGACATATGTAATTGACATAGAAGACTTTATGAATATTATAAAATGATATTATAAATGAAATTAAAGTAAAAATAGATATAAGAAATGTCTTCTTATCTTGAAGACCCTGAAAATCATCAAACTCAGTAAACTGAAATGAGTAAATAGGTATTTTTTTGCAATCTTCAGATGCTTCAGCAACCACACAATTTTTGTTAATTATGCACTCTTCATTCCTCTTTGCATTTCTATAGTCATTGAATGTCTTCGACATGGACATTATGCAATACATAACACTTTCCTTTATTAAAAGTATTACTGAATTTGTTAACTGCATCACCAATTAAACTAGCTTCCATCCTCTCTCCCTAAGAAATAAAAGATACATTGAGGCATTACATAAACAGATGAATTAAATAAGAACAAATTTAGAACTTTGTAATCTAGTATATCTCTTCATCGATAAACAACAATTTCTGCTTCATTCTTCCCCTTGATATTTCATGTGCTTTCCATTTGAAGGCCACACGAACCTTTAAATTCCAGTTTAGGTATCGATGTACACGTCGAAAGGGGGTATAGTTATCTTTCATCATCCTATTTATAACATGTAAAGATGTTAGCTTAGAAAAGTTGTATATACAAATAATCAACATGAAATACTAAGATAAAATCATACCATCAATAAAGGATAATACTTCTTTGTATACTATATTTTTTGTAAATGTTCCACCATTGAAATTCTTCTCTCTTGGTTTAACCAAGACCTTTGTTGTATTTTGGGATGTCCCTCTTGATAGTGCAAAATACAACTGTCCATGAGAGAATATAGGATGGGGCAAATAAATTCTGACATTAGGGATAGTTTGACCCTGTGACTTATTTATTGTCATTGCAAAACTCAAACGCATAGGAAATTGTTTTTGTTTAAAAGCAAATGGAAGACCATCATTGTTAGGCGTTATAAGAGGTAGTCTAGGTATGAAAACTCTTTTTCCCTGTGCTTGACCAACTGTAACCTCTGTGTCAATTACATTTTTCTGAAACTCTTTACAAACCAGTCGTGTACCATTACATAACCCATTTTTCGGATCAATATTTTGCAAAAACATTATAGGACACATTTTCTTTAGACGCAATACATGAGGGGGCAAACCGTTTGGAACCAGTGAATTGAGTAATTCTTCAAGGTAGTTATAATTTTCATCATCAACAGCACTGTCAAAACTATAATATGTGATCTCCTCCCCAGGAAATTGTTGTATGAGATCATTATTCATTTCGTCAACATACTCATTCTTTGTGCATAATATTGCATGATTCATCATGTAGTCAGTCGATGTTGCATTATCAGCGAGAGCTAGAAAGACATGTTGTATGAGTCATTTCTTAGAGGTCACATCATCTATGTACTCAAGAACCATTTCATGTGGGAGGCGAACGTAATTGTCATCGAATATTGGTTTTATTCCTTTTCCTATACGTAGTAGAAAGTTTGAGAAGGTGGAATCTAACAAAGCTCTCATAATTTGCTTTAGTTTCAGTTTGTGCATTTTCTCCCAAAGAAATGACTTTATCAGACTCGAATCAATCGTCTCACCTCTAGTTGCATGTCGAACAACAGTTAAAACTTGTCTGAAATCACCACCAAAAACTACCACTTCCCCCCGAATGGTAGGCTCGATCCCGTGATATCTTACAAAGTGCGATCTAAGGCTTTAAAGGCTTGTCTCCTTGTCATGGATGCCTCATCCCATATAATTAATTTTGTCGATCTAAGAAGTTCTTCTAGACTACTTTGTTTTCTTACGTTACAAGTTGAATTATATTCAAATTTAATTGGAATTTTGAATCTACTATGAGCAGTTCTCCCTCTGGGTAAGATCGATGTTGCAACCCTAGATGTCACTGTTGTGATTGCTATGAAACCCATAGACCTTACTTTTTCTAACAATGCCCTACATAAAAATGACTTTCTAGTTCCACCAGGACCATCGACAATGAATACACCAGGTTGGTTTCCCGCTATGTAGTTGAATATCTCATTGAATGCATGTCGTTGGTCACTGTTTAGTGATGAAATGAATGATAGATCCCCTTTGCTTACTTGTATATTCATCTCTTCAACAATTATGTGACATGTTTTGTCCAGTATTTATTGAAAAATCATCTTCAACGGTTGGCAAGTCATAATCCTCTATAACCTTCCCCATGCTCTCAAGAATAGATTTAATATTTTGTAGCAATGTCTTCTCCAAAAGATGCTCATCGGTGATTTCGGTCCTATGAAAATCTCCCAACATATCATTGAGGCTTGCATCCCATAAAGCTCTTACATTTGTTGGTTCACAATAAACTAATATTGTAGCAAATAATCTTTGTAGCAAAACTAGGAATTCAATATGTGTTGCCTCAGGTAAACATTATGAAATTGTATCATCACTCTCAATAAGACCTTGATGTACAGTTGAAAGTTTGAATGTTGGTTGGATAACACCATTGACGGTCCTCAAACTCTCAAATGAAGTTGAACCCTTTACATGATTTAGTAATATCCACAAATAATACATCTCACCTTCAATAGGATTTATAGTATCGATACGACCAATAACCTCTCTTTACTTTCTTTTCTTCCAATATTTTCCAGAGCTATTCCACACATAATGCTCAGGGAATTTTTTATAAAGATATTGATGAGATTCTTTATCGTGCAAGTTTGTCACAAAATACTCAGTGAGCATTGTCCTGCAAACACCATCTTGTTCCATAACATTCTGCAAGTTATCATCTTCTAAGAATGTGACACTATGCATGTTAGGTAGATGCAATTGCAAGGAAACTACAGATGGTTGTATTTCACTAAGTTTGAACTCAAATATCCTCCACATTGCCTCCAATGGAGATATACATCGAGCATCTCTAAATTGATTCACCTCATTGACGGTCTGATCTGCAATATCAGGTGCTATGTTGACTGAAGCCTTATCATGCCCCTTATATATATACTTGAAGAGGTATTTGACTGCTTTGATACTCGAACATACCTCCACGTTAATATGACACATATATCTCTGACACAAATACAGATTATATGGTGCCACCCATCTATTATCTAGTGTGGATCCTCTTACATCAACAATGACTCCATTGTCTCTTCTCCTATAAGTTGGATATGAATCTCTGCCTTGCATGGTATTGGAACAAACATTCCTTGGATATCGGAAGTGACACTCTTTGTTTACCATACAAACATTTTTAGGGTTTAGGACACCACACTGTCCATGCAACATGTGTTTGACAACCAATGCGTGTAATAAAGGATATCGTTCATGATCTGGAATTTCAGTAGAAACTATGTTATCATACTAATCTGGATTGAGGATCTTATAGTCACGTTTCATGATGATAAGAATGTGTGCTTGTGGAAGTCCTCTTTTCTGAAATTCAATAACATGAACATGTGCCTCTATGATGCCAAATATATTTTTCTTAAATATATGGTACTTTAGATCCTCCAATTTTGCACTAAAAACCCTAGTTGTTAAATCGAGTCTATTTTGAGCTAGTTGTCTAGGGAATAACTATGTTTTTATCTCATCCCAATTTGCATTACATGTCATTACTAAAAAGATATTGGTTTTGCCATATCTTTGTACCAATGCCATGGAATCCATGTATCTACGACTTATATCACGTGGTCCTCCAATAAAGGACAAAGGTAATACAATTCTTGTACCTACCATGCTGCTATGGACTTCTCCAGATCTAATGCTATCAGTGATTCCTTGATACAAATCAACATGTATTCACTTTTACTCCTTTGTGATATAGTTTAATCGTGTTGATTCTATCTTGATGTACATGTCGACAACATACGTATGTTGAAGGAGACGACCTGTATACAATAAGATTGATTTGTCAAGAACACGAATTTGTAGTTTGTAACAATAGTATTCTCTCGCAGATATCTTGTTTCGACCACCACCATCTAAAAAACATATGAGAATGATGTGAAATACATTTTTTTTAATATTTGTACATAATTTGTTAATCTATGAATATATATTCTACTAACCTGCTACGTTCGAGCCCATCACATCTTCAATACAATGCGATGAGTTATGTAGCATGGAATCCCATGGCAGACCAACTTTGGGAACGTGTGGATGCCAAATGAATTCACCCATTGGGAAACAACAAGGGATATGATAGAGGATCATAACGTCCTAAATATGATTGCACTATTCTTGGTTCACCTGAATTGGCATAAACAACTATGTTTCGTTGTTGTACACCACTGACATCATTGCCCTCAATCTAGATACCCACAACTTGTGAAGAAGTTGGAGAATTATATGTCCTCTGATCTAGATGTGCATCTTTATTGATGGCAATAACTAAATTATCTGACATCGGAATATCCTTGAGGCTCTGAAAAAACTAGATATATGGATTTACAGACAATATGTGCATCAATTTAGTAACTAATTCAATATTTAGTGAAGGAGTTGCCTTCATTCTATTATGTACCTCAAACTCAGTGTCATAGAAATAGAGTTGTAGGTATTTCGGTCCATCACTCCCAGGTAGTAATCTATTTATGAAATGATACATTTGACCCTGTACTCAAAAAGTATATATTCCATTCCACACACTACGCAAATTTTCATCTTGATGGATACCGTGTGATGTGAATGCAAAGTGACTATTGTAAATTTGAATGGACCTGAGAAACTCCATAGAATCTGGTGTTTGCGATGTGTAAAAATCATATAGTTCTGTTGGAACAGGATTGGTAACAAAATGTACCTTTCCCTTCATACAACAAAAAGATGGTGGTTCAAATTGGAAACATTTGGCACCACAAAATTTGCACAAACTACGTGTGGATAAGTTATGTGGTTCATTGAGAAGATTCTCAAAAATTGGATTGGAAATATCAACACCAGAAGAATCTTCAACATTTTGATCCATGCTTGAAATATAGAAATCCTCTTCCACGATTCCTGCATCTAGTTTGTTATAACACAAGATGAGTACAAATGTTAACTCATAGAATAATGCATGAGGATTTGTAACTATTACCTTCACTACATGGGACTGCCAAATCAGCAACCTCATGTGGATTGTTACACTCCTCAAAGGCATTATCGTTAATTGAAGGGTTAGAGAAAACACGCATATCAACATGATCTCCATTGGGAACATTGTCAGTTCGAGGAAGATAGGAAGTGATCGGTTGTTCTAATGAATTCATTACAACATCATTCAACTGTGCTTGACATCGTTTCAAGAATTGGATCAAGAATCGTTGTTGTCTTGCTCGCCTATGAATTTCACTGACAACATTATCCACATGATGTTGGAAGTTGTCATCATTCGAGATAACAGGCTGAAACAATGCTCTTTGACCAAGTGCAGAGTCCACACCTTCATTGAGAACTTGAATAACTTCACTGACTCCGTCAAAATATGGGTGCATATCAATCCTTAACTTCATTAAGGGTGGCAAACTATTGTAAATTGTAGCATATCTTGCAATAAATTCTCCACCACCTTCACATCTGGCATGCCTATGCATCCGTCTACTTCTAATAACCATTCGACAATGGTATCTATGCATCTTTTGAAAGGACCTCAAATAATAATTGTAAGTATATCTTTCAAGTTGTTGAGAACTACATGATTGTATTGAAGTAAGACATGAAACAAGCGTGTCACAAGTTTGAGATGTAGTTCCAGATGATAGGCACGGTTCCACCATAGTTTGCACAAATCCTTCATTTTGGAAAGTGCAAACAATGAGAGGGATTCTATATGCAGTGATATGACTCATTAAATTCTCGTATGACAAATAAATATAAAAATCCAAATGTGTTCTATTCGGACAGTTTGCAAATTTTGTCAATATTTGGTGACCAAGAATTCATATCAACTAAAATTTTGACAACACTAGTTAAAATTACCATAAGGCATACACTTAAATTTAGGGCTAGTTTGGTTGGGTTAATGGGGTGTAGTTTTGAATTGGCAATGTAAAAATATACATCAAACACCCACTTTGTCATCTGATTATAGCATACAAAACATGCCTTGAATATTGGAATATTATGTAGGCTTATTTTCATCAAATACATGCATTATTGTTAGAGCTAGCTCAGCTAGTTAAGCCTACTGGTTGAGAAGTGTAGGCTGAGCCTTTTCCCAATACCAATATCGATTGGGGAGCATGCCATCTGTTTCTTATGGAGAATGCTTCATGTTTGTTTTGGGTTTGAAAACAGGATTGCACCCCTAAATTTTGTTCGGTCCCCTCACTCCTCGACCCCCTCTCTGTCAGGGAAAGACATCTGTCAAGATCCACCAGCAAAGTGTCGGGGATCCTGACATGTGTCTATTTGGTCCCTGCAACAACTCCTTGGCTAATCCGACCACTGACCCCGAGACCCCAAACCACCCCCTCCATTCCTCACTCACACCGCCCAGACCCCTCGCTCCCCAACACCCTCTCTACTTCCTACCCTAATCGCAATGACGATTCTTCTACTCCCTTCTGACAGTGCTTCATCCCATTAGTGTAGCACTGCCCGACCCCCTCTCTGCTTATTGTCCTAATCACGAAAGCGATTCTTCTACTTAGATCCCCTCACTCCTCGACCCGCTCTCTGTTTCCTACCCTAATCGCAACGGCGATTCTTCTACTCCCTTCCGACATTGCTTCATCCTGACAGCGTAGCACCGCCCGACCCCCTCTCTTCTTTTTGCCCTAATGGCAGTGAAATCATTCATCCGGTCAGATTTCCCCAATGTGTTCTCATCCAACCGGTCAGATTTCCTCACTGTGTTCTCATCTTCCTTCCTTGAATATCTTCTTCAGGACGAAACCATAGCTACTGGAAAAGGAGGAGCTCGGGCTTGTTGGCATCACTCTCGCGTAGCTGCAAGACTGGAGTATAGGGTCTCGCTCTGGCAATCTAGGGTTTCCATGGTCACCGTCTTGCTCTCCAATCTCCACCAGATTTAGGGTTCTCACTAATCTCAATTCTCAGGTGGGTTTTCTCCTTCATCAGCTGAAGGAGATCTACTATGTTTAGGTAGGAGGTAAGCCATGCATGTTTACAGGTAGGACCTCAGATTTCCTCACGGTGAACTTATCTCTCTCTCTCACTTTATCATTCTCTTTTTGCTCGTTGTGTTCTCATCCAACCAGTCAGATTTCCTCACTGTGTTCTTGTCTTCCTTCCTTGAATATCTTCTTCAGGATGAAACCATAGCTACTAGAGAAGGAGGAGCTTGGGCTTGTCGGCATCACTCTCGTGTAGCTGCAAGACTGGAGTTCAGGGTCTCGCTCTGGGGATCTAGGGTTTCCATGGTCACCGTATCGCTCTCTGATCTCCACCAGATTTAGGGTTCTCACAAATCTTAGTTCTCAGGTGGGTATTCTCCTTCATCAGCTAAAGGAGATCTACTATGTTTAGGTAGGAGGTAAGACATGCATGTTTATAGGTAGGACCTCAGATTTCCTCACTGTGAGCTTATCTTTCTCTCACTTTATCATTCTCTTTTTCCTCACTATGAACTCATCCATCCAGTCGGATTTCTTCACTGTGAACTCATCCATCCAGTCAGATTTCCGCTATCTTCTCATCTTCCTTCCTTGAATATCTTCTTTAGGATGACACCATAGGTACTGGAGAAGGAGGAGCTTGGGCTTGTCGGCATCACTCTCAGGAGGGTTTTCTCCTTCATTATCTGAAGGAGATCTACTATGTTTAGGAAGGCGGTAAGCCATGCATGTTTACTGGTAGGACCTCGTATTGCTTATTCATTATAAACTTATTTTTTCTTCTTCCGCCTCATGCAATCGTCCCCTCCCTTCAAAATTTCCATCTGACGGATCTATCATCCATAGTCTGATCTCTATATCACATTTTCTATTCACATTTTATCACTAACCCTAATGGTGTAGATTGTTTGCAACATCAATGCAATTAGTTTAAGTATCTATTATTTCAGATTTTTTTCTACAGCTGAACAAAAGTCAAATTGTTTATGTTGTCGAGATATAACAATTATCCTAACTTGAACTACACCTGATCAACCATAAGTTAGCCTAACTTGGTCTAACTTGGTCTAACTTGGTCACAATTTTCCATGGATTTCCCATTTGTAGCTTATGTTGGACGTAATTGTCACACTTGCTAATAACAATTATCCTAACTTGAACCACACTTGATCAACCCTAAGTGAGCATAACTTGGTCTAACTTGGACACAATTTTTCTTGGATTTCCCTAATGTAGCTTATGTTGGACGTAATTAAAGATTTGTATGTTTACTAAGTTGATTGAATGGCTCATGTTGATGTTGCTTATGGATAAAGAAAGCAATTCGATCTAAACTTGTTTATATTTTGACATGCTTCTTGATTTGCTAATGTATAGGTCCTATATATATTTGTATGCAGAGGCATCATGCTACCTGACATTTGGTACTCTAGCAACCACTTACAAAAACTCACCCAAAGGTTTGATGAGAAATGGCTAATCCTCATGCAGGTGGAGGTGAAAGCTAGAGGAAGCAAGAGGAAGTACAAAAAGTTGTATTTTTCTTGACTATTACTATGATCATATTTTATATCCTTATACTCTGAATATCAGTCAAGTTTGGTTATTCTAAATCTTACACAATTCATCTCAGTCGAGCTTGGTTATTCTAAATCTTACACATTTCATCTCAGTCGAGTTTGGTTACTCTAAATATTACACATGGGTAGATACCACCATCAGAAAATCATTTAACAATTACATCCTTTTTAGTAGTAGATAGCCTCATATACAATCTAATTTTCAATATTATTATATAAAAATATGTCTATAGTTTACTAAGGTCTCAAGGCACTAAATAAGACTTTGATAACTGTGTTCTAAGGTTTCCCTAATTTCACTAAGTTTTCTATGCAAAACGGTATTAAACTTCTAAAAAATAATACATTATTGTGAGTTGTAAACTATGCTGGTGATTCTTTTTAATTTACAACTAATAGGAATAATCAGGTTGGTTCTTTGTTTATATGACAAATAAAGTAAAATGCACATTATATTAGGTCTGACTTCAATGCTAATATGGCCTTATGAAATTTGTTTCTGATTACAATAAGTTGCCAGATTTCATGGGTGGTTCTTTACTGATAGACCAAATGAGGTATGGTTTACAAAATTGTATTAATATTATGTCCTCTATGTTGTATCTAGTTCTAGATTGAGGTACATACAGGTATGTTCTTCTATTATCTCACATATTTCTGATCATTGTTATACATAGAATGCTAAATTCTTTATAAATAACATGGATAGTGTTTACATGTGATTAGTGTGGACTTTAGGTTGGTTCTTTGTTTGTATGACAAATAAAGTAACATGCACATTATATTAGGTCTGACATCAATGCTAATATGGATTTGAGTCCATGCTATGCATTATACTTAGCCATATGCAAGGTTGATTAGAAATATTTGTCTATGCTTGGTTGATTAAGCATAGAACAACATTCAAGGATATTAAAAATATTATTCTATGTCTCAATTATGTCAATTATTAATAGGTTTTTTGCTCTCTACTTCCATACCGATTACACATGAAAATATTGGATTGCAGTGCATGCCAGTCTCTTATGATATTGAGGTACATAAGGGTATGTTCTTGTATTATCTGAAATTTTTCTGATCCATGTTATACCTAGCCTACAAAATGGTGTCAATAGCGAATTGCAGTGTATGTTAGTTTCTTATAAGATTGAGGTATGTAAGGGTCTATTCTTCCATAACCATTCATACCTTTATGATTTATGTTATACATAGCCTGTATTATGCAAGCATGAATAGAAATATATGTATGTGCAAATATGTTATACTTGGGATGTGTTATGCAAGCATATGTGTTTTTGTTATGTATGTCAAATCAATTTATATATCATTTGTAGGTCTGATTTGTGAAAAACGGTTGATCTAGGTGAAAACATGTATTGTTGACCTTTATGATTCATGTTATACATATCCTATATTATGCAAGGATAAATAGAAATATATGTAGGTTTGATTTGTGAAAAAATGGCTGATCTAGGTGAAAACATGTCTTGTTTGACCTTTATGATTCATGTTATACATAGCCTATATTATACAAGGATGAATAGAAATATATGTCTGTGCAAGTATGTTATACTTGGGATGTGTTATGCAAGCATCTGTGGCCTTATGAAATTTGTTTCATATTGCAGTCAGTTGCCAGATTTCATGGGTGGGTCATGTTATTCAAATGGGAGAGGGAGGAGGGAGGGTAGAAGCTAGAAGTCAATATTAAAAATCAAGAAACATGTTACAGTGCATGCCAGTCTCTAGTGAGATTGAGATGCATAAAGGTATGTTCTTCTATTATCTCACATTTTTATGATTGTTGTTATATCTAGAATATTGAATTCTAATTTGTATCTTGGTTACTAATTGAGTTCTGTAACTATGACCTATTTCTTGATGCAACTAGGGGCCCCCTTCATGTATAACCACTTGTTGGTCGTTGATAGATTCTTGATAGACCCAATCAGGTTGGTTCTTTGTTTATATGACAAATAAAGTAACATGCACATTATATTAGGTTTGACTTCAATGCTAATATGGCCTTATGAAATTTGTTTCATATTGCAGTCAGTTGCCACATTTCATGGGTGGGTCGGTTATTCAAATGGGAGAGGGAGGCAGGAGGGTAGAAGCTGGAAGTCAATATGAATTTCTACATAAAGGTAAGTCTAGATTCAACTAAATCTTTGCACATAAAGGTAAGTCTAGATTCAACTCTTTACCATAATTGTGTATGTTCATATGCAGATAGAAAATGGTCTGGTAGAGGTAGTTGTTGTTCTTGTTTCAACTATGCCTCAGATGTGACCACGATATACCATTTGGAAAACCTGGGCAAAGTCACAAGAGAAAGCCAGATTTCATAAAGGTATAAGTAATTTTGGTTTTATGGCATAATATTTTTCCCAATGTGTGCTATGTGATAGCAAGTTTATGATGGCCACATTATTGGTAGTTGCATTTGCTATTATTATATGTTAGATTTATAGTCTTATCTTTTCTTACACATAAATGCGTGATAGGTCTCAGAACTTCTTTGAGGACTTCAAATGGGAGAGGCAAATGGGAGAGGGAGGCGGGAGGGTAGAAGCTAGAAGTCAATATGAATTTGCACATAAAGGTAAGTCTAGATTCAACTAAATCTGTGCACATAAAGGTATGTCTAGATTCAACTCTTTACATTTATTGTGTATGTTCATATGCAGACAGAAAATGGTCTGGTAGAGGCAGTTGTTGTTCTTGTTTCAACTATGCCTCGGATGTGACCCGATATACCATTTGGAAAACTTGGGCAAAGTCTTAAGAGAAAGCTAGATTTCATAAAGGTATAAATAATTTTGGTTATGTGGCATAATAATTTTCCCAATGTGCGCTATGTGATTGTAGGTATATGATGGCCATGTTATTGGTAGTTGCATTTGCTATTATTATATGTCAGATTTCTAGTCTTGTCTTTTCTTACACATAAATGTGTGATAGGTCTCAGAATTTCTTTGAGGATTTCAAATGGGAGAGGCAAATGGGAGGGGGAGGCGGGAGGGTAGAAGCTAGAAGTCAATATGAATTTGCACATAAAGGTAACTCTAGATTCAACTAAATCTTTGCACATAAAGGTAAGTCTAGATTCAACTCTTTACCATTATTGTGTATGCTCATATACAGATAGAAAATGGTCTGGTAGAGGTAGTTGATGTTCTTGTTTCAACTATGCCTCGGATGCGACCCGATATACCATTTGGAAAACTTGGGCAAAGTCACAAGAAAAAGCCAGATTTCATAAAGGTATAAGTAATTTTGGTTATGTGGATTGCAAGTATATGATGGCCACATTATTGGTAGTTGCATTTGTTTTTATTATATGTTAGAATTATAGTCTTATCTTTTCTTACACATAAATGTGTGATAGGTCTCAGAACTTCTTTGGCAATTTCAAATGGGAGAGGAAAATGGGAGAGGGAGGTGGGAGGGTAGAAGCTGGAAGTCAATATGAATTTGCACAAAAAGGTAAGTCTGGATTCAACTAAATCTTTACACAAAAAGGTAAGTCTAGATTCAACTCTTTACCTTTATTGTGTATGTTCATATGTAGACAGAAAATGTTCTGGTAGAGGTAGTTGTTGTTCTTGTTTCAACTATGCCTCAGATGCGACCCGATATACCATTTGGAAAACTTGGGCAAAGTCAAAAGAGAAAGCCATATTTCATAAAGGTATAAGTAATTTTGGTTCTATGGCATAATATTTTTCCCAATGTGCGCTATGTGATTGCAAGTATATGATGGCCATGTTATTGGTAGTTGCATTTGCTGTTATTATATGTCAGATTTATAGTCTTATCTTTTCTTATACATAAATGTGTGATAGGTCTCAGAACTTCTTTGAGGATTTCAAATGGGAGAGGCAAATGGGAGAGGGAGGTGGGAGGATAGAAGCTGGAAGTCAATATGAATTTTCACATAAATATAAGTCTAGATTCAACTAAATCTTTGCCAAAATTCTATATCTTCTTATCTGGATAATTTTCTTGCTTTTAGTTTGTTATATGGCCTTATGAAATTTGTTTCTGATTGCAGTCAGTTTCCAGATTTGATGGATGGTACATGTTATTCAAAGCGGTTGTGCATTTCAAATAGGAGAGGCAAATGGGAGAGGGAGGCGGGAGGGTAGAAGTTGGAATTCAATATGAATTTGCACATAAAGATAAGTCTACATTCAACTAAATCTTTGCCAAAATTATATATCTTCTTATCTGGATAATTTCCTTGCTTTGAGTTTGCTATGTGGCCTTATGAAATTTGTTTCTGATTGCAGTTAGTTGCCAGATTTCATGGATGGTCCATGTTATTCAAAATAGTTGTGTATTTCAAATGGGAGAGGCAAATGGGAGAGGGAGGCGGGAGGGTAGAAGTTGAAATTCAATATGAATTTGCACATAAAGATAAGTCTAGATTCAACTAAATCTTTGCCAAAATTATATATCTTCTTATCTGGATAATTTCCTTTCTTTGAGTTTGCTATATGGCTGCAGATTTTAATGATTAAATTGTGCTTGCATATGAGTTTTACATGGCGATACGCAAGGCTGATTAAAAGTATTTGTCTATGCTTATATGTTCTAATTAAAATGTGTTGTATAAGCATATGGAAGTCTATGTTCTTAGATATGTAACCTTCAACTGTAATAAAAATCCTAATGAATGATTAAACATTGATATGAAGCTTTTTACATTACTATATTCCTTTAGAAATTTGCTAATTTTCCCAAATGAATGCTAAGATCTTTATCTTTTGCATCAATAGAAATACCTAAATTTTAATCCTAAAATATACACCATCTCTGTAATGGTTATGTATGTGAAATCAAATTTATATATCATTCATAGGTCTGACCTGTGATAAAAGGTCTGGTCTAGGGGAAAACATGTCTTGTCTATGTGATGTTAGCATCAAGCATATATCTTTGGCCTATATTTCCTATTTAGCGTGTATGGTATAAGCATCTAAGAATCTATTTTCTGAAGAGACATGTATGTGAATTATTCTTAGGCCAATATTGAAGTTCTTAGATCTAAATTAGAAGGCCTGAAGATATAAAACCAAAAGTTTTGCCGATCTTGTTGACTATTTATGTATGCTTATATGTTACAATTAGGATGTGCTATAAAAGCATATCGAAATATATTTTTGGTAGAGTCTGTAATAAAAATTATATGTTAATGGTAGGATTTGGTACTTGACTTTCCTTCTGAAAAAATTCTTTTCTTATCAGGGTAGAGTTTTGTACAGATACAAAAAATAATAATATAGCTTTTTGCAAGAAAATTATATACAATATTTTATATGCATATAACATTTTGTTATGATCAAATTTCTTACTTGAAAGTGTTTTCTTCTAGTATTAGGTTCCCAAATAGCAGCAGCAACAAGAAAATGGCATCCAATGTATGATCTTGATTGTGGTTAATGATTAAGTTGATACACTTTTATCAATGTGGTAAATATAAGATGATCAAGATGATAACATTGTCATTATATTCATATATTATGTATACAACTAAATTGTACCTAGATGTATTTTCTTCTAAGAGAAGCTTACACTAGTAGTTGCATCTCCAAGAAGTGGAAGTCTCATTTTCTGGTTTGTATGATCTGTAGTGGGGTTGCCTGTGTCTGATTAGGTTCCTACATGAGGGTTGAGGAGGTGAGAACATTGCTAGATAGTCTTATTTGATGTGCATAATATTTTTTAAACATTGAAACTCACCCTTTACATAATAGTATCTTAAAAAATAGGCTTTCCTGATTCAAGTAGCAACTCTGGATATAGGGGCTATTGTCTCTATTGTTAAGGGCATTGTAGGAGTATTGAGGAGGTGAAATCATTGGCATTTAATGTTATTCAATGCAGATTATAAATAATAATGTAAAAACTCACCTCGAAGTATTTTCTTAGAAGAACATGCTACTTGGATTGCAGTATTAGCTATGAAGTGAGATTGCTATCTCTATTGCTAACGTTATTGCTTGATGACTGAAAGGTAACAATGTTGGATAGTCAATGACATTTCGTCCAAAAAAATATTTATATTAATACAAAACCTCACCTGGATGTATTTTCTTCTATGAAGAGGACTATGGAATTATAGTAGCAATAGAGGGAGTTCGAGATCACATCTTATTGTGGTTTCAGTGGCTCAAGAGCAGAGTTGTTGGGTGAGAATTTTTTTTATTAACACATCGAATAGTTTAGTAATGAAAAAATAATGTGTATTCTAATTAAATCTCACCTGGAAAATTAGGCTTTTACTGCAACAGTAATAAGTGAGCATGGAGTCACCGTGACTCCTGACAGCAATGCAAAATGAGTTGTGGGTCTGCTAATTGTAAGTTATAGGTGAGAAAAATATAACTAATGGATACAACATTTGTAGGGTGACAAAATAACTCACATGCTTGTGTTTTCTTCTAACAGTGTTTGAGAATAGCTTGACAAACCTTCAAAGCTCGACGAACGAAAAAGCTCAGTGTTGGTTTGGTCTTCCTAGTTGTGACGGGTTGGAGTTGAAGAGGTGGGCGGGTTGGAGTTGAAGAGGTGGGGGTAATGTTGGACGTTGTGTTAGATGTGGTTGTTGTAACAAATGCAATTATGTTGTAACTATGAGATAATGCTGGATGTGATTAAATTTTTTTATTTGAATTATCTAGCTGGTATAGGAGGTGATTCTATTGTAAAAACGTGAGAAAAGATAAAATTTAAAATTTGGAGTTATATTTTAAATGCAGCGAACGTGGTCTCCTTTACAAAACAACCTCCCCCTCTTTCTCCCTGTATTTAGCCGCACCCCTACCTTCCCCTACACTATCGCAAAACGTGCAACCCGTCTATCTCTTTCTAATCGTGCCTTTTTAATTCACTTTTGAAATTTTCAAACTAAATCATTTTTTTTGAAGTAAAAAAAGCTGAAAAAACATGAGAGCATCTTGAGTGAAGGAGAGTGCAAGCTTTTTCCATGTTGCCAAAACTGTGGTATGTGATTGGTCAATATGACTTTGGGTGGGTGTATTTTAACTGCA
Source organism: Alisma plantago-aquatica (assembly GCA_963693085.1). NCBI lineage: Eukaryota > Viridiplantae > Streptophyta > Magnoliopsida > Alismatales > Alismataceae > Alisma > Alisma plantago-aquatica. Next base: position 333,657,180 of record OY856412.1, on the reverse strand, counting down.
TGTAAAACTCACTCTTTTTATAGTAGTAGTAGTATATATATATATATATATATATATATATATATATAGAGAGAGAGAGAGAGAGAGAGAGAGTCAGGTTAGAATACACTCAAGTGTACAGATTGCATGCTACGCTCAAGTTGTGTTTGCATATCAAGACTATTTTTTGACAAAATTTAGACCATTGATATTCATTGTCATAGTATAACTAGGTTGCATACAAATTTTGAGTCTATTTGGATGAGTGTAAGTCACTCATCCAAGGGCAACAATATTGACGCACAAAACTAATTTAAAATGCAATATTTTTGTGGTCTTTATAACATGACCTATAAGTGTACAAATGGGCTCAAACTTTATATTTGTGTTATTCACAAGATTTTTAAGAAGATCAATGGATTAGATTTTCAAAAAAGATATTGCATCATGAAAAACTACTTGAGTGTTTTCTGCTCGGGATACACTCGAGTGTATTCCAACCAGGCTCTCTCTCTCTCTCTTTCTATATATATATATATATATATATATATATATATATATATATATATATATATATATATATATATATATATATATATATATATATATATATATATATATATATATATATATATATATATATATATATATATATATACAGAGAGAGAGAGAGATAGGCCAGAATACACTCAAGTGTATTCAGATCAGAATACACTCTAGTCATTTTTCATGATGCAATTTTTTTTAAATCTAATCCATTAATCTTCTTAAACATCTTGTGAATATCTCATACGCAATTTGAGAACATTTAGACATTTATAGGTCACGTTATAAAGACCGCAAAAATTATGCATTTCAAATTAGTTTCACGCGTCGATTTTATTACCCTTGGATGAGTGACGTACACTCGTCCAAATGGGCTCAAACTTTGTATGTAGCCTAGTTATAGTATGACAGTGAAGATCAATAGTTTACATTTTGCAAAAAATATTCTTGATATACAAACGCACTTGAGTGTATTTGTGTGATCTGTACACTCGAGTGTATTCTAGCCTTATATATATATATATATATATATATATATATATATATATATATATATATACATATATATATGCAATTTACACATGTCGCCATAAAATCAATTTTGATGGTGGATGTAAAGCATGGTTATGGCCAAAACCCTAGATCTGTGTGTGCATGGTTGTGGTTGTTATTCTTGTTCTTAATCGATTTGCACATCGAGCCTCTATCTCCTTCCAAATGTAAATTAATATTGTTCTTCCTATTTCCCCTCGAATGTAACTCGAGGTTTTCTCCATAAACAATGTAATAAGAAATAGGAGATTTTTAATTTATGTTTCAATGTGAGATGACGATCTACACAAGGTGAAATGACCATCTTGTGAGACGATCTGATCAACTACAGGACCGAAGAGGCTAGACGGTAGGAGGACGAACTTGTTACAACCCATATTAGGGTTAGTCAATAAATACCTCAATTTGTATGAAACACCTTGATTAGTGTTGAGTATATTATTAAATATCATGCTTAATCAAGATAAGCGACGTCGTGAATCAATAGTTGAGATTGAATCATTTGAGGTAATTAATGATAATAGTAATGATGATTGTTAAGTTAATTGAGTTGAGTTAAGTATTGACTGATGCAATTAGTGTTTTGATCATGTGTTACTAGTTAATTAGCATTATTTTGATGCCTCCAGTTGTATAGAATCCTGTGCTTGAAAAGTTGCAAGAGAAATCACTCGAATCGGACATTCGAGGCAAAAGTTACAGCCTTTTTGGTTTTCTTGGACCTAAGTTGCAAATTCTCCAAAACTTGCTTTATAATTTTGTTTTTCCTTTTTTTTTTACCCTCTCTCGCTTATCCCTTCCTCTTGAGTCGGCCGATAGAACAGTACCAACGCAAGTGGCGCGCAGCAGCGTTTGGCAGAGGGCGATGGCGGGGCAGATCTAGGGCTTCTTTGAGCTGAGGTGCTGGGTGCCTTGCTTCCTTCCTTCTCCCACCTCCGCCCTCCTTCTTCCTCTAGCAACGCCCTAACAACAGCCCGCCCTAGCAGCAGGGCCGGCCAGTAATACCACAGCCGCTGCACGGCTCTGTCCAGGAGCCCTAGGGCATGCTAGCACCTCAAAAATGCCCGCCACCGAGTTCGACTACGAGTAAGGATCTCAAATCCGCGCTTCCTGCCTTGGTGCGCTCACCGGTGCTCCAAATAGCAGGGGCGGCGCCCCCTTTTTGCAGCTGTGGCCAGCAACAGCAGTGGCCGGCGGCCAGCTACTTTGGCTCGGTCGGGAGCTCGATTAGGCAAGCAATCAGTGCGGAATAGCCACCCCGACTTCATCCTTGAGGTCCAGATCATGAATATGCAGCCATCCAGCTCTGATTCAACGCCTAGTTTAGTTCTTTTTCAACCTGAACCTTGGCTTACGGCCAGCTTGCAGCAGCAAGTTGCTGCATACGGCTGCAACCAGGGAGACTTTTGGGCACACAACAGTAGCGGTTTGCTATTTGGAGCTCGAATTGGAAGCTTAGTCAGATTCGCAGCAGGTTCAGCCACCAATTGGGCTCATTTCCGTCAACTTGTGCTTGAACGGAAGTTGTTGTGTGCAACAGAACAGTAAACGAGTAAATTCAAGGTTGAAGACAACCGAATCTTACCCGGAATCAGGCCTTGGACGCACCTCCGGACGAATCCGGATAGTCCAAATCACTGTGAGTAGGATTTCATTTATTTATCATTAATAAACTCAGGCGTCTGAACATTTTCTGTTTTGTGCGCGAATTACACTGATAAGTCAGGCGTCGGGCAGCGTTTGGCGTCGCCCGACTTTTTATTTCATAAACTGCTTCTAGACGTTGTTATATGATTAAATTTAGCATTTGATCAGTGTGGATTGAATCGGTTGATTTATATGGTTCATTGGAACCTAAATTGCTTATTTGAATGTTGAAATTAGAAATTTATATCTGAAATTGGTATGGTTTGGGTATGAACCCAGACAATAGGGATTTCTGATAAATTATCAGATGTACGATTTCAAAGTTGATATGAATAAATAAAAATATGCAATAAAACCCTAATTGCATATATCTTTTGACGTTAATATGTGTAAATTGATATTTACATGAAATGGCACATTTCTCTGAATTATTCCAGAAATTCTCAAGTATTGTTATTAAATTGTGTTGTGATAGGTAATTAACTTTTAATTGAGTTAAGTGATGCACAAACCAAGATTTGGGTTAATATGCACATTTTTCGAGAATTTTAGAGAATTGACAAATGTTGAGTATGATTCTCGTATGTGAAGTAAATTTATTTAATTTGTGCAATAAGATGTTCAATTGCGTAAATTCGCTATGTATGTGCCAAATTGAAATAAGTTGGGTTATTTATGCATTTCTAATTTGCCTGAATGCATGGTATGAGAATTTCTCAGAAATTACAATGATTTGAAATATATTGCTCTGTCGGTTTAGAATGACAGTGTATTGTGATCTGATATGAAATCAGTAAATGTGATATTCCTGCTTAAATGTTTATATGTTAATCAGTCAATAGACTTAGGTGCCCCAACACCGTAGAACCCCATTTGCGTGGTCTGTACCTTTGGGGTGAAACGATCGATCTAGCCTTGTGCCTAGATGGTCGGCGACCAGTGTTCAACAATCATCCGTGCGTGTGTTACGGTGGCACTGGAGTAATATAGGGGTTATTCAACAATAATCTGTGCGTGTGTCACGGTGGTAACCCAGACCCTCCGACTGTGCACTACAGGTTGCGGGAGGAGTCTAGAGCACTCAGAGTTAGTGCAGTGAGGCCCTTGAGTGCCTAGGAACTGCAGTGAGGCCCTTGAGAGCCTGAGAGTGCAGACAGGCCCTTATGCGCCTGAGGCAGAGTCCTGTGCAGACCAGGACGGACAATCAGACTTAGCATTTCCCGGGTGTGTCGCTAAGTCTTGTACGGTGGGATCGTAGTTTGCTACAGATCTTCATATGTAGAGTGTGCTACATATGTTTGGGGTATAATAAAATAAATATGTAATCATATAGGATCACAGTAAATTAATATATCTGAACTTTTGTGCCAAATCATTATATATGTTTATTTGTTTAAATTATCTGTTGTTGCATAGAAATGCGATTATATTCTGTAATCTTCTATGTCATTAGAACTACCCTGTTTCTACTGTATTTATGTTTATTTAAATTTTATAAACCTGATGAGTTGTTTAGTGATAGCTAAATGAAATGCTATTCACTGAGCGAGTAGGCTCATACCTCTACTCAAAACATTTTCAGGTCATCATCAGCAGCAGGAAAACTGAAGGATCCTTTCATCCTAACGCTTAGACTGTAGAAGGTATACGTAGTTAGTAGTTAGAGGTCTCTTAGTCCTTTCCCCTCGATCCTTGGGACATGGTGTGGGTGAGAGAGAGAATGTATGGAGAATGTGTAAAAGGTGTAAATTAACTGTTATGTTTTACTTTCTGTTAAACAATGTTACATGTTGTAAACTCTGTTTATGTTCTCTAGCCAGTTTAATTGAAATGCTTCCGCAATAGTTTATTATGTTTAGTTTACAGCTATAATCCGGATATCATTACGAGGTTTTAAAAAGAAAAAAAGTTCTCAGTGATTTATTTATGTAATAATCCCCCCGTCGCGCCCTAATCTCAGGATTAGTGGTCAGTGTGAGATCGGGGTGTGACATCTTGGTATCAGAGCATAGGTTGAGTATATGAATACTCTAAGTCAAGGTCAGGGGACGATAAATGACCAATAGGATTAGGACTTAAGTGTCGTCCTTCTAACTGCAATTTTCTAATAGGAAGTGTTCTGTTATACTATTGCAGATGGCAGGAAGAGGATGTGGTCACGAGAACCAAGTAAAGAGTTTATGTTGAATCGTCAGGGATCATTAGGGTCGAAAGATAGAATTATAAGTGAGAAAAATAAGAAGTGATATGTCTTTAGCTCTGGGAGGTCTGAGTGTTTAGATACCCTGGCCAGGTGTCTGAATACTTAGATTGACCAGTATCAAGCTACTCTGTCTATTCTTCTCTGAATACCCTGGCCAGGTATGCAGAGGAAGGATAGGCTAGAGAGAAACCCTAGAAATCTTAGGGTTAAGAAATCAGAAAGTAATATAAGAGTAAGAGATTAAATATAGGATGCAATGCAACTCTTGCTTTATATTGCTTATTTGATTGGAAATCATTAGAAATGCTCTTATATGTATGGATTTCGATTTTCAGTTTATAGAATAAATATGATTCTTTTATATTGTTGTGTGTCATGAAGTGATTTAGTTATTGTTTATATTCTTTGTATTAAGTAGACCATAAATTATGTTTAAATGAGTCTGCCCTAGGTGGATATTCTTTTCACATGTTTGAGATTAATGGGAGTTGGTTAATCCCGAGTAGCTCTTGGCTTCAGGACTACAGGTTCGGCCTGGTCCGGCTGGCAGGATGCGTTACTGGGATCTAATGACTCCTATTAGCAGTATAATTAGGATAGACTCTGGATGATTTAGACCTAAATCATAGTAAGAATGTATATACATTGAGATAATGAGATGTAAGAGAAAGATTAGAACTGCTAAGAAGTAGCTGGAATTGATATCAGAAGCCCAATGTTGGAGTCTCATTTGAGCAATTCTTAATTTGGAAATAATGGAACACGATACAAGGTTCAAATTAAATTTACTGATTTGTATTATATGAATTCTAAATATGAGAATATGGAAAAGAAATGAGAAAAGTATGTAATGGCTAAGATAGTAAGAATCAACTTTGGGTTGGATCATGGAATGAAGTAAAATACTTTTATGTACTTCAAAGCAAAGGGAAAATAGAAGAAAAGAGTTAAGTATACAATAAGTACATAGAAATAAAGAGTCTTATGTAAATCATAAGACCAAGATAAGAAGCTTAGCTGAATCAAGAGAAATGCTAGAAACAATGACCTTGATTAAGGAACGACGATTACATGACATAATTGAGAGTATGGAATGCATATCTTTATCATAAAGTTTAATACATTCATACATACTACCTTGGAATTCTGAGTCTCTATAGACTAACAAATTTGTTCCTAAAATAAAGATCAAACACATAACTTAGAAAATGAATGCATCATATATGTTGCATAACTACCAAGGTAGAGATGTTTAAATGAATGAAATAATGGCACACAATACGATGGTAAAACCGTAACGGGGTAAATTCATAATGTAATTTATCTAAATGTCCAAGTTAGAGAAAGGAAATTCCAGTGATTAGATAAGCAGGACTTTAGTAAAACTTATGAGATTCAGAGTTTGAATTTCAAACTAAGGGAGTAAAATTACATCATAATAACATCGTGTTATTGATAAGCACCAAACCCTAGAACGCTTAGAGTTGTAGTAGTTCAAGGAATATCACTAGTGATTTGACCTTGAATACTAGCATCTCTATAAAATAAGATCATGAGATTTGTTCTATGAAAAGTAATCTAGCACTGATAGTGATCCATGGTTTAAATTTAGCCAATCTGAAAGGTAGACAAACAACATGAAAATGACTCAGAGAAAAGAGTAAGATATAAATTGAAATGTAACAAGTGTGTTTGAAACAAAAGGAGAAATATAACATAACTGAAGTGTATTTTGAAATAAATTCTTACGGTAATAACATGAAGTAAGTAGCATAGAATGAGGAGTATTACCTGATACATGTTTTGGAGATATCTGTTATAGTTCATGCTCTTATGACATAGTGTCACTATCTTTATGATGTGACGATAGACTGTCACCCTGGGAAGGAGAATGTGGTAGCTGATGCCCTAAGCATGAAATCTAATTTTATAGTTGATGCATTCTCTATTGCATGTTTCGAGAGAGACATGCTAGTAGAAATGTGAAAGTTAAACTTAGACTTAGAGGTGACAAAGTAGAGTGGTTTGATTGCACAGATGCAAGTCAAGCCTATCTTTTATGATTGAATCAAGGAACTTCAGCAGAGTGGCAGCGAGTTACAGCAGATCATGTATGACATGACAGGGGAAAGAGACCAGAGTTTAGGTTTTCAGATGATGGTGTGTTGTATTAGCATGATAGGTTGTGTGTATCTCGAGACAGTGACTTGAAAGAACAGATTCTTGAGGAAGCACATGTATCAATGTATGCTATGCATGCAGGTAACGCTAAGATGTACATGAATCTCAAGGAATTGTACTGGTGGTCAGGTATGCAGAAGGATGTAGCTGAGTATGTGGCTAGGTGCAGTGTGTGTCAGCAGGTTAAGGCTGAACACCAGAAACCTACAACTACCTTGTAATCTTTTTCTATGCCTGAATGGAAATGGGAACATGTCACAATGGATTTTTGTGGTAGGGTTACCCAGGACACCCATAGGTTATGACTCGATATGAATGATTGTGGATAGACTAATTTAGTCTGCTCACTTTCTTCATATTAAGTCAACCTTTTATGTCCCGAAGTTGACTAAGATATATGTGGATGAGATAGATAGGTTACATGGTGTCCTGGTTTCAATTATATCAGATAAGGATTCTAAGTTCACATCCAGGTTTTGGAATCAGTTGCATCGAGCTTTGGGCACAAAGTTGAGGTTCAGTACAACTTTTCACCCACAGACGGATGGTCAGTCAGAGAGGACCATTCAGACTTTTGAGGACATGATGAGAGAAGTTGATAGTTGTTCAGGATAGGCATAAGAGTTATGCTGAGAAGAGGCGTTAACCTCTTAGAGTTTGACGTTGGTGATGAAGTGTACCTGAAGGTTTCACCGTGGAAAGGAGTGTTGATGTTTGGTAAGAGAGGAAAACTGACTCCTAGGTTTATGGGCCCATATCCTATCATTGAGAGGATTGGACCTATAGCCCATAAGTTGGATTTTCTATCCGAGTTGGCCAAGTTACATGATATGATTCATGTATCGATGTTGAAGAAATGTTATCCTGGTACAGAGAAGATAGTGGACCCATAATCTGCTCAGCTCAGACCAGATGTATCTTATGTTGAGGGATCAATACAAATAGTTGATCGGAGGATCAAGAAACTCAAGAATCACGAGATACCATTAGTGAAAGTTTTGTGGAGGAATCATAACCTAGAAGAAACCACGTGGGATTTTGAGTCAGAGATGTGTAACCAATTTCCTTTTCTTTTTAAGAATTTCAGGACGAAATTCTTATAAGGGAGGGAAATTGTTACAACCCATATCAGGGTTAGTCAATAAATACCTCAATTTCTATGAAACACCTTGATTAGTGTTTAGTATATTATTAAATATCATGCTTAATCAAGATAAGAGACGTCGTGAATCAATAGTTGAGATTGAATCATTTGAGGTAATTAATGATAATAGTAATGATGATTGTTAAGTTAATTGAGTTGAGTTAAGTACTGACTGATGCAATTAGTGTTTTTATCATGTGTTACTAGTTAATTAGCACGATTTTTATGCCTTCAGTTGTAGAGAATCCCGTGCTTGAAAAGTTGCAAGAGAAATCACTCTAATCGGACATTCGAGGCAAAAGTTACAGCCTTTTTGGTTTTCTTGGACCTAAGTTGCAAATTCTCCAAAACTTGCTTTATAATTTTGTTTTTCCTTTTTTTTACCCTCTCTCGCTTATCCCTTCCTCTTGAGTCGGCCGATAGAACAGTACCAACGCAAGTGGCGCACGGTAGCGTTTGGCAGAGGGCGATGGCGGGGCAGATCTAGGGCTTCTTTGAGCTGAGGTGCTGGGCGCCTTGCTTCCTTCCTTCTCCCACCTCCGCCCTCCTTCTTCCTCTAGCAACGCCCTAACAACAACCCGCCCTAGCAGCAGGGTCGGCCAGTAGTACCGCAGCCACTGCACGGCTCTGGCCAGGAGCCCTAGGGCATGCTAGCACCTCAAAAATGCCCACCACCGAGTTCGACTACGAGTAAGGATCTCAAATCCGCACTTCCTGCCTTCCTGCGCTCACCGGTGCTCCAAATAGCAGGGGCGACGCCCCCTTTTTGCAGCTGCGGCCAGCAACAGCAGTGGCCGGCGGCCAGCTGCTTTGGCTCGGCTGGGAGCTCGATTAGGCGAGCAAGCAGTGCGGAATAGCCACCCCGACTTCATCCTTGAGGTCCAGATCACGAATATGCAGCCATCCAACTCTGATTCAACGCCTAGTTCAGTTCTTTTTCAACCTGAACCTTGGCTTACGGACAGCTTGCAGCAGCAAGATGCTGCATACGGTAGCAACCAGGGAGGCTTTTGGGCACACAACAGTAGCGGTTTGCTATTTGGAGCTCGAATTGGAAGCTTAGTCAGATTCGCAGTAGGTTCAGCCACCAATTGGGCTCATTTCCGTCAACCTGTGCTTGAACGGAAGTTGTTGTGTGCAACAGAACACTAAACGAGTAAATTCAAGGTTGAAGACAACCGAATCTTGCCCGAAATCAGGCCCTGGACGCACCTCCGGATGAATCAGGATAGTCCAAATCACTGTGAGTAGGATTTCATTTATTTATCATTAATAAACTCAGGCGTCTGAACATTTTCTGTTTTGTGCGCGAATTACACTGATAACAGACGTTATCAGGCGTCGGGCAGCGTTTGGCGTCGCCCGACTTTTTATTTCATAAACTGCTTCTAGACGCTGTTATATGATTAAATTTAGCATTTGATCAGTGTGGATTAAATCGGTTGATTTATATGGTTCATTGGAACCTAAATTGCTTATTTGAATGTTGAAATTAGAAATTTATATCTGAAATTGGTATGGTTTGGGTATGAACCCAGACAATAGGGATTTCTGATAAATTATCAGATGTACGATTTCAAATTTGATATGAATAAATAAAAATATGCAATAAAACCCTAATTGCTTATATCTTTTGATGTTAATATGTGTAAATTGATATTTACATGAAATGGCACATTTCTCTGAATTATTCTAGAAATTCTCAAGTATTGTTATCAAATTGTGTTGTGATAGGTAATTAACTTTTAATTGAGTTAAGTGATGCACAAACCAAGATTTGGGTTAATGTGCATGTTTTTCGAGAATTTTAGAGAATTGACAAATGTTGAGTATGATTCTCATATGTGAAGTAAATTTCTTTAATTTGTGCAATAAGATGTTCAATTGCGTAAATTCGCTATGTATGTGCCAAATTGAAATAAGTTGGGTTATTTATGCATTTCTAATTTGCCTGAATGCATGGTATGAGAATTTCTCAGAAATTACAATGATTTGAAATATATTGCTCTGTCGGTTTAGAATGACAGTGTATTGTGATCTGATATGAAATCAGTAAATGTGATATTCCTGTTTATATGTTTATATGTTAATCAGTCAATAGACTTAGGTGCCAAAACACCGTAGAACCCCATTTGCTCGGTCTGTACCTTTGGGGTGAAACGATCGATCTAGCCTTGTGCCTAGATGGTCGGCGACCAGTGTTCAACAATAATCCGTGCGTGTGTCACGGTGGCACTGGAGTAATATAGGGGTTATTCAACAATAATCCATGCGTGTGTCACGGTGGTAACCCAGACCCTCCGACTGTGCACTACAGGTTGCGGGAGGAGTCTAGAGCACTCAGAGTTAGTGCAGTGAGGCCCTTGAGTGCCTAGGAACTGCAGTGAGGCCCTTGAGAGCCTGAGAGTGCAGACAGGCCCTTGTGCGCCTGAGGCCCTTGTGCGCCTGAGAGTCCTGTGCAGACCAGGACGGACAGTCAGACTTAGCATTTCCCGGGTGTGTCGCTAAGTCTTTTTCGGGAGGATCGTAGTTCGCTACATATCTTCATATGTAGAGTGCGCTGCATATGTTTGGGGCATAATAAAATAAATATGTAATCATATAGGATCACAGTAAATTAATATATCCGAACTTTTGTGCCAAATCATTATATATGTTTATTTGTTTAAATTATCTGTTGTTGCATAGAAATGCGATTATATTCTGTAATCTGCTATGTCATTAGAACTGCCCTGTTTGTACTGTATTTATGTTTATTTAAATTTTATAAACCTGATGAGTTGTTTAGTGATAGCTAAATGAAATGCTATTCACTGAGCGAGTAGGCTCATACCTCTACTCAAAACATTTTCAGGTCATCATCAGCAGTAGGAAAACTAAAGGATCCTTTCATCCTAACGCTTAGACTGTAGAAGGTATACGTAGTTAGTAGTTAGAGGTCTCTTAGTCCTTTCCCCTCGATCCTTGGGACATGGTGTGGGTGAGAGAGAGAATGTATGGCGAATGTGTAAAAGGTGTAAATTAACTGTTATGTTTTACTTTCTGTTAAACAATTGTACATGTTGTAAACTCTGTTTATGTTCTCTAGCCAGTTTAATTGAAATGCTTCCGCAATAGTTTATTATGTTTAGTTTACATCTATAATCCGGATATCATTACGAGGTTTTAAAAATAAAAAAAGTTCTCAGTGATTTATTTATGTAATAATCCCTTTGTCGCGCCCTAATCTCGGGATTAGTGGTCAGTGTGAGATCGAGGTGTGACAGAACTGATCAACCAGTGGCCCAACAACCTGACTGGAGGTGTCCAGATGCTGCTTGGACCTGAGAACCAGACGATTGTTTTAGAAGAACCCAACCAAGCGACCAGTTCAAGAATTAAACCAATCAACCCAGATTTTTTCAAGCATAGATCATCACCAACAACATGTTGCATATGATGTGGACCATTGCTGGTAGTAATTCCTTGTGGATCTAAGGTATTACATTAGTATGGCCATTACAATCACTTTTCTATTTTATTTATTGCATGTTCTCATTTGTGGTTATAGGATGTATATGATACATACTATATATGTGGTGATTGGATAAAGTATATGTATTTATACATACAAACTCCCTCAGTTATAATATCAAGTCTTAGATTCTTTCCAAAAGTAGTACACATGAAAAGCTTGATCGACCAAGTGTGGGCTCCCAAAGGGAGGTGCACTGTCTATCTTGTGGGAGAGTGATGATAGTGATGTGGGCCTGCTAAGCGGGGTGCATTATTATGTGTCAGCTTTGGGTTCAGGCTTGACTGGTGATTCAAAGAGAGTCTGGGCCCAAAAGCATACAGATGATTATGGCAAGGAGTTGTACATATCATATATACAAGAGTTCCGTATGATGCAATTGGCATGATAGCCTACCTTAATAATTAGTCATGAGCGCGAGCATTGGCTGGGTATTGACCGAATTATTTTAAATCTTCGCCCACTAGAGTATTGTATGATGTAATATTCTGAATTGATATTGAGGGCTATCAATTTGAATAAAATATTGGGAGTGATATTTAATTAAAGACTTAATTAATATCGTCAAATTTGTCAAATCAAACTGAATCGAAAATGTTTTGAAAAGTTGGAATATTTCTTTTAGAATTTAATGTCAAACATAAACACGTTCAAATTGCGATCAATCCTTGAAAAGGAAAAAACGGGATGAAGTTCCACAATTGGTTAAGGACTTTGAGAAATGTTCTCATCAATGAGCAAAAGCTCTATGTCCTTGGTAGACCAATGCCAAATTAGCCCACTCCAAATTCTCTTAAGGCTAAATGGATGCTTATTGGAAGCATACCAATGATGACATAAACATCAAAATACCTATGCTATGTTGTATGAACTATGAGTTGCATGAAGAACATGAATACATGGACATTCTCGAGATAGTAACACAACTCAAGAATCATGTAAAACAGGTATCATGTCTCCAAAGTGCTAATTGAGTACAAATTAACAAAGGGAGATCTAGTAGAACCCCATGTGCTCAAAATGATTGGACATGTGGAATGATTGGGATTTCTCTTAGGTCAAGAGTTGATCATGAATATGATTATGCAAGTGTTGCATGAATCATATAGTTAGTTTATCAATTGCTTGGCATGTTGATGCCAAAACAAGGAAGAAGAAGGACAAATATGTGATAGTGATCAGCAGAAGTGAGTCCTAGGGCAAGGAAGCATTCTGAGGCTAAGCTAAATCCCAAGTCTCCTACACTCAATATATGGAGAAGGTAAGTGTAAGGAATATGTCCTTTTCACTTAAAGGATAAAGAAAAAAATGCCACCATTGTCACTTGTTTGGACATTAGAAAGGAATTATCCTCTTCATAGATGATCTCAATAAGAAGATAGAGATAGAAATCGCTACTTCAGGACCTGAGAAGAAGTAAGCTAGAACTATATGTAGCAAGGGTTGCTTCCACTATAGTTAAAGGTTGTCATTCATGGTCACATGATAGAATTAGTGAACTGCTATTATGTACTTGCCAAACATCATATGTTTTATATGACAAGAACATTACGATCTTTTGTGGCGATGCCCTATGTCTCATAAACTACACTTGATAGTTATAAAGACAAATGTGTATGACACATATATTGAATGACTTGATAACTCAAACAATGAATACCTATAGCATTATCATCTAGAGAGCATAAATGAGAAATGCATATCTAGAATCCATATGATGGTTATCTAGACTCTTTTGGTTATTGAACCAATAGAAACATGCATGTCTTATTTGTTGTGTAAAATGACAAAAGCATCTTCACTAGATGTAGTGGGAGATCAACTATTCCATTACGACTAGTACATACTGATGTACATAGATCTCTTTAATATGAATGTTAAAGGTAGTTACAAGTACCGCATCATATTTACTTATCTGATCAGTAGATATTGAAATTTGTATTTAATGAAATACAAGTTTGGATCTCTTGAAGTGTTCAAGGAGATCATAAATTAAGCACATAAATAAATTGGTAAAAGTATTAAGATACATTGATGTGATCAATTTTGAAATATGTAAACCAAGAGTTTGAGGACCTTCTGGGAGATCATGATAGTGTATCATAATGAACTCCACCTGAAACATATTGATGTGTTAGAAAGAAGGTATCTCACCATGTTAATTCATGGTAAGATTATCAATAAAATCTAGCTAATCTTACAATTTCTTTTGGTCACATTCTTTACACTAAAATAATGTACCATCTAAAATGGTTCAAAAGACACCGTATGAGATATGGCATGGGAAGTGTCCCGATGAGTCTTTTGTAGTGATTGGGATTGAAAGCTTCTATAAGAAAATAGTTTCTTAAATAGTCTTTATCCACAAATCACATGAATTTTATCTTGTTGATTACTACTTATATTCCAGCCTGACAACAATGAGTTTGTTGCTAGGATGGCTGAATTCCTAAAGGGAACTTAGTTCCAATGAATCAGTGGGATTAAAAGTAGAACTCAAAATGTTTGAGACAAATAAGAAAACATTGAACCTAAAGAGGTACAACAATGAACAAGGAGAATCACAAACTGTTGTGGAATCTCATGTTCCTTATGCAAACACAGAACTCATAGTTCTAGTAGAACACGCCTTGAGTTTGAAAGATTATCATATCTTATAAATCAAAATGGCAACAAGTTGATCATATTGATGAGTCAACTACCTACCTAGAAACTATTGAGGAACCAGATTCTGATAAATGGCTTGAGTCCATGAGATCTAAGATGGACTCCATGTAAATCAACAAGGTATGACCTTGGTGGATCCACCTAAAGGGGTAAAACCCATAGGGTGCATTTGGGTCTTTGTAAGAAGATCAACATGGAAGGGTAGATTGGTTGCAAAGAGTTTCAAACTAGTTCAAATCGTTGAACATGATGAAATCTTTCACCAGTTACTATGGTTAAATCCATCTGGATCATGCTTGTTGTTGCAACTTATTATGAATATAAGATTTGGCATATGGATGTTAAAATAACATTCCTTAATTAAAATAATTAATAGGATGTGTATATGACACAACCTAATGGTTTTATAAATCAAATAATGCAAATAAAGTCTATAAGATACAAATGGCAATCTTTGGATTAAAGCAAGCATCTCAGAGTTGGAATCTTCTATTTGATAAGACAGTCAAAGGGTTTGACTTGAGTCACAATGAAGATGGAATATGTGATTACAAAAGATTTAGTCAGAGTGTATTTTATAATCCACATAATGATTGGGAATAATGTCCTTATCCTACAAATGTTAAAACTGGAAACAAAAGTACCTTCTATATGAAGGTTTTAGGCAAAGCATCCTATGTGATAGGGATCGAGGTCTATAGAGATACATCTGGAAAGATTCTTAACCTAAGTAAAAGCACATACATTAGTAAGATATTGAAGGGTTCAACATGCAAGACTCAGTGAGAGAAAACTTATCCATGTTCCATGGAGTTAGTCTCTCAGGAGCTTAGGGTCCCAGTTCTTATGAAGAATAGGGACACATGGATAGATGCCATTAGTTCTATCTCGAAAGCAATGCTATGTACTTATCCTATTATCTCGTATGTATTAGACATGATGAGAACATACATAGTAATCTCGTACTCGTATATACTGGACATGATGAGAGGATATCATGTCATCTCATATGTATTGACATGATAAGATGACACATATATACCTACCTCACAATCTCATGTGTATTGGACATGACGAGAGGGTATATGTTAGATACCAGTGAAAGTCACTAGAATACCATAATGGCATCATTATGTGCTTGCAAAGCACTTAAAGGATTGGTTACTTAGTAATGGTAATAAGGAAGAGTTGGATGTAAAGGGTTACACCCATGCAAGCTTCCAAACTAACAAAATGATCGCAATCTAAATTTATGTTTGACGAAGAAAATTGAGAACAACAAACTAGAAAGGGTTCTGAGCTAATGAAAGTTGTTTGAATCTACAAATGAAGCCGAATATCTATGTGTTATAAGAATAGTAGAGGATATTGTATGGATCAAGAAGTTCATATGGGTGAACTTTTGTGAGGTTCCAAACCATTGATGACATAGTAGAAATAATGATGACAACACTGGAGCTACTAGTTAGGTAGGGAATCTCAGATAACATACTACAATACTTCCATATCATATGAGTAGTCATACAATGAAGAGATGTGAAAATTCCAAAATATCGACTTAAGGAAAACATTGCTAAACCCACTATAAAAGCACTTGTGCAGTAGAAGCATGAAGGTTATGTTAGGTCACTCGAGATGAGATCTGTCGGTGATTGGCTCTAAGTACAAGTTGGAGTCTGTTGGTATGTATGCCCAGAGAGCCAATAATATGATGATTGGGATATGGCATTAGATACCTGATTTGATAATAATAAAGGCAAGCTTCCAATTTATTTTTTATATTCAGTTATGAGATAATGAATTACATAATAAATGTCTAGAGAATGATATTACTCAATGACATATGTCTTCAAGTACGTGACTTGGAAGAATGAGATCATATGTATGTTAAGAGTATATACATTCTCATTATGTCCCTGATTGATTATTATTGTGGAAGGTAGATAGACAACAATAACACATAAGATCAAAGTGTGAATTGGTTGATGACTAAATCTCATTAGTCATGATATGGCAATAACAAACCAAGCACATAGATACATGTTAGGGAACAGTGCATCAGGAAGACCCACCATGAGACTGACACATGGAAGTCATCTTCATTGAAGTGATAGTCAACTCTTACAGTGATTGTGGCAGTTGTGGTTCTTAGAGTTGAAATCACTACACTCATCACATGTTGTTGGGTACACTTTGACATCATCAAATGCAGTCCTAAAACATGGGTTGTTATAACAGTGATGATTGGGTGACTTTGACACATGGGGATTAATTGTGAGTGATAGATATGGGATTTGTCCCTCCTATATGGAGTATGATATCCAAGGCCTCTTGATTAGTGATATTGAGAAAAGTATGGCCATACGCATGTGAGTCAATATGTTGAGCTCACATATATCTCATGCAGTCTGCTCTGGTTCAAGAAACAATATTGAATAATAATGAGGATGGTTGATCCATGCCTCTAGTTCAATGTGGATATCAATGACAAAGGAACTATCAAACACTGTAACACCATACACAGATAGTAGGTTGAAGTTGCTCCCCAACTTTCCATTCACTTGGGTAGCAATGATGTGCGACTAGGAAGCACTCATTGCTTGTGATGTCATAAGCTAGTTATGGACATTCACTTCCAACGTGATATGGGACCTATAGGGTCACACACATAGGAACTCATCTAGAAGAGGAGTTTGATCTTGAATGACAATTGAATTGATTACTAAAGTGTTTAGGTATTTCAATTCACATAATGGATCAGCTGACTAGACTGCCAAACAATCGGATCAAGTGTTGAGACTGTTGTTTGGAGTGTCATGCTGATTTTATTGATATTGGTTGGATTTCTACCTGACCCAGGCTGCGAGACGGCCATCTGGCTTGTGCAAAATGGCAGTCTGGCTTAGTGTGAGATGCCCATCTCAGTTGCACCAAACAACCATTTTGTTTGGTATGAGATGCCTGTCTCAATTGCACCAAATGCCCGTTTCGAGGGTACGTCAAGTTGAGTACTAATTGGAATTAAATTGCCAATATATGTGCATAACTAGAAGGTGTGAAATGGACGTTTCACTAATCATAACAGTTGTCTCATGTGCGAGACCACCATTTTTCCGCACGTAGGTTGTGAAACTTCCAGAAAAGTTGTGAAAATTCAAGATATACTTGTTCTTTCCACTCCCGCTTTAGTCCCACATTAGCTTGGGACTGGGAACCCTGACCCTAACCCCTCCTATATATAGATGGGTACTGGAGGCTTCCCAAAACACAGCTACTACATAGACAATTGAGAATGAATTGCTCTAACAATTGTTGACCTCTCTAGTTGTGGTAACCATGAGAGCCCATACAAGTCCTACCCTACTAGGGAGGGATAGCCACGAGAGAGAAACAACTGAGGATCATTATTGTGGGAGAGCATGTTGGTGACTTGTACACCAATAGAAGGGACAACTCCTTCCAATCCATTCCTACCGAGAAAATAGGAGTTCTACTTGGTCCATGTGGACTACTCTAGAGGTAGGACTCTGTGGGCTGCTGTTAGGAGGGCGACATCAACTCATTTTCTATGGCAAGATCTGAGGAGTTGTTATAGAAGTTGTCTAAGTTTAATGTATGTGAAGGATCAGTCAGACGAGTCTGAGTGTGACTTGGAGCTGCACAACCACCATCCAAGATAGAGTGTGTATCTACATCAATGAGTATTTTCACTGGACTTGCTCCAGGATCAGGTATATCTTCATGAAACCATCCTTCCCATTACATAGTTATTGACACGATCTGTTGGTTAATGGGAAATATGTCAGTAAAAATTTTGTTTTTGCTGCCTATCTGATGATGTATTCTCCCATAGCACCAACATGAAACCACCTTAACCATACATGCACAAGATGGTGATATACTCTAGGTTGGGTCTCAGCCTACTTGGGTCACCCCCAACATGGTCGCAGTCGTGATCCACCATGGAGTACCTTTCATGGTTGCGACAAGCACTAGCCATCAACACTAGGTCAAGACAAGAGATCACCACACAACCTAGGTCGAGACACAACAAGACAAACTGTCTTGACCTCCCCCTCACTCCCTAGGTCAAGACTAACATGGTCAAGAGAGTGGCTTAATCAAGACAAACCCAAAACTACATAGGTCGTGACATAGGTCGCGACATGGGTTGCTACACCCATCCATGTACACATGGTCGAGACACAACAAGCCTTAGAAACCCTAGCCACCACAAGGGTGTCACTCCTCAACTAAGGTTCAAAAAAGGCATCAAATTCTTTCTCTCTCCTCAAGATGATGTCAAAGGATGGAAGACACATTCTAGATGTGACAAATTGCACATCAACCCCCTTGCTTTGGGAAAATTGCAATTTGCACCAAAACTAGCACACAAAGCACAAACATCTTCCAAACAAGTTGGAACTTAAAACTTAGGCTCTCCACAAGCCCTAATATCATCTCAAAAGGTTAGTGAAATGTTATAAGCACCATAAGAAAGCTAAACAAATAGGGTCACCCCAAAACTCATGTCAGGGTTATTACAAGCCATAAACCCTAAGAAGGATTTCGCCCCCGAAATCCTACGAGAAAAGAGAGGGGTACTTCCTCCTCATATCTTCCTAAAGATCCCATGTGGATTCCTCAATACCACAGTGATGCCACAAAACCTTCATAAGAACTATGACTTTCTTATTCAGCTTCTTCACCATTCTGTCAAGAATCAACACTGGACCTTCCACATAAGATATATCCTCATCAAGATCCACCTCTACAAGATGTAACACTAAATTTATATTGGGATGGCACTTTCTCAACATGGTCACATGAAAAACTGGATGCAACCTATGCAACTCAGGTGGAAAGTCCAACTTATAGGCCACCTTCCCAACACGAGCCACCACATGGTAATGTCCCATAAACCTAGGAGCCAACTTACCCTTCTTTCTAAACCTCAGAACACATTTCCAAGGAGAGACCTTGAGGTATACTCTGTCTCCCAGTTGGAACTCCAAGGGTCTATGATGGTTGTCCACATATGATTTCTATTTGTCCTATTCTGCCTTCAATTGTTATTTAATTACCTTGATCTTTTATGTTGTCTGTTTCCCAAGCTCAAGACCAAGAAGTTGATACTCACCGGTCTCATACCAACACATCACAGACCTAAAACGTCTCCCATACAATGCCTAATATGGTGCCATGTTGATGCTCCACTGGTAACTATTTGTAATGACTTGTTTCCAAATTAGTCACCTAATTAGGGTTTACTTGGATGATTGTATGCTTAACTAAGTTGATCATTGTTCAAATCTTGATTAATGATGGTGGTTTAATTTTAATGTTTTTAATATAATGAGAAAATTTGATCATACTTTGTTTCACATAATTAGGGATAAGAATTGGAAACCATAATCGACCCAAATTAGGGTTTTGATGACATATGAATACAAAATTTGATAAGTATAATGTCTCACTAAATGGTTTTTAATATTTTATGTGTAACTATGATTTAATTTAAATTTGGATATGAATTTTATATCTCAAATTTGATCACTAATGAAAAATATCAAAATTTGTTAAGAATTTTATGACCTATTTGTCGATCGAGTTTCAAACTTGACTGACCATATTTTCATATTGATATAGCAGTGTGGTAATTGAATTTTATCTTTTTATTGATACATCAAATTGATCTCAAATTTTAATGGTAGTTGTAAAAATCCATAATATTAAATTTGAGTAATTTTTTTATGATGTTTGATCTCTACCAAGAGGGGGGTCGGTCGAGTTTTGTGAAGGACACACTTGATCAACCGTGTTGTAGACTGTAATATAGTAGTGTAGTCTTTGATTTTTATTTATTTATTGGTAACTCAAAATGGTCTGAATTTTTACTAGTTTCTTATAAACTCAATTTAATACACATAGTTAAATTTTCATAAATGTTTGACGATTTTTTACTTCTTAAAAGTGTGGTGTCGGTCGAGTTTATAACTCAACCGACCAATCAGTCTTAGCAAAATAAAAATACAATGAAGGGCTTGTTTGCAATTGTTCTAAGAACCTCAATTCATCTATATGGATAACCTAATACACAAGGAGATCTCATAACTCGTCATTCCTATCAAAGAAATGGAATTCTAGAGAGAAAGGATAGCTAGAGTTTTGAGAAGAGAAAGTGGTGGAGATGTTGGCCTAGGGTTTCTCTATCCAAGATATGATAAAATCAACTAAGTTTAGCTTCTTTCCATAGCATTTCATGGTGAATCTTCTCTCACATGTCAAGATTTCGTCCCTCCTTTGATTTGATTCAAAATCACATAAAACGCCCCCCCCCCTTTCTCACTCTTTCTCTTCTAATCCTTATTTCTAGGATTTCTGAGTTGAGAGGAGAAAGAATTGGATTCTTTTACTAGAGTTTGATTGGGTTTCCAAGAATTCAGAGGTTGACCTACGTTTTTAGGTGCTTGGAACCTAAGGTGAGTTTTTTTCTCCCTACTAAGCTCTATATTCATGTTGAAAGCCTAATTCTATCTGGCTAAAATAATCAGAAACCCTTCTTGTATATGTATGTGATTGGATATTGATTTGGGAAAGATATTGGGGGATCAAATTTTACTGATTTTGATTATTTCTCATTGTTTGGAACTTTATTAGTTCCTGATGTATTGATTGAGGATCCATGGAGAAACCTACAGATAGATGACTATGCTATTTCATGTGAATTTTGCCTAAAAATCAGCCCAATGGTCGATATGCTTGAAATTGAATTGACATGTATAAAATCATATTTGAATTGTACTGGATTGTATTATACAAGTGTATTATTCAAAGTTAATAGAATTGAATATAATATATGTATAAGTATTAGTATGAGGTGACCACATATCCTGATTAGGGTTTGTGTTAAGGAAGTCAATCAAATGAGTCAATTAATCAATGTATACTTATAATTAATGAATGATATAAGTGAAAATGGAAACTAGGGTTTCCTTATGTGTGAATAGACCTCATGAACCTATATGCATCATTATGAAATTACTTAATGATATGGATCTTATGATGTGTTGAACTAAGGATGACTTCTTGAAAACCCTAGATGTTTAGTATTAAGACGAGTATGAGTGATGAAGCTAGAACTTGTATATGATGTTGTAAATGTGATGAAATGTTGAATGTAAGTATTAATACTTCAATCAAATATGACGAGTCTTACTAATATGATCTAAGCCTAATGCATCTGTTTTAGTACAATTTATAGAATAATGACTAGCCCTCATATGAATGTGGGTCCTTTTATACAAGTTACTTAATAGTGATTTGTTAAGGATGATAAAAACATTATGATGTAAGAAGATGTAACCTAAACCATTCTTTTAAGATAAAGTGATTAGTATAATAAAGAATGATCACTATTGATTATGGAAATGACATTAGTAGAAAATGACATGGTACACTTATCTAAATATAAGAGACAATATGAATAAGATGTACTTAAAGGTGATTGCAAGTTAAAGTTGAAACATGAAGATAGTATGATGAAGTATTTTATATTTTATTTTAATTACATGTGGTTTAACCCAAATTAAATGAAATATACTAAGAATTGGATTTTGATAAATGTTAAGTAGAATAGAAAATTTGTATGTAAAGTTAATCAAGAAAGATTGGTCTGAATAATGTAACGAACATGAAATGAAAGAAGTTGACACTACTGAACATAAAATGAAGGAAAAAGATGGGAATTAGTAGATTATTCTAAGAATGTAACTCTTACCCTAAAATGATGAGTTTGATGATTCTAGTGAATGACAATCTCAAATGAGGGATTAAGAGATGCACATAACTGTAGTTGAATTCAACTAAAAGATGAAATTCAAGTATTTGAATTGATTTATAAGAATGTGTTCTTGAATTGTGACTTGTACTCTGAGAATGGACTAATAGTACAAACTTCAAATGATAGTCAACATGTGTTGATTAGTAACTCCATCTGAATAATGTCAAATAAAAGAAAAAGAGAACTAAGTCTGTTATGCATGTATATGCATGAAATTTATTTGCATGTATTGAGATTGGATGGAATAAGCATATGTTGTATGATAAATCTATTTTGAGTATGATGAATGATACATGATATATACATATGATTTTATTGTTACTAGTCATTATGCATCTGCTAATATTTGTTAAGAACTATGATATACAATGAACTGATTATGTTGAAATTGAATTTAATCTGCACTCCTTACATTTGAGAAACCCTGATAAGGGTAAATGTTGCATAATGAGATTATGTCTAGGGTTGAAAGCCCACTGATGGTGATAAAACCCTAATGGGGTAAATGATGGAAAATAAGATTATGTCTCAGGCTGAAGGCCCACTGTTGATTATTCATATGAGATGATGTAGAAGATAGAAATAATCATATGTGTTGCAATATACATATTTATTGTGCTTCTTGCTTTGATCATTATCCTTATTGATAAACTTAATTTATTTCATGTTATTTTAGTTATGAAAGAATACATAAATATGATATATGATGTTTTGAATTCTTTTAAGATGAGTAAATGAGATTAATAACAAGTGAAATGATGGAACATCTAGTTAGGTGCCCTGAACATCGTGAGTTTCCCCCAAGGATCACACTAGGGAAACAAAATGGAACTCCTTGTAGTAATCGATGAATTAAGAGAAGGATTTTTAGAGTGTGGATCAATACCTTAAAGGTTAGACCACCAGGATTTAGGAGTGAGTCATCTGGAGTGGCTCTGGCCCTAAATCCTTGCTATGAAAGTCTATGTCTAGATAGAATAGACTCTGATGAAATGAAATATGTGAAATGTGGAAATATGTGAAATATTGTGATATGTGATATACTATTTTGTTGGTTCCTATCTCGTCTACCTGAGATGAGGACGTGAGCCTCTTTAGGCAACCCTGAGGTTGCCATGGTCTGTTGTTGATGTCTTAGGGTATCTAGATAAACCCTAAGATAGTGACGATGAGTCGTTAACACGAGAATCAGGCGTGACGACTTCTACTTGGTGAGGTACAAGCCAAGTAGTTTTAGGGAAAACAAATAAAAGATGATAAGCCTTATAGAACATGATTTGAATGGTTGTTACATTCCTTCTACTGCTAGTTGATGATTTGTCATTATTGATTATGCTTCTTGTTGTGGAAAGTAATCATATTGCTATGGGAATTTTCAATTTCATACTATGATATGTCATGTTGACAAGTTATAAATGATGGGATTCATATCCATTCCGAATATGAGTTGGATTGCTTGCTATTTGAAAATATTGTTTGGTAGATATGTATTATGTGTACTTCAGCTTTCCGACTGCAGGATGTGTTCCTGGTCTGGCTAGCGGAGTGTCACAAGAATAATGTTATTGTTATGTATTGATTCAAAATGCTCAGAACTTGACTTATTGCTCATTCAGTAGGATTCTTAATCTGAACTAAGAAGTATTTGTTGATTTGTTCATAGACACAGTCTAAAAGATATTTCAAATTTATAACTGGTTTAAGTGATTACCTTATATGTTTGATTAGATTACCATTGTAAGATAGATTTGACTTATGATAGAACTATCTGCTAGACTTTTCAATATCTACATGTTTCTATTAAGTTTATTATACTTAATCTGATGTTGATGCATGTACCTAGCTTGACTGAGATGTATCCACTCACTGGGGCTCTATATGAGTCTCATGAGGTTGTTTCAAATGTTTTAGGTATAATGATATCCAATGGAGAGGTTGTGACAAAGAAGATATAAGTAGTATAATCTAGATAAATTGGAATGTCCTTGTACGCTCTCTTTCTCGGAATGGGTTGTAGACTAAGTTTGTTTATCAATGTACATGTATCTGATGTAAACCGAACCACATATGAGAACAAGATTTGATTCTAGTTTTAATGGAGTTGAATAAGATTTGTGATACATAAATGTAATGTCCTTGATGTGACATTGATTTATGAATTTCTGAAGAAAGAAAAAGGAAAAATTTATCTGTGTTTTTCATATATTGTTTAATTGCCTTTGTTGAGAATTCATTGTTGTATTTCATAATATGGGTTTAGATTTTGAGATTATCTATAATGGTTGGTATTTATACTAATCAAAAGAGTGGGTCCCGACACTATTATTGTAGGAAAACTCTATCAGATCGAGGAGGGTGTCCCAACTACCTAAAAATTGAAGAGTGCAAGCTCTCAACAGATCCTCCAAGGTTTGAATGGTCCTCTCAGATTGACCATATGTCTATGGGTGGAAAGCATTGTTGAACCTCAAATGTGTACCCAAAGTTGTGTGCAATCACTCCCAAAAGAGACTCGTTAAGTGAGGACCTTTATCAGACACAATAGTTGTTGGGACACCATGCAAACACACTATCTCATCGACATAGATCTAGGCAAGCTTCTCAATTATATATGTTGTCTTTACTGGAAGGAAATGCACTGACGTGGTCAACCTATCAATGATCACCTAGATGGAATCATGGCATTTGGTTGTCCTTTCCAGACCAACAACAAAATCCATAGTCACATGATCCCATTTACACTGTGGTATAGGCAATGGTTGCAACGTCCCTATGGGCTTCTGGTGATCGACCTTAACATGCTGACATATTGAGCATCTTGCAATGAACTCATCCACATCCCACTTCAAGTCGGGCCACCAATACATGTCCTTTAGATTATGATATATGTTGGTGCTACATGGATGCATAGTGTACATAGACAAGTGAGCCTCCTCCAGAACCACCTTCCGCAGATTATCAGCATCACGAACAATGACTCTGCCATGGTAACAAGTTGTCCCATCATTTGATTTATTGAAGCCATCATGCTTCTCACAGCCAAACTCTAATCTAATCTTTTGTATCATGGTATCAACATATTGGGTGTTACACCCTGATCTCACAATTACCATTAATCATGAGATTAAGGCATAAATTGAGGATTTAACGTAATACAAAGATCACCCTTAACTTTTTCTTCTTTTTTAAACTCTTTGTTTTCTCGCATTGATCCACATAAACTAACTTTGCAAGAGAATCAAACTTTGATTACTTTAATATGATCTCAACATAAACGATACACGTCCATACAATCATTCTCAGGTACATACGACATGATAATCAGATACATTCTCTCTTTTTAAGAAAACAAAGTTGCAAAACATCACTTACAACACTATCACATCTATACTAGGACCTAGAGTGACAAGGACCGACTGATCATAACTAATCTCATACTTAACTCATGTGGTAGATCTACTCTAATGCTTTGACCTTCTTCAAGTCCACGTGGTTTCCCTAAAAATTGTGAGTAGAAGGGTGAGCCTACTCACTCAGTGAATGATTACTACAAAGAAATAGTATAAAGCACTGATATAATTACAGATATACTTTTAAGCAACTAATATCAAGTATAACAGTAGTAAGTTTGAAAGAGTCTAATAATCGACAATCACAAATATGGTAGGATACTCTAAATATCTATAAGAATGAATCAATATATGAAATGCTTGATTGATCATAAAGAGAACTAATAATTCATAAACATACAAAGAATAATTGAATAATTGAACACACTTGTTTGACCTCTCATTCATTTTATTATGTCCTGATCATATGCAGTGTACTCTACATATGAAGACTCGTAGTGCACTACGATCACACCGTACAAGACTTAGCAGACATACATGCAAAATGCTAAGTCTGACTACTCTCCTGGTCTGCAATAGGGAAATGGCTCTCTGGCCTAAACTGGACTCCTCCTCTAACCTGAGCACACAGGAAGAGAGTCAAGCAACCTCTTGGCTTTTCTATACTCTAGTGCCACCAGGACTTCTGTTTGATGTTGGACACTTCAAACTATAATTTAAGGAGACTTTCACTAGGGATGCATCCCCCGTTCCACCTAATAGCACGTTCTGACCCCCGTATACTAGATGTTACCAGGGTTAGGTCATTTCACCCCTAAGGCGTAGACCTCACATAGGGGTTCTATGGTTTTTAGGGCTCCTAAGTCTATTATTTTATTGTTCCTAGAAAGCTCTTTTCTACATTGTACCCTTCTCTTACTTATACTTGACTCTAGTATCTCTATGATGTCGTGTCTACTTATTTGAAGTTATAATACAACATGTATACCATTCTAAACTTGGCATAGCAGTATATTCAAAACATTGTAATATACTAAGTAATCAACATACTATACATGCAGGCAGACTAAAATTCTTAAATAAATAGATTTCATGTCCACTTGGCACATACACACTAGAATCGTGCAATTTATCATCTTATTACACTGATAAGAGTTAATTACTTGACATATGAGTAATCGTCAATAGCACCTGCAACTTATTTGTAATTTCTCAAAAAATGTGCATATCAACCCAAATCTTGAGTTGTGCATCTCATAACTCAATTAAGAGTTAATTACTTATCATGACAAGAATTATTAATAATAACTAAGAACATTGATATCACAATACTTGATTCATTGAACACCCTACCCTTAAGGTTTCATTTAATCACAACAAATGCTACAAAGAAAGGTGTAATACATCTTTCATGTACTTTTCAATTCTTTACAATACATGATACCTGGGATCTCAATCCCTTATCACATTACTGGGAATTCTGATCCCTTAACTTCATTATCATAAATACTGGATCTGGGTTTCAAACCCTTAGATCATCACATAGCATTGTCACCTCTGTAACAGGTAACCATTACCTCTAGGTCCTTGGACCAAGGTATTCATTTCACTAGTTGTACAAGTATTCTCATGGCTCACAAGGCCATCACACATCTTGTCACCTCTCATGAGGAAACAACTTATTCCCATGGCTCCTATAAAGATTTCATGCGACACAAACATTCACTGAATAAAGACTACTATCAACAAATCATATAAAATCAATATATGTATGAAACTGTGAAACTGAGCTGAATTTGGGTTTCCAAGCCATTCATTGGGATATCATGCTTCAATAATAACATTGAATAAATAAAGTCTATCATGTCAAGAAAATCCCTTCAAATGGATTTCACGATATCTATTCGCAAATATCCAACTTTCCTCGCATCTAGGGTTTCACCCTCTTCACTGAGATACCAAACAAACACTACTCACTTTAAATGAAATCCAAGATAGTATCTGACATATATGTACTATGAAATTTGATAAACAATCATTCAAAACAAAGGGGATATAGATAAGAAACTTTCTCTATTTACTTATACAACAAATTTTAGTCATAGACAAATTCCCTATATTTCAGTTTACTCTTATAACCTTTACAAATACTTAGGGAATTCTCATTATAATGTATTGTATACATTTATAGTATGATTTTATCATCTTAAATTCATTCAAACAAAGGAAGAATCCATTTCATATCATTTTGCAACAACTTAGAATAAATAGACAATTTAGGGTTTGGAGTCGCATACTTAGCAATTAAATATTACAGTTGATTTAACCAATTTTCATGCAATATACTATTTAAAGGAAGTTCTCACTCACCCTAAGGTGTGAAAACACCTTAAAAACATATCACATATCTAAAAATCTTGAATCCATATCAAATCCCTAGCAATTCACCTAATTCTTTTTCCTTTCAACTCGGAAACCCTAAAAATGAGGGATTATGAAGAAAGAGTGAGAAAAGGGGAAGTTTTGATACCATTTTGGATCAAATCAGAGGAGGGATGGAATTTTGACATGTGAGAGAAGATTCACCATGAAACTATATCCAAAGAAGCTAAACGTACATGAATCCATCATTCCTCTGACTGCAAAACCCTAGGTTAGCATCTCCATCAATTTCTCCTCTCAAACCCTTACTCTCTCTCTCTAGGATTTCGTTTCTCTGGATTTAATCATGAATTATGAGATCTCCTTGTGTGCTAGGTTGACTATATAGAGCAATTGATCTGCTTGGGTTAATTGCACATTGACCCCTCATGAAACTTTTTCTTATTTTCTGTCATAAAAAGGTTTTTGTGAATTCGTGTTTTCAGAGATCAATACTTCTCAAAAAATTATGTTAATTTATAATGTTGTGTATAATTGAGTTTTAAGATTCAATTAAAATTTGAGATCATTTCAACCTTCCATTAAATAATTAAAAATCGAATAGTGCACTACTATCCAAAATTCTATAGAAATGTTTGTTACTATAATTCGTCTACTGATAAGGTCTAAAGGCATCCAAAAATTATGAAAAATTTACATGTTGTTTATGATTGAGTTTTAGATCTCCAGTTAAAATTTCAGATCATTTAGAGTTACAAATAATAAAAAATAAAACACTACACTGCTGAAAAGCACTCTGTCAGCATTTTGGTCGAAGTATAGTTCGATCGAGAACCACATTCAAAGAACACTCAAATATTCTAAATTTTTTCTCCAATATGCATGATTGAGTTATCCATATCATTTCCAAAATTAAATTAAATACAATATTTTTATAAAATATGAAAAATCATTTACCACACTGCTATCCTGATCAAAATCCGTACTCATGTACCATCAAAACCCTAATTTCAGCCAACTAGGGTTTCTATTTCTCAAACCATAATTTCTCAAACAATAGAACACTTAAAATTCGTATAAGGTTTAAAACATCAGAATTGAATTCTCATCATTAATTATATTTAAGCAATGATCAATCCAATTAAGAATATAATCTTCCAGGTAAACCCTAGTTTACCAATTAAGCTCAGATGCAGTCTTAACAATTCTCGCCCCCTTAAAAAGGTTTCGTCCCTGAAACATAAATATGCATCGTCCCTGAAACATAAATATGCAAGTAAAGTGCATTCAAGGTTTATTTTAAGCTTCTGAAATCTTACATGTCATTATATTCTTGTATTTCATACTTGAATGTAGTTTTCAACATTAAGTGCTTTATTCCTTTACTAAATCACAACATGTTTGAAATAGTTCTCAATGATAACAAACAAATTCTCTATGCCACAATCAATCATAGGATAGAGAGAGAATCAACCATTTCAATATTTTCATACTCTTGAGGTGTTTCCTCAACATTGATAATTAGATCCAACTATCTCAATTCATACTGCTAAATATGTACTATTGTTATGTATTACCTCTAAATCACAAAAGAGAGTTCACCATGTTCTTTTGAATTTTACTATTATGCTACTCAAATAGAAAAATATTCTTGAGTTAAAAGACTAGATTCAAAAACAATTATACATTACTACTCACGACATCCCCATTGGATCATGGACGCATAAGGAGAAGCATTACCATCACATTCCATACTATTCTCAAGTATGAACCCACACATAATTCAAGGTGTAGCCATCGTGTTATAGCATACTAGGGTTTCAACAACAGTAACAGAGTACTCCATAATTGTATTAGTCACTCAAGGACTATTCATACCTAATTAACATCACTTAGTTATATTAAAGCTAGGTATAACAAGCTACACCTCATTAGGGTTACATATCAATACAATATGGTTATCATCCCTTCTATTCATATGAGTGAATAGGTAAGACTACCTTATTCAGGGTAACCCTCCAATTGTTCCATCATCTTTCAACCCATATCACCATACCACAATTGTACAATACTAATATGGATTACTAGTATGAATGACTTAAACTATCAGACACCTTTAATTAACATATTGCTTGCACATGTACACTAAAATCATACGTAGAACCAATTTACATCCCTTAATATACCTTCAACAAATTATACTTCTAAAAACAAATTCACATATTACTAAAAGCCATTGTTTTCTCTTATCTCTCTCCTCATTCATTACTACTTACTTTTTGCTACTTATCCTTCTCATTTTAATCATGTAGATTAAACATCCCTAAAATTGAAACATACATGGTATGAATAGATTATCCATCATTCTTGCTATTACGGCAAGAATTTATTTCATATCACACTTCACTCATATTGTATTTCTCCTTTTGTTCAAAACAAATCTCTTATATTTCAAATCTATTTCTTATCCCTTTCTCTAAATCATTTCCATATTGTTTATCTACCTTTCAGATTAGCTAGGATTACTATCAGTGCTAGTTTACTTTTCATAGTGCAAATTTCATGATCTTATTTTATAGAGATGCTAGTATTCAAGGTCAAAACACTAATGGCATCCCTTGAACTACTACAACTCTAAATATTCTAGGGTTTGGTCATTATCAGTAGCATGATGTTATTTTGATGTGACCTTGCTCCCTTGATTTGAAATTCAAACTTTGGATCTCACAAGTTTTACTAGAGTCTTCTTTATCTTATCTATTGAATTTCCTTTCTCTTACTTGGCCATTCAGATCTATTACATTCTCAATTACCCGGCTAGGGTTTCTTCATCATATTGTGTGTCATTATTACATTCACTAGATGTCTCTACCATGGTGGTTATGCATCATATATGATTCATTTTCTTATCACGTCATTTCCACATTGCTCTCATTAAGGAAGATATGAAAGAGAAGATGATTTTGAGATTTAGAATTCTTATCTTCAAACATTCAATAATACATTTCTCATATGTAGGTTTAATTAATTATCAACAAGGATACTTGACTAATTAACACTTTCTTGAATGTCGCAACCTATTTCTTTTATAATCTATATTACTCCATTATGTTTCAAACCCTTGTTTACTTTCCATAATCCCCTTACCATATACTACTATTCCACATGTCATCTTTAACTTCCAGTTTTCTCTTATGATCATGTTTCTTCTTTTATGTGTATGATCATGTATACCATGTTGCGTATATTTCCTTTTATCCTTCTACTAATGTGAAGTTTAAATTCTAAATAAATAATCTCTCTACTAGTATCACCTCATGTTTAATACATTGCATATCCTTCATTTTAAATCAAACGGATCATGCATGGGTGAAACGTAGTTTCTCTTTTACTCAGGTTTTTCCTTCCTGAATATAGTCTACCTTTGTATGACTTATTCATTAATTTAGCTACACTTTTGATATTCTTTTAGAAACTAGTTTTTTGTTCTATAGAGACTTAGAATCCAAAGGTAGTAAGGATGAATGTATTAAACTTATTAATAAAGGTATGCATTCCATGCTCTCAATTATATCATAATCCTCATTCCTTAATCAAGATCATCATTTCCAACATTTATCTTTGTTTTAACTTAGTTTCTTATCCTAGTCTTATGATTTACATATTTATCTAATTCTCTTTACTTTAACTCTTCTGAAGACTCTTCACTTATATTTACTTATCGTATACTTAACTCTTTTCTTCTATTTTTTCTTTGCTTTGAAGTACATAAAAACATTGTACTCAGTTATATAATCCATTCCTCATGATTAATTCTTACTACCTTGGCCCTTACATACTTTTCTCATATATTTTCCATATTTCATATTTAGAGTTCATATAATATTAATCATTAGACTTAGTCTGAACCTTACATCGTGTTCCTTTATTCCCAATTAAGGATTTCTCATATGAGGCCCCAAAGTTGGGTCCTAGATATCAGTTCCAACTGATTCTTAGCTATTCTAATCTTTCCCATATGTTTCAACATCTTAGTGTATGTACATTCTCACTATGATGTGGGTCTAATTTATCCAGAGTCTACTCTTATCATATTGTTAATAGGAGTCATTAGATCTCAGTAATGCATCCTGCCAGCCGGACCAGGTTGAACCTGCAGTCCTAAAGCCAAGAGCTACCAAGATTAACCAACTCCTATTAATCTCAAACATGTGGAAAGAATATCTACTTAGGAAAGTTCATTCAAAGATCATTTCTAGTCTACTTGATACAAAGAATGTAATCAATAAAAGCTATAACTGCATAGTGTACAACAAATCTTAAAGACCCATATATATTTCAAAACACTGAATATCTGAATTCAAACATATAAGATCATTTCTATTCATCTCCAATAAAACAACCATATGAAATGAAAGTTCTATCCCATTTTATATTTATGCCTTTAATTCATGTTACTTATCTTGTTTCTAACCCTAATATTTCTAGGGTTCCTCTCTAGCCCATCCTTCCATTGTATACCTGTCTAGAGTATACATGAAAGAATAGACAAAGTAGCTTGATATTGGTTGATCCAAGTACTCAGATACCGGGCTAGCATATCCAAATACTCAAATCCCCAGAGCTAACATCATAACATATCCTATCTGCCACACTTATGACTCTAACTTACTAACTTAATCGTCCTTGACAACTTAGCCTAAGCTCTGATACCAAGTTGTTACACCCCGATCTCACAATTACCATAAATCATGATATTAGGGCATAAATTGAGGATTTAACGTAATACAAAGATCACCCTTAACTTTTTCTTCTTTTTCAAACTCTTTGTTTTCTCGCATTGAACCACATAAACTAACTTTGCAAGAGAATCAAACTTTGATTACTTTAATATGATCTCAACATAAATGATACACATCCATACATTCATTCTCAGGTACATACGACATGATAATCAGATACATTCTCTCCTTTTAAGAATACAAAGATACAAAACATCACTTACAACACTCTCACATCTATACTAGGACCTAGAGTGATAGGGACCGACTGATCTTAACTAATCTCATACTTAACTCATGTGGTAGATCTACTCTGATGCTTTGACCTTCTTCAAGTCCACATGGTTTTCCTAAAAATTGTGAGTAGAGGGGTGAGCCTACTCGCTTAGTGAATGAGTACTTCAAAGAAACAGTCTAAAGCATTGATATAATTACAGATATACTTTTGAGCAAATGATATCAATTATAACAGTAGTAAGCTTTAAAGAGTCTAATAATTGACAATCATAAATATGGCCAGATACTCTAAATATCTATAAGAGTGAATCAACATATAAAATGCTTGATTGATCATAAAGAGAAATAATAATTCAGAAACATACAAAGAATAATTGAATAATTGTACACACTTGTTTGATCTCTCATTCATTTTATTATGCCTTGATCATATGTAGTGTACTCTACATATGAAGACTCATAGTGTACTATGATCACACCATACAAGACTTAACGGACACACCCGAGAAATGTTAAGTTTGACTACTCTCCTGGTCTGCAATAGGGAAATATCTCTCTGGCCTAAGCTGGACTCCTCTTCTAACCTGAGCACACAGGAGGAGAGTCAAGCCACCTCTTTGCTTTTTTGTACTCTAGTGCCACTAGGACTTCTGGTTGATGTTGGACACTACAAACTATAATTTAAGTAGACTCCCACCAGGGCTTCGTCCCTCGTGCCACTTGATAGCACATTCCGACCCCCGCATACTAGATGTTGCCAGGGTTAGGTCATTTCACCCCTAAGGCGCAGACCTCACATAGGGGTTCTACGGTGTTCGGGGCTCCTAAGTCTATTATTTTATTATTCCTAGAAAGATCTTTTCTACATTGTACCCTTCTCTTACTTATACTTGAATCTAGTATCTCTATGGTGTCGTGTCTACTTATTTGAAGGTATAATATAACATGTATATCATTCTAAACTTGGCAGAGCAGTATATTCAAAACATTGTAATATACTAAGTAATCAACATACTATACATGCAGGCAGACTAAAATTCTTAAATAAATAGATGACATGTCCACTTGGCACACACACTAGAATTGTGCAATTTATCATCTTATTACACTGATAAGAGTTAATTACTTGACATATGAGTAATCATCAATAGCACATGCAACTTATCTATAATTTCTCAAAGAACGTGCATATCAACCCAAATCTTGAGTTTTGCATTTCATAACTCAATTAAGAGTTAATTACTTATCATGACAAGAATTATTAATAATAACTGAGAACATTGATATCACAATACTTGATTCATTGAACACCCTACCCTTAGGGTTTCATTTAATCACAACAAATGCTACAAAGAAAGGTGTAATACATCTATCACGTACTTTTCAAATCTTTACAACACATGATACATGGGATCTCAATCCCTTATCACATTACTGGGAATTCTCATCCCTTTACATCATTATCATAATTATTGGATCTGGGTATTCAAACCCTTAGATCATCACATAGCATTGTTACCTTTATAATAAGTAACCATTACCTCTAGGTCCTTAAACCAAAATATTCATTTCACTGGTTGTACAAGTATTCTCATGGCTCATAAGGCCATCACACATCTTGTCACCTCTCACTAGGCAACAAATTATTCCCATGGCTCCCAGAAAGATTTCATGTGACATAAACATTCACTAAATAAAGACTACTATCAACAAATCATATAAAATCCATATATGTATGAAACCTTGAAACTGAGCTGAAATTGGGTTTCCATGCCATTCACTGGGATATCATGCACCAATAATAATATTGAATAAATAAAGTCTATCATGTCAAGAAAATCCCTTCAAATGGATTTCACGATATCTATTCACAAATATCCAACTTTCCTTACATCTAGGGTTTCACCCTCTTCACTGAGATACCAAAGAAGCAATACTCACTTTAAACAAAATCCAAGATAGTATCTGACATATATGTACTATTAATTTAGATAAACAATAATTCAAAACCAAGGGGATCTAGATAAGCAACTTTCTCTATTACTTATATAGTAAAATTCAGTCATAGACAAATTCCCTATATTTTAGCTTACTCTTATAACCTCTGTGAATACTTAGGGAATTCTCATTACAATGCATTGTACATATTTCTAATATGATTTTATCATCTGAAATTTATTCAAACAAAGGAAGAATCCATTTCATATCATTTTGCGACAACTTAGAACATATAGACAATTCAGGGTTTGTAGTCGCATACTAAGCAATTAAATATTATGGTTGATTTAACCAATTTTTGTGCAATATACTATTTAAAAGAAGTTCCCACTCACCCTAAGGTGTGAAAACACCTTAAAAAACGTATCCCATATCTAAAAATCTTAAATCCATATCAAATCCCTAGCAATTCACCCAATTCTTCTTCCTTTCAACTCGGAAACCCTAAAATGAGGGATTATGAAGAAAGAGTGAGAAAAAGGGAAGTTTTGATACCATTTTGGATCAAATAAGAGGAGGGACGGAATTTTTACACGTGAGAGAAGATTCACCATGAAACTATATCCGAAGAAGCTATACTTACATGATTTCATCATTCCTCGGACTGCAAAACCCTAGGTCAGCATCTCCATCAATTTCTCCTCTCAAACCATAACTCTCTCTCTCTCTAGGATTTCATTTCTCTAGATTGAATCATGAATTATGAGAGCTCCTTGTGTGTTAGGTTGACAATATAGAGAAATTGAGCTGCTTGGGTTAATTGCACATTGACCCCTCACTAAACGTTTTCTTATTTCAGCAGATTTTTCTGTCATAAAAAGGTTTATGTGAATTCGTGTATTTAAGAGATCAACCCTTATAAAAAAATTATGAGAATTTAGTATGTTGTGTATAATTTAGTTATAAAGCTTTAGTTAAAATTTGAGATAATTCCAGGCTTTCATTAAATAAATAAAATCGAATAGTGCACTTCTATCCAGAATTCAATAGAAATGTTAGTTACAATAACTTATCTACTGATAAGGTTTAAATGCATTCAAAAATTATGAAAATTTTACATGTTGTTTATGATTGAGTTTAAGATCTCCAGTTAAAATATTAGATCATTTGGAGTTACCAAAAAATAATTACAAATAAAACACTACAATACTGAAAAGCACTCTGTCAGCATTTTGGTCGAAGTATAGTTCGACCGAGAACCACATTCAAAGAACAGTCAAATATTCTGAAATTTTTCTCCAATATGATGATTGAGTTATCCATATCATATCCAAAATTCAATTAAATAAAAAAATTTAAAACATATGAAAAATCATTTACCACACTGCTATCCTGATCAAATTCCATACTCATGTAACATCAAAACCCTAATTTCAGCCAACTAGGGTTTATATTTCGCAAACCCTAATTTACTCAAACAATTGAACACTTAATGTTATTATTAGGTTTAAAATATCATAATTGAATTATCATCATTAATTAGATTTAAGCAATGATCAATCCAATTAAGCATATAATCATCCAGGTAAACCCTATTTTATCGATTAAGCTCAGATGCGGTCTTAACATTGGGCCTCTCTAATCTGATGTCTCAGTGTGGGCTTCACATGCAATTATGAAAATCCTACTAGCAAGGAAACCTCCATCTTAACATTCATCTAATGTAGGCAGACCAGCATGTCTCTCTTGTGGCATACCAATGAACTCAACCGTGCCTTGTCCATAGGTGAAGATGAAGACTTCCTACTTAGTACATCTGACATGACATTAGCCTTCCTTGTATGGTAATCAATCATGCAGTCATAATCCTTGATCAACTCCATCCAGCACTACTGCCTCATGTTCATCTCCTATTGTCAAAAGATGTACTTCAGATTCTTGTTATCTGTGAAGATCTGACACTTTTCTCCATAAAGGTAGTGCCTCCAGATTTTCAAGGCATGAACCACAGTAGCTAACACCAGTTCATGGGTCAGATAGTTCTCCTTATGTTTCTTAAGCTGTCCAGAAGAAAAAGAAACCACTTGCTTGACTTGCATTAGCACACAACCTAAGTCATTCTTAGACACATCACAGAAGACAATGTATCCTTTTACTTGCTCAGGTAAGACTAGAACTAGTGCACATTTCAACTTCTCCTTCAACGTCTAAATAGAATATTGACATTTGTCATCCCAGAAAAATGGCACATCCTTCCTTGTCAACTTAGTCAGTGGTAGAGCTATGGCACTGAAGTTCTTAATGAACCTCCTATAATATCCTACCAAACCCAGAAAGTTGCACACTTATGTTGGCGTCTTTGGTTTCTCCCACTCAGTCATGGACTCAACCTTCTTGGGGTCCACACGAACACCCTCAGTCGAGATAACATGCCCCAGAAAATCCACCTCCTTTAGCTAGAACTCACACTTGCTGAACTTGGCATAAAGATGATGTTGCCCCAACAAGGTCAATGCCTGATGTAGATGTTGTTCATGATTATGGATATCATGACTATATATCAAGATGTCATCAATGAAGACCACCACAAACTGATCAAGAAATAGTCGGAACACTTTGTTCATCAAGTCCATAAATGTTGTCGGTGCACTAGTTAGGCCAAATGACATAACCAGAAACTCATAATGACCATACCTCATCCTAAAATCTACCTTAGGTATGTCAGCCTCCTTGATCCTTAGCTAGTGATACCCTAACCTCAGGTCTATTTTCGAAAACACTGCCACACCACACAACTGATCAAGCAGATAGTCTATTATTGGCGAGGGATACTTGTTCTTTATTGTCACCTTGTTCAACTGTCTTTAGTCTATTCACAGCCTCATGGACCCACCTTTCTTCTTTACGAACATCATTGGAGAACCTCACAATGATGTACTTTTCCTGATAAAACCTTTTTCAAGCAGCTCTTACAACTATCTCTTTAACTCTACCATCTTAGCTAGAGCCATCATGTATAGTTTCTGAGCTATTGACTACATGTCTGGGACTAGATTGATCTCAAAATCAATCTCTTAGGGCAGGGGAAGACCTAGAAACTCTTTAGGGAACACATCCACAAACTCTCTGACAACTGACACCTCTTGAATACTAGGACCCTCTGCCTTGGTATCTATCACATGTGCCAAGAACGCAACACAACCTTACCTCAACAGCTTCTCTGCCACCATTGCCAAAACCAAACATGTCAGAAGAATCTTCTTATCTCCTTGGAAGACCCATGCCTTGTCACCATCTCCTAACTTCACATGCTTGGAACCACAATCCAAGACCACCCTATACTTCATCAAGGTGTCCATTCTAAGGATTACATTGAATCCATGCATATCAAGTGGTATGAGACCCACTTGAATGTTGTGCCTTGAAAAAAAGGACATAGGAAGGACACACCTCCTGCAACATCGTGGAACCAAATAATGGGGTTTCTAAAAACTAACTCTCTCTCCTATGACTAATAGGAAAAACATAATTGTTGAACACTTCATGAGTGATAAAA
The DNA here is from genome assembly GCA_963693085.1 of Alisma plantago-aquatica. Taxonomy (NCBI): domain Eukaryota; kingdom Viridiplantae; phylum Streptophyta; class Magnoliopsida; order Alismatales; family Alismataceae; genus Alisma; species Alisma plantago-aquatica. The sequence goes on along the minus strand of OY856412.1, from coordinate 333,618,660 downwards.
GAGTGTGTTGTGTCTGGGTTGACCAAAACAAATATGAAGCAAGAAGAAGACAAATCATAATGAAATAACTCCATCTGACCTATCATCACTCACGGGTTGACCACCACCTCCGGCTGACTCATGGTGTAGAATCTAGTTGTTTCATATTTTCACCCTTGTCCTCTACTTCCGTGAACAGACGATCCAGCCTATGATGCTTGTCCACATCCAGGTCCTCTTGCACCACTGAACTGTTGTCTCTGTGAGCCCTTTTCGCTCTGCCTTAGGTGATGGGTCACCTCATCATCTCTCACTGGGCACTCCCACCTCAGATGTCCTACCTACCCACACTTATGGCAAGTCTTGGTCTCAAACTATGGCCTAGGTAGCCCCATCACTTACATGGATGTCATGTTGTGGGATCTAATAGGTGGAAGGCTATGACCTCTTCCTTTACTTGGTGACCACTACATCTGCTCACTGAACCTCTACAGTGTTGGTGGTGTAGAAAACATCAACTTCTTAAAGCCTCCTAACGAGTGTACCTAGAACTGACCAGGCCTCTTTTTGGCACTCTCCTCTCGCTTCTCTATAATAGATCTCTCTATCCTTCAGACAGACTCCACAAATGCCGAAAAACTTTCTCGATTATCCAAGGTAGCCATCAGGGTAGAAAACTCATCAGTCAACCCCTTATCAAAATGTCAGATCCTCTCATCATCTATAGTATCCATGTGATGACATAATAGTAGAAGCTCCATTTATTTAGCCTCATACTCATTTATCATCATGGATCCCTACCTAACCCACTCAAACTGGGATATCTTCTTGTTAAGATATGACTGAGGGAAGTACTGACTGATGAACTCACATTAGAACTCATCCCAAACTACCACAACACTAGGCCTCTTCACCTCTTCTATGGCCCACTAGTGACCAGCACTCCCTTTTAGAAGGTACATTACATGCTTTACCATATCAGCCTCTAGGATGCTAAGGATCTTAATGGCTTTATCAAGTTTAGTTAGCCACAGATCTGCATCTGTTGGATCATCCATCCCAGCATACTCCACTGTGCCAACACAACAAAGTCGCTTAAAAGTCTTCCAAATACTTGAATATTCTACATTGGGAACCGATGCCCTAGGATGCGGCATGGGCATCCTGTCCACCATATGTGTATAGTATCCATGAACTACCCAAAAAGAGACTGAATGGTCAGATTCTCAAGCATAGTTGGGTCAAATTGGGGGACCTCAAGCACCTGATCTTCTCGCACCTGGTTCTTTGCACCTCCACCCAGTGCAGCGACACTACTTTCAACAGTATGTTCTTCATGTTCTCCAGACATCTTTAATATTTTCTTCTCATTCTACATAAGTATAAGTCACTATAAGATAGATCGGAGGACTTAAGAACATACACAAACCCTAGTCTTAGGTCCCTATTATAAGGCCCATGAACTTGCTTAAAGATTTGAATAGGCTTAATTACTATAATTTAGTGCTTATAACCCTAATATAACCTTGTTATATGCTTTGAAATCATAATACAAGCTTAAGTTTTAAATTTGGTCCAATTTGGACATTGTTTGAGCAAGTTATGCAATTTTATGTACATTTTAGACTTTTGTACAATTTACCCAATCGAGGTGTTTTCTTTGCAATTTGTCACATGAATTATGTTTCTTATATGTTATCTTATTATTCTTGATCTTTTTGAGTCATGGGGCTCCTAGTTAAACCTTGTTTTGAAGGTGTTTTCTCCAAGGGTATTTTAGGGTTTACCCCTTTATGGATGAGCTACCTTTAGGAGCTATCACCTAATGATTTATTTATTTTTCTTGGAAATTCAAGAAACGAGGGATAAGAAGGTATCTATGATATGTGGGGGCATCTTCTTGTGTGTGTGCTTGTATATTCTTAATAGTTTAAGGCCATGGACACTTGGAAAGATACTATAACTTCAACTCTTTTTTCTTTATCTTAAAGTTTTATATACTTATTCCTAAGCACCCAAAAAAACAATTTTCTCTCCACTGCTTCCCTCCTCTGATGAAACTTTTTCTCCTTCTATGCTTCTTCAAAGTTCTTGTCTAAGGAAGAAGAAAGTGGGAATCTTCTTGGGGAAAAAGCATCTAGGGTTGCAATTGACTTCCTTTAGGGGTTTCTAATGCTGCTTCCTAGTGATCTTGACCTAAAAGTGTAAGTATTCCCTTATTTCCTCCCTTTATTTCTCTGTCGTTCTTCCTCCTATATTCCTCCAGGTACGTTGTTGTTCCATGGTGGATGTGGCTCTATAACTCAAGCATCTATCTTTCTTTCTTCATCTTCTTCTAGGGTTTTGCTTCTTTGAGGAGAGAAGTGCCTACTTGGCCAAGTTCAGATCTGAAAATTGGTTTTTCTTGCCTTATTTGCTCAATATTCTTGTTGTTTGGGGTCTAACCTACTCTATATAGGCGAGTTATATAAAATTCTTCACTTATATTGCTTGCTAGAAGCTTGTTAGTTCATGTTTATGCCTTAATGTGATGATCTAAGCATAGAGAAACCATGCATGTTTAGGGTTACGAATTTAATGGTGTTCCATGTTCTGTTCCAGTTCTATATGAACTTGTAAATATGTGGACAACCTTTCTAAGGTATAATATGATCTGGGACAGGTTGATAGTAACAACATATGGTGCTAAGTACAAAACAATTGATGGTCCAAATTAGAGTTTTCAAGCTATTTCCTTCACTACCACACAACCAATGGTGATACCATTCAAAAATCAATGGTGTTGCTATCTTGGAAACTGATGTTCAGGATCAAGGGTGTCAAATGATGGTGACAACCTATGGTCACCCCCCCCCCCAGGTCAGGTTTTGGCTCAATTAGAAGTTTAATGTTAAGTACCCTAATGATGTTATCAATCAATGATGACATTAGCTTAATATTTGATGGTGTTGAATGAATATAGTGTTGATCCTATCAACCAATAGTGAGTCAAGGTTTTAAATGTATCTTCTTTTCAGCCCCTAACCAATGGTTTCTTGGTTCAATGAATTCAAAGGTTAATCCATACTCAGTTTAATAATTTTGAATAATGAGCCTGATTTAATGGATGAGATTGGATGCTTTAACATCCAATGGATTAGAATAAATCCAATGATATTATATGTTGGTTCTAGTAATTAAATTTGATGGTACAACACCTTTGAACTTCTAGTATTACCTTTGCCCTTATATGAATATATTTTATAAATCATCATAACAAGTGAATGTGTACCCCTAATGAAATATGACTTGTTACACCAACTCTAATATGACTAAGTGCTAGGGATTGATTGTAATCATCCTTCGTAAAGTGATTAAATGTGATTATGAAATACTCTCTTCTTGTGTTGAAACCATAATATGATGATAGTTGAGCATCATAGTTTGTGCTATGCTAATCTGATATGTCACATGTGTGGTTTATGTTCTGTTGAGCCTTGTTTTAAGGCATTGAAAGACAATGATGATTATGCAGGAATTGACGAGGTGGTCATAATGACCTTTGGGCATGTTTGAACACAATAAGTGTTGAAACCCTGGAACTTCTGATAAGAAATGGGTATCTTTAATTAATACGATGTAATGTGGTTCATTACATTGCAATGAATGATAGCATGTGGTAATGTGATTAAGATTTATACCTCAAACGTTTTATATCTTATGAAGTTGGAATTATTATAAACTTGATACAAATGGAATAGGGTTTGTATGTCTATTTGTATGATTTAGCCTTAATTCACCCAATTGGCATAACTAATCAAGTGAAACTCTAATCATGTAGTTCCTTGTGCCATAGATCTATCTGAGTGTCAGAACTTGCCAGATAGTGAAATATGTATTCCTAAGGGGAAATCAGAGTGCATACCGATGATTATGTGGGGTGCTTATCATCTTGAATTCAAGTGTTAGGGTGGATGACAGTGTCCATACCTAACCCTCAGTTTGAGAATGGCTACAGTCGTGTCCCGATAATTATATATATATATATATGATGTGATTGGAGGACAACTGTGGTTGTACCTCAGATGGTAGGGTATGCATAGCTGCCACCTTTCACTAGTGTCGTGACATGTACCAAGGATGGACTAGGTTGTTAGTAGCTTGACCTTATGTGTCACTGTAGCAGACCTATACTGACTGGGGGCAGAGATCTTAGGAGTCCGGCTCTTCCTAGATCATGTATGGAACTGATTTTGACTTAGTAGTGGTCATTTGGGACTTGAGTGGTATTCCTTAAATCCCTCAGGGAATTGCAATTAAAGAAGTAATATAAGTTGTGTCATATATGGGCTATGGTTAAATATGTCTCACATTGTTTGATTAGTCTTTAACTTGTCTTTATACTACTCAGTGTTTACAAGATGGTATCATATGATCTTTGCATAATTCTATTTCTTGTCAAGTTAATTTTCTTAATTATTAGTATGCTTAACCTATTCAATCTACTTAAATTGCTTATTCATTACTATATCAGCTCAGTTCATTTATTGTCAATCAATCTATTATAATCAATATATGTTGGAGAGAGTTATATCTCTGCATGGGACTGGGTCTCACCCATGGGTCACCACATCTTTTTAGATGGTCGCAGGCAATGAGGTTGAGGTCGAGATGTGGAAGAGAACCAACCTGGTGATCAATAGATTCATAAGGTTGGTCAATTGTAAATGTTAGTAGTAGAGTCCTAGTATTGTCCCTGTACTCTCAGGTTCAGGTATGGAATGTGCTTTCTAGATGATATACGTGTATCGACATGAGATTTTGGTAGTATGCCAATGTTTGAAAATATATGGCATGTACATGTGAAATATGTTTTGTATACAGGATGTGACTAAGGTCTTTGGACCCCTATGTGAATATTTGTTACAGTATATGAGAATGGAATGATGGACCTTTATGTAAATGTTTTGGAGTTTATTTACATTGTTGAAATTGGTTTTAATTATTTCGTATTTTTTACTATGTGATTAATTAGTAGTGATCATGTTTTGATTTTCAGTAATCTCATTTAGCATGATTAGGTGTGATACTTAAGTTGGTATTAGAGCTCTAGGTTTGTTGAGTCTACAGGGACATAGGACTTAGATTTGAGTCTATTCTTATGTATCCAACATATCTGATCATAGTTTATGCTTATGCAGATATGTCTAGAGGACATGAAGAACACATTGAGAGTAGCTATGTTGCACCAGTAGTAGGTGTTAGAAAGAAGGAACATGATAAGAGAGTGCCAGAAATAGGTCCTGAGCAGGCCACAATGCCTCAACTAGACCTGACAATGATGGCCGATCATGAGTTTCAGTCTATGTTTAGACAGATGATGGCCACAATTACACATATAGAGGATAGAACACCAGTACCTTGAGCTAGGGTATCCATCCCTAATGTGGAGTCCCAAGGTGTTGAGAAGATGTTTGAACATCTTAGACGTGTTAGGGCGATTGAATATGCTGGTACTTCTGATCCAGAAGACATTGACATGTGGTTGACTGAGCTGGAATAGGTGTTCAAAATTTGAAACATCCCTGAAGAAGACAAAGTAAAGCATGATGTCTATCTGTTGAAGGGTAGTGTTGAACATTGGTAGGCCATAGAAGAGGAGAAAAGGATAGGATTTGTGATTGGATGGGAGGAATTTTGGTGGGAGTTTGTCAGTCAGTACTTCCCAGAGACATACCTAGATGAGAAAATCTCTCAGTTTGAGAAGATTTATCAGGGAACTATCACTATCAATGAGTATGAATCAAAGTTTATGGAACTTCTAAGGTTCTGCCCGCACATGGCAGCAACAGACAAGGAAAGGATCTGGAGATTTGAGAAGGGTCTGAGTACAGAGTTGACTACTACAACATCAGCCTCAGAGAATAGGGAAAGGTTTTCCACCTTTCTGGAATCAGTCAGCAGGATTGAGAGTTTTGACATAGAGAAGCGTGAAGCTAATGCTAAGAAGCGACCTATGCAGTTTTGAGGGAAATCATCTGGAGGCTTTAAGAAGCCAAGGTTTTTCCCACCGCCGTCGCAACCAAGGTCAACCTTCACTGAACCAAGATCACATGCACCGTCATAGTGGACCCCAAGTAGGGGTAGAGGTCACAGTTTTCTACCGATAGGAGCTCGCAGTTCATCATCAGTCTTAGTTGTAGGGACATTTAGACCACAGAGTGATAATTGAGTGTGTCATAAATGTGTACATACATGGCATGTGAGATGGAATTTCCCTATGAAGGTTGAGGAGGTGATTCAACAGCCAAGGTAGAATTAGTAGGGATCACAACAAAGACAGCTTGATACTAGTAGTGGCAGATAACACAGTCAAGAATCATAGATAGGATCCTTTGAATAGGCGATCAGAGGATGTGGATGGTAGTACGAAACAATGAGGTTCTATGACATGACCTAGCCAGAAGCAGTGGTCAATCCATGAGTCATGATAGGTCAGATGGAATTATTTCATTCTGATTTGTCTGCTCCTTGTTTTGTATCTGTGCTAGTAGACTTGGGTGCAACACACTCTTTCATCACTATTCCTCTTGTCTCTTAGTTTCATGTAAGGGTGTAACTTGTACTTTGTCCCTTTTAAAGGGTTTGGAAATATATTTACCAATTTTTTCAAAAAAAAAGGTGATAGATATTTGTTATCTATCTGTTCGTCTTAGATCTGATAGCCTATGGTTAGAGACTCCTTTGATGGTTCCGCCGAGTTGCGGGAAGTGTGTCCTTACATTTTTTCTTTTTCTAGACACAACATTCAAGTGGATCTATTTCCACTTGACATGCATGGTTTTGATGTAATCCTAGGAATGGATACCTTGGAAAAATACAAGGTAGTCTTGGAATGTAGTACTAAGGTGGCAACGTTCCATGATGGAGATGTACAGTGGATTTTCCAGGGTGATAGGAACATTCTTCCTACATGTTTGATGCCAACTATGACAGTTGAGTGGTTGATGAGACAAGGATGTGAAGCTTTCTTAGCTCATGTTGTGCATACCAAGGCGGGATGCCCTAGTATCCAGGAGGTACCTATGGTGTGAGAATTTGGGCATGTCTTTCGTGAGGAATTTCTTGGCATTCCCCCTCCCAGAGAGATTGAGTTTGAGATCAATCATGTTCCTGGAACACAATCCATAGCATAGTCAACATACAGAATGGCACTAGCAGAGACACAGGAGTTAAAGAAACAAATACAAGAACTATTAGAGAAGGGTTTTATCAGGCCGAGCACTTCCCCTTGGGGTACTCCCATGTTGTTTGTTATAAAGAAGGATGGTTCAATGAGGTTGTGTATAGACTACAGATAATTGAACAAGGTGACAATAAAGAATAAGTATCCTTTGCCAAGGATTGATGATCTTTTTCATTAGTTGAGAGATGCCACTTTGTTTTCAAAGATATACCTAAGGTCAGGTTACCATCATTTGAGAATTAAGGCTGATGACATACCTAAGTCAACTTTTAGGACTATGTATGGTCATTAGGAATTTGTGGTTATGCTATTTGGGCTAACCAATGCACCTGTAGCTTTTATGGATCTGATGAATAGGATGGTTAGACCTTATCTTGATCAGTGTATGGTCGTGTTCATAGATGATATCCTGATATACTCCAAGGATAGTCAGCAACATGAGCAACACCTTCATCGGGCATTGACTTTGTTGAGGAAGCATCAACTATATGTTAAGTTCAGCAAGTGTGAATTTTGGTTATCTGAAGTGTCTTTTCTGGGACATGTTATATCCGCAAAAGGCATTTGTGTTGACCCCAAGAAAGTGGAATATGTACTATAATGGGAACAACCCAAGACACTGACAAAGATCAACAGTTTCCTAGGTTTGGCATGCTACTATAGGAGGTTCATCAAGGACTTCAGTTCTATAGTGTTAACCCTAACTAGGTTAACTAGGAAGGATGATCCTTTTGCTTGGAATGACAAGTGTCAACATTCTTTCTAATTATTGAAAGAAAAGTTGACCAGTGCACCAGTGTTAGTACTTCCAAAGCAAGGGAAATGATATGTTGTCTTTTGTGATGCTTCAAAGAATGGGTTGGGATGTGTGTTGATGCAGGATAAAAACATAATTTCTTTTTCTTCGTGAAAGCTTAAGAAACATGAGGAGAATTACCCAACACATGATCTAGAGCTTGTATAGTGTTCCATGCCTTAAAGATCTGGAGATACTATCTTTATGGAGAAAAGTGTCAGATCTTCACTAACCTCAAGAATCTACAGTATATCTTCTCAATATAGGAGTTGAATATGAGGCAGAGGAGATGGATGGAGATGATTAAGGATTATGATTGCACAATAGACTACTATCCATGGAAAATGAATGTGGTAGCTGATGCATTGAGAATAAATTCATCTTCATTATAAATGGTAGATAATACACAATTAAATTCCTTGATGTGCCATAAGAAAGATATGCTAGTATCTCTTCGTCAGATGAATATACAAATAGAAGTTTCCTAGTTGACAAGATTGTTGGAACAGTTACAAGTTAAACCTACCTTGAGACAGCAGATTCATGATGCACAATAGAATGATAATTTGATACAGAATATACGATTAGGGATTGGTAGTGAAATGTGTGATGGCTTTTATGAGGAAGATGATGGTACAGTTTCTTACCACAATAGGACAGTAGTTCTTGATATTGATGGGTTGAGGAAGATGGTACTTGAGGAAGCTCACTCATCCATGTATGCAATGCATCCTGGAAGTACCAAGATGTACCAAAACTTCAAAGACATGTATTGGTGGCCAGGTCTAAAGCGTGATGTGGTAGAGTTTGTTGCCAAATGTCCATTTTGTCAGTAGGTGAAGGATGAGCACCAATAGCTTGTAGGGACATTACAACCATTGCCAATACCACATTGGAAATGGGATCATATTACTATGTACTTTATGGTTGGTCTTCCTAGGACAAGAAAGGGTCATGATTCCATATGGGTGATAGTAGACAAATTGACTAAGTCAGCTCATTTTCTACCAGTCAAAATGGCATTTACAACAGAGAAATTGGCATAAGTATATGCTGATGAGATAGTCTGTCTACATGGCATTCCAGTGACTATAGTTTTTGACAGATGTCCACAGTTCACAAGTCATTTTTGGGAGCGTCTGCATCAACAATGGGAACACAGCTGAGATTCATTACAACTTTACATTTGCAGATTGATGCCCAATCTAAAAGGACTATTTAGAATTTAGAGGATCTCTTTAGGGCATGTGTTCTACAATTTCTTGATAGTTGGGATGCACATCTGACTCTGGTAGAGTTTGTGTACAACAATATCTATCAAAAAAGTATAGATATGGATCCTAATGAGGCTCCATATGGGAGACGATGTCAGTCTCCTCTTTGTTGGTATGAGACAGGTGAATATCAACTTTTGGGTCTTGAGCTAGTATAGCAGACTACAGAAAAGATTAAAGTGATACAACAACAGTTGAAGGTAGACCAGGACAGGTAGAAATCTTATGCAGAAAACTGATGTAGAAAACTTGAGTTCCAAGTGGGAGATAGGGTATGTCTTAAGTTTTCTCCTTGGAAAGGTGTGTTGAGGTTTGGAAAGAAGGGTAAGTTGGCTCCTAGATTTATGGGACCATACCCTATCCTAGATCGTGTTGGAAAGGTAGCATACAAGTTGGAGCTACCACCTGAGTTACATAGATTGCATAATGTCTTTCACATCTCTATGTTGAGGAAATGCCATCCAAGTACTGACAGGACAATCCAACCAGTAGAGGTTGCGTTGGATGAGAATATCTCCTATGTTGAGGGTTTTGTGTTGATCCTAGATAGAAGGATGAAAAAGTTGAAGAGAAAACATATAGTACTTGTGAAAGTTCTTTGGTTTCACCATGTCATGGAGTAAGTCACATGGGAACTAGAGAATGATATGTGTAGAAAGTATCCATCTCTCTTTGTGTAGGATTTTAGGGTGAAATCCTTGTTAGGGGTTTATAGTTGTAAGGCCCATGAACTTGCTTAAAAATTTGAATAAGATTAATTACCATAATTGAGTACTTATAAACCTAATATAATCTTGTTATATTCTTTCAAATCATAAGACAAGCTTAAGTTTCAAATTTGGTCCAATTTGGACATTGTTTGAGCAATTTATGCAATTTTGTGTACATTTTGGACTTTTATACAATTTACCCAATCGAGGGATTTTCTTTGTAATTTTTCACATGAATTATGATTCTTAGATGTTATCTTATCATTCTTGATCTTTTTGATCTATGGGACTCCTAGTTAAACCTTGGTTTGAATGTGTTTTCTCCAAGGGTATTTTAGGGTTTACCCCTTTATGGATGAGCTACCTTGAGGAGCTATCAACTAATGATTTATTTCTTTTTCTTGGAAATTCAATAAACAAGGTATAATCAGGTCTCTATGATATGTGGGGGAAGCTTCTTGTGTGTGTGCTAGTATATTCTTAATAGTTTAAGGTCATGGACACTTGGAAAGATACTAGAACTTCAACTTTTTCTTTTTCTTTATCTTAAAGTTTTATATACTTATCCCTAAGCACCCAAATGAACCATTTTATCTCCACCACTTCTGTCATACGACGAGAAGTTCCTGGCTAAGGAAGAATAAAGTGGGGATCTTCTTGTGGAAAAAGCATCTAGGGTTGTGATTGACTTCCTTTAGGGGTTTCTAAAGCTCCTTCCTAGTGATCTTGACCTAAAAGTGTAGTTTAAGTACTCACTCATTTCCTCCATTTATTTCTCTATTGTTCTTCCTCCTATATTCCTCCAGGTTGGAACCTTCTTGTTTCATGGTGTAAGTGGCTCTATAACTCAAGCATCTATCTTTCTTTATTCTTCTTGTTCGAGGGTTTTGCTTCTTTGTGGAGAGAAGTGCCTACTTGGCCAAGTTCAGATCTAAAAATTGGTTTTTCTTGCCTTATTTTCTCAAGATTCTTGCTTTTTGGGGTCTGACCTACTCCATAGAGGTGAGTTATATGAAATTCTTCACTTATATTTCTTACTAGAAGATTGTTAGTTCATGTTTATGCTTTAATGTGATGATCTAAGCATAGAGAAACCATGCTTGTTTAGGGTTACAAATTTTTATGGTGTTCCTTGTTCTATTCCAGTTCTATGAGAACTTGTAAATATGTGTATGACCTTTCTAAGGTACAATATGATCTCGGACAAGTTGATAGTAATAACCTACGGTGCTAAGCAAAAAACAATTGATGGTCCAAATCAGAGTTTTCAAGCTATTTCCTTCCCTACCACACAACCGATGATGATACCATTCAACAATCAACGGTGTTGCTATCTTGGCAACTGATGTTTGTGATCAAGGGTGTCAAATGATAGTGAAAATCTATGGTCTTCCCAACTTTAGTCAGGTTTTGGCTCAATTAGATGTTTAATGATCAACCAGTAAGTACCCTAATGATGTTATCAATCAATGGTGACATTAGTATATATAGTGTTGAATGAATATAGTGTTGATCCTAAACCAATGGTGAGTCAAGGTTTTAAATTTATCTTATTTTCATCCCCTAACCAATGGTTTCCTAGTTCAATGAATTCAATGGTTAAACCATACTCAGTTTAATGATTTTGAATAATGAACCCGATTTAATGGACGAGATTGGATGCTTTAACATCCAATGGATTAGAATAAATCCAATAATATTATATGTTGGTTCTAGTAATTAAATGTGATCGTACAACACCTTTGAACTTGTAGTATTACCTTTTCCCTCATATGAATGTATTTGATAAATAATCATAACAAGTGAATGTGTACCCCTAATGAAATATGACTTGTTACACCAATTCTAATATGACTAAGTGCTACGGATTGATAGTAATCATCCTTATTAAAGTGATTAAATGTGATTATGATATACTCTCTTCTTCTATTAAAACCATAATATGATGATAGTTGAGCATCATAGTTTGTGCTATGCTAATCTTATATGTTACATGTGTGATTGATGTTCCGTTGAGCCTTGTTTTAAGGCATTGAAAGACAATGATGATTATGCAAGAATTGATGAGGTTGTCATAATGACCTTTGGGTATGTTTGAGCCCTGATTGAGGTGAAATCCTCTTCATGTTCCAATAACCCTGGAGCTTCTGATAATAAATGGGTATCTTAAAATAGTATGATGTAATGTGGTTCATTACAATGCAATGGATGACAACATGTGATAATGTGATTAAGATTTATACCTCAAATGTTTTATATCTTATGAAGTTGCAATTCTTATACACTTGATAAAAATGGAATAGGGTTTGCATGTCCATTTGTATGATTTAGCCTTAATTCTCCCAATTGGCATAACTAATCAAGAGAAACTCTAATCATGTAGTGCCATGTGCCATAGATCTATCTGAGTGTCAGAACTTTCTAAATAGTGAAACAGGTATTCCTAAGGGAAACTCAGAGTGCATACTGATGAGTATGTAGGGTACTTATCATCCTAAATTCAAGTGTTAGGTAGGATGACAGTGGTCATACCTAGCCCTCTGTTTGAGAACAGATGTGGTCATGTCTCGGTGATTATATATATATGATGAGATTGGAGGACAATTGTGGTTGTACCTCAGATGGTAGGGTACTTGTACCTTCCTCCTTTCACTATTGTCATGACATGTACCAAGGATAGACTAAGCAATTACAATCTTGACCTTATGTGTCAATGTGGCAGACCCGTACTGACTGGGGGTGGAGAAGATCTTAGGAGTTTGGCTCTTCCTAGATCTTATATGGAACTAATTTCGACTTAGTAGTGATCAGTTGGGACTTGAGTGGTATTCCTCAAAAAAATTAGGGCAATGTAATAAAAGAAGTAATATAAGCCGTGTAGTATAGTGGCTATGGTTAAATATGTCTCACATTGTTTAATTAGTCTTTAACTTGTCTTTATACTACTCATTGTTTATAAGATGCTGTCATATGACCTTTGAGTAATTATACTTATTGTCAAGTTAATTTGCTTAATTTCTTATTATGCTTAACCTATTCAATCTACTTAAATTGCTTATTATTTACTATATCTTCTCAGTTCATTTACTGTCAATCAATCTATTGTAATCAATATATGTTGAAGAGAGTTATATCTCTCACTAGGACTGGGTCTCACCCGTGGGTCATCACATCTTTTTAGGTGGCCACGGGCAACAAGGTCGAGGTCATGATGTGGAAGAGAACCAACCTGGTGACTAATACATTCAGAAGGTTGGTCAGTTGTAAATGTTAGTAGTACAGTCCTAGTGTCGTCCCTGTACTCTCAGGTCCAAGTATGGAATGTGCTTTCTAGTTGATATATGTGTATCGACATGAGATTTTTCTAGTATGCCAATGTTTGAAAATATATGGCATGTACATGTGAAATATATTTTATATACATAATATGACTGAGGTCTTTGGACCCCTATGTGAATATTTGTTACAATATATGAGATTGGAATGATGGACCCTTATGTAAATATTCTGGAGTTTATTTACATTATTGAAATTGGTTTTAATTATTTCATATTTTTTACTATGTGATTAATTAGTAGTTGATCGTTTTTTGTGTTTTGAGTAATCTCATTTAGCGTGATGAGGTGTCACGCCTGTAGACTCGACAAACCTAAAGCTCTGATACCAACCACACTGTGGCACCCCATGCCAAAAACTAATGAGATTACTCAAACTAAACACAACAATGAAACTAAACAAACATATTATCAAAAAATAGTAAAATTTAAAAGCGATGTCATTAAGCTCCAAAGCTGCAAAAAAACCTTTACATATAAGTGTTGGTATGTATGCCCATAGAACAAGTCATGTGATGATTGTAATGGGATACTTTGTAAATGATTTGAATAATAATAAAGGCAATTTCCAATCTATATGTTTTAACTGTTTCTGAGATGATATTGTAACATGATAGATGTCTAAAGAATTTTTTTACTCGATGACGTATGATTTTAGGTTAAGGACCTAAACGATGAGATCATACATATGTTAAGAGTATACATTCTTGTTTAGTCCCTAGTCAGTTGTTATTGTGGAAATAACCATAGACATCAATAACACTAAAGACTAGATTGTGTGTTGGTTGATGACAGAATCTCATTAGTCATGATATAGTAATATCAAACCAAGCACATAGGAACTTGTTAGAGAACAAGTGTACCGGACAGACCCACTGTGAGAGTGACACATGGAACCATGATTTGGTAGTCACAATCAGCTCTCACAGTGATGGTGGTGAATGTGATTCTTCAACCTGAAATCACTACACGCAACACATGTTGTTGGGTACACTTTGACATCATCAAACGCAATCCTGAAACATGGGTTGTTATAAAGGTGATGATTGGGTGACTTTGACACATGGGGCTTTTGAGGGGTGAGTGATAGATATGGGATTTGTCTCTCCTAAGGGAGTTTGATGTCCATGGCCACTTGATGAGTAGGATTGAGAAAGGCATGCGCATGCATGTGTGAATCAATGTGTGATATTGATGTCACACACATCTCACCCAGTCTGCTTTGAGATCAAGGAAATGGATGAACATTAAAAATATGATTGTACCATGCCTTGAGTTCATTCAGGACATTAGTGACAAAGGAATTATACATTTGTTGTAAAACCATTCACAGATTGTACGATTGAAAGTTTTTCTCCAACTTTCTATTTCACTTGGGTAGCACTAATGTGCGACTAGGCACCGCTCTTTGCTTGTGAAGTCATAAGTGTTATGGACTTTCACTGCCAACGTGAAATGGACCTACAGGGTCACACACATAGGATTTAACCTGGAAGAGGAGTTTATCCACAAATGATGTTTAGAATGATTACTAAAGGAGTTTAGTAGTTCAATTAAACACTCAGTTGATTGATAGCTCAAAATCATAGTGTTCAAGGTGTTGGACCAATTGATTAGAGTATCGGATTGATTGAAACTGCAATTGACTGATTTTATACAATCTGCACTCCCAACCGATCGGCACATGTGATGAACCGATCTGCTCAGATTGGTGAACTGATCAGCTCAAGTGATGAGTCGATCGGCTCAAGTGATGAGTCGATCGGCTCATGTGTCAATGAAATGATCGGCTCAATTGTCAAACCGGTCGATTCGTGTGACCAACTGAGATCGTTTGGAAAGTCAGAAGACTATTTTGCAAATACAATTTGTTTCACTTGTACAAATTCAATTTGGACAAGGATTAATATTTGATTAGTTAGAAACAAATATGAAAGTCAATTTGAGTTGGACCAGGACCATGAACCGATCGACTCATAAGTGAATCGATCAGCTCAGGGGTGTCAAACGATCGGTTCAGGTGTGAATCGATCGGTTGAGGTCACCAACTGACCATTTCAGGGTTGAAACGATCGGTTCAGCTGGCGCAGTTGGTTGTTTTGTGGAAAATCTCAAACTCTTCTACTCCTGCTTTAATCCCACATTACCCGGGGTAGAGAACCCTGTCCCATGGCCCTCCTATATGTAGGGGTATTGGGGGCTTCTCAAAGAACAACTGAGAACACCAGTTGCTCTGCAAAGTTGTTGTTCTCTCTGGTTTTTGTAATTGAGAGAGAGCCCGAGCAAGTGCTACCCGATAAGGGAGGCACATCAAGGGAAAGACAACTACAGAAAAGTGAGTGGTGGCAGGAGAGTGTGTTGGTGACTAGTACATTGAAAGGAGGGTGCGACTCCTTCTTATTCCTTATGGGACAAGGAGATCGGAGTTCCAGGTGGTCCATGTGGACTACTTCAAAGGTGGGAGACTTCTGCCGCTCAGAGGATAGCTATCAATCCCGACAGTCCCGATGAGACCAGGAGCTGCATAGACACCATCCAAGATCGGAGGTGAAGACCGTGCAAGCCACGAGGTAACATCGTCGAGCAAGCCTCGAGACAAGGTATGTCTCTACAAACCATCCTTCCTATTGTATAGACGTTGACGCGATTCCTTTATTCTAGGTTTGGGAGAAGAAATTTTTTGTTTCCGCTGCCTTCTCTGTCTACCCTAAAACCCAACAGTGGTATCAGAGCCACATCAAATGCTCTATACTTTAGGATTATCGATGTCATCGATTTTGGTTTGTCGCCTTTATTTATTGCATACGATGTGAATAAAATTGGCTTTATGCATGTCCAATCCTAAATCCACAAATCCCAATATACATATATGATATGTAATATAAATGCACTCGATGCGCGTTGCCCTTAAATGAGTTTTGTGGTGGATTTATAGCATGGTTATGGCCAATAAACCCTATGTATGTGTGCTTGGTTGAATGTGGTTGCTTACATCTCGGTCTACGCACTGATTCCCTATCTCCTATTCCTGATGTAACTCGAGATAACTTGAGATTTCTTTCCTACCTTTTCTCCCCCCGAATGTAACTCGGGGTTTCCTTTTTCAAATGTAAAATAGGATGGATCTTTTATTTCCTATTATGTCAAAGAACGGGGGATAATTTGACGACTGATTCAAGGAGAGAGACAAGCGGGTGATGGCCTAAGGAGGTGCACGACGACCAGTGAACTGATCGGCTGGAGGTGCCAGTCCATCAGCTGGTGGCACCCAACCGACTGGCCTGATGGCGAGCAGATCAATCATGGAGATGAGTTGATCATACCCTGATAGGCAAAGCATAGAGTTCATCTTGTATAGGTTGCATGTGATGTGGACCTAGATGACTGTGTTTCCTCTTAGATCGAGGAATCACATTAGGATGGCCATAATCATTGCTTTTATCATTTCACATGTTTTCTGTGGGATATAGCATGTATATGATACTTACTATATTGTGGTGATTGGATATGTATATGTACCTATAAAAACCAAATCCCTCATCAAAATATTAAGTCTTTCACGCCTTCCATTAGCGACACACATGAAAAACTTGATCGACCAAGCGTAGGTTACGCTAAAGCATGGTGTTCCATCTATCTCATGGAAGTGTGAAGGGTAAACATGCAGGTTCTACCAAAGCAGGGTGCATGTTTACCGTGTCGGCTTTTGGGATACACTTAACTGGTGATTCTTAGAGCGTCTAAGCCCAGAGGCATGGAATGTTCGTGGCAAGGTGTTTCGCATGTTCATTCATCTAGAGTTGCATATGATGCAATTGGCATGATGGCCGACCTAAATAGTCAAGTTGTGGGCGATCATCCAAAGTTGACTCATGACTTGATGAAATACGGATCTTGACCCACTAGAAGATTGTACGCTGCAATCTTCTGAATTGATGGTGAGGGCTATCAATTTGAATCAAAATAGTGGGAGCAGTAATTAATTAAAGGCCTAATTAACTATAGTCAAATTTTATTCAAATCAAATCAAATCAAAAGGAGTTTTGACAAATACAATTTTCTCTTGTAGAATGGCAAAAGATTCATCTTTTAAAATGGGCAAATTAATTGAGAATAAACTCCATAACTGGTTGAGGATTAGGAGAAGTGTTATGCACAATCCAGAAATACCGATAGCCTTTGAATCCACTCTATGTTCACTTAAGAAGAAGGATAGTTCATTGATGGAGATCAATTGAACAAAGTCTAGTGACAAAGGTGAGGGAGAGAAGGGTTCTCTCGCCAAATCAATGTCAGAATCTTCTGCGCTCAAAACATGGAGAGGATGGAAGGAACGATGGAAGAAGAAGTGAGAGATAGAGATCTCTACTTCTGGTGTATACATAATAGAGATTAACTTTACTACTTATTTGTCATGGGTACTTGATACCGGATGTGGATCTCACATTTGTTCAAATGTGAAGGATCTTAAGAGAAATAGCCCTTTGGGGAAAGGAGAGGTTGAACTACATGTTGCCAATGGGGCAAGAGTTGTCACCAGTGCCGTAGGAACATATGAGTTAACTCTACCTAGTGGGCTAATAATAGAGTTGAAGAACTGCTATTATATACCTTCCATAAATAGGAATATCATTTCCGTCTCTTATTTGGACAAGGATGGTTTTGAATTTCTTATTAAGAATGTAAAGTGTTCTATTTCAAAAGATGGGATCTTTTATGGCAATGCCCCAATGTCTTATGGTCTATACTTGATAGATCTAGAGACAAGTGTAGACAATGTAAACACTAAAAGGAAAAAACTCAACAACTCAAACAAAACATATCTTTGGCATTGCCGTCTAGGGTACATAAATGAGAATCACATTTCTAGACTCCATAAAGATGGTTATCTAGACTCTTTTGATTATGAATCAATAGAGACATGTGAATCTTGTTTGTTGGGCAAGATGACCAAGACTCCCTTTTTAGGTAAAGGTGAGAGAGCTAGTGATCTATTAGGGCTCATACATATTGATGTATGTGGGCCTTTTAGAACTAATGCCAGAAATGGGTATCAGTACTTCATTACCTTCACTGATGACTTTAGTAGGTATGGCTATGTGTACCTGATGAAACATAAGTCAGAAACCCTTGAAAGGTTCATGGATTTCATGAATGAAGTACAGAACCAACTTGGTAAAAGAATTAAAGCACTTCAATCCTATCGAGGTGGAGAATACTTAAGCCATGAGTTTGAGGACCTTCTGTGAGCCCATGGTATTGTATCACAATGGACTCTGCCTGGAACACCACAGCATAACGGTGTGTCTGAAAGAAGGAATCACACTTTACTGGATACAGTGCAATCAATGATGAGCTTTGATGATCTTCTGATTTCCTTCTGGGGACATGCTCTTGAAACTGCCACGTTTACACTTAGTTGAGTACCATCTAAATCGGTTCAAAAGACACCATATGAGATATGGACTGGGAAGCATCCCAATATGTCTTTTATGAGGATTTGGGGGTGTGAGGCATATATCAAGAAAATATTTCCTAACAAGGTAGGCTCTAGATCTGATAAATGTTATTTTGTTGGATATCCTAAGGAGACTAAGGGATATTACTTATACCACCCAACTAACAACAAAGTGTTTGTTACCAGGGATGTTGTGTTCCTAGAAAAGGAATTTATTTCCAAAAGAAGCAGTGGGAAGAAAATAGAGCTTGAAGAGGTTCAAGCCCAACAAGAAAACCTTGAACCAGTAGATGTGTAAGAGGAACATAGAGATTCACAAGGTGTTGTGGAATCTCAGTCTCCTCAAGTAACACAAGGACCCCATAGATCTAGTAGGGCACGCCATGAACCTAAGAGTTTTGGATACCTTGTGACTCAGGAAGGTGGTGAGTTGATCATAGATGATGATCCAACTACCTATCTAGAGGCAATGGAGGGACCAGATTATGAGAAATGGCTTGAGGCCATGAAATCCGAGATGGAATCCATGTACTCCAACAAAGTATGGACTTTGGTGGAACCACCTGAAGGGGTAAAACCCATAGGGTGTAAGTGTGTCTTCAAGAAGAAGACCAACATGGATGGCAATGTGCAAACTTATAAAGGCAGATTGGTTGCAAAGGGTTTTCGACAAGTTTAAGGTGTTGACTATGATGAAACTTTTTCTCCAGTTGCCATGATTAAGTCCATCAAGATCATGCTTGCTATTGCGGCTTACTATGACTATGAGATTTGGCAAATGGATGTTAAAATTGCATTCCTTAATGGGAATGTAACTGAGGATGTGTACATGACACAACCTGAAGGTTTTATAGATCCAAAGAATGCCAATAAAGTCTGTAAGCTACAAAGGTCAATCTATGGATTGAAGCAAGCATCTCGGAGTTGGAATCTTCGATTTGATGAGTAAGTCAAAGTGTTTGGCTTTATTCAAAATGAAGATGAACCTTGTGTGTACAAGAAGGTTAGTGGGAGCACGACCACATTCCTCTTATTGTATGTGGATGACATACTATTGATGGGGAATGATGTCTCAGCCTTAGAGAAGGTAAAGACTTGGCTTGGGAATACTTTCTCATTGAAGGACTTAGGAGAAGAATCTTACATTCTAGCTATTAAGATCTAGAGATAGATTTAAAAGGCTTCTCAGACTAAGTCAAAGCACGTACATTGACTGTAACACCTCATGTGTTGAAGCATCATGAGAGTGAATATGATGCTGAGGTGTGGCTTATGGAAGCCTGAATACCAAGAAAGAGCTGATAAAGCAATGTATGTGCATGAAAACCCATTTTTGGTGTAATGTGCAATTTACCCAAAACCTAGGGTCCAATATGCAAATTACCACTTCAATAAGGTCCTTAATGCTTCTTAGCATCATGTAGAGCAAAGAAAATGAGAGGGGTGCCTCATTTGAATTAAGTTGGAGGAGAGAGAATCTTGATATTTGAATATTCAAGATTTAATCCTAATTGAAACCCTAATTCAATTTAGGGCAAAAAAACGAATGTATTAATTAAAGGGCCTTCAACCAAAATTAAGATGGTTGGATTCATATGTGTGTGGATAAGCCTAAAGCCTTGCAAAGGCACGAGCATATCCTAAGGAGGTGAAATTCCACTCACCATTATTATTAGAAAAAGAATTTCCACTCAAATATGGATATTCTTATTATAAGGGTTAAGGTGCTTAATTGCTTTTCCCTTAATTCATGGATAATGGAACGGATTTCGGTGGGGATGGAGATGTCATTGCATGCAAGAAACCAAGGGGGAAGTGGTG
This sequence comes from Alisma plantago-aquatica, assembly GCA_963693085.1. Classification (NCBI taxonomy): domain Eukaryota; kingdom Viridiplantae; phylum Streptophyta; class Magnoliopsida; order Alismatales; family Alismataceae; genus Alisma; species Alisma plantago-aquatica. The sequence continues at coordinate 333,598,062 of OY856412.1, read as the reverse complement.
GCAACAATTTTGTAATTTAAAAGACTTTTATAATGTATCTTCTCTCTCCTCAATTTTCTTATAAAAGTACCTTTTCCAAGACGAATGAAAGGCTTTTACGACCCCACTTCTTCTCCTTGTTTGCAAAACCGACCAAGAAGGCTAAGGACAGCAGGTAGAACGTCCCCAACCTTTTGGTAAGCCTTTGATCTTCGTTCTTCATGATTTCATGGTGAAAATCATAAAACAATATGTAATTCCTTCATTTCTTCACTCAATCTTCAATTCTAGCTTATCATTTCACTACAAATCTTGAAGTTGAGCCTTGGAATAGTTGGAGAAGTTTCATCCACCATTAGAGCCGTGTATCTTGGAGCTTGGAGATAAGATTTGAGGTGTGTTTTATAACTTGAACCCTTTTTCATTGTTATTCAACCATAAATCTTGTAATTCCAATGATTCCTTCATTATCTTGATTAATTGCTGGTTGAAATTGATTAATTCATGAAATCAGAAGTCGTTAGAACTTCAGGGACGAAGCTTGATGATGATGACATCATCATAAGCACACACCTCCCCAAATATCTTGGGCACACGGTTTGGAAGTTGGGACCAAACGGTTTCACCAAACCGTTTGGTGACCAAACGGTTTGCAAACCATTTGGGAGAAAATGGTTTCAAAACCGTTTGAGTGAGTTGACCAAGGGTTTATCAATTGATATTACTGTTCCTAACTATGTTGTTAAATGACCCACCAAATTTTATGGATTAACTTCAAAGGAATTGTTCGTTGAAGGCTAATCAACTAGGTAAACCTAATTGGATTAAGTGCTGATTTCCAACCTGATTAACTTGACCTTTTTGGGAAAACGGTTTCAAAACCGTTTGAGGGAGTTGACCAAGGGTTTACCGTTTGAGATTACTGTTTATAATTATGTTGGTTAATAACTTACAAAATTTGAGGGGTTAATTCTCAAGGAATCGTGAGTTGAAGGCTAATCAATTAGGGAAACCTAATTGGATTAAGTGCTGATTTTCAGCTTGATTATTTCGACTTTTTGGGAAACAGTTTCAAAACCGTTTGAGAGCGTTGACCAAGGGTTGACCGTTTGGGATTCCTGATCCTAATTATGTTGGTTAATGACTCACAAAATTTGAGGGGTTAATTCCCAAGGAATCGTGAGTTGAAGGCTAATCAATTAGGCAAACCCTAATTGGAATTAGTGCTGAAATTCCAATGAGTTGATTTGAGATTCTGGGTGGATTAGCCCAAACGGTATCAAAACCGTTTGGGGATCACCCAAACGGTTTCAAAACCGTTTTGGGGTCACCCAAGACCGTTTGAAGGTCTAGGGTCAAGTATAGATATGTTTTTGAAGATCCAAAGATGTGGTATGAACCCTAAACGGCTAAGTGCTGATTTTGCAAGTGATTGAGTTGATGTTTTGGGTTGATTGGCCCAAACGGTTTCAAAACCATTTCGGGATCACCCAAACGGTTTCAAAACCGTTTGGGGATCACCCAAGACCGTTTGGAGGTCTGGGGTTAAGTATAGTTGACCAATTGAAGGACCAAAGGTGTCAAATCATTTTGCAATTAAGTGTTGATTCGATGATCAACTCAATAGCTCAAACCCTAATGATTTTTCACTAAAATCCAAAGGTTGGATGAGCCAAACGGTTTCAAAACCGTTTGTTGCTCACCCAAGACCGTTTGGAGGTCTAGGGTTGAGTATGGTTAGGTTTTTGAAGGTCTAAAGGTACCAAGTTGATTTGCAATCAAATGTTGATTTGGTGATCAATCCAATGATCCAAACTTTAATTGGTTGACTTGGATTATGATGTGGACATGGGAAAATGGTCTCAAGACCGTTTGGAGGTCATTCAAATGACCTCAAAACCGTTTGGGGTTAGGTCATGCTCAATTTGGATGATGGTTCAATGTTTTCAATGTAACTAATCTTGCATTGATTATGTTGAAGGATCAACGATTCCAAACCCTAATTCAATTGATTTAAACCCTAATTGATGATCAATTAAGGGTCAAATCAGTTGAAGGTTGACCTATTAAACTCATTTGAAGTATGAGTATAGGTCCAATTGATGATTGGTTCCATGAATTCAATGATTGAAGGAATCAACATTGGAAACCCTAATTCAATTGGATACCTTATGTAATGGAGGTCCAATGTGATTGAATCTTTGAGAATTAAGATGATGAATGTTCTATTGATCCAATGTTGATTAGTAATGATAATCAATGAAGGTACAAAGTTTGAAACCCTAATAGTACCTAAGTGATTAGTGCCAATTAAGGGATGAACCCTAATTGCTTATAGGATCAATGACTTGGTACCCTATGTTAATCATAGAAGTATGTACTTGATGGAAGGGTTGATATGACCTAATCAAGTTGAGATGATGATAGCATGAATTCATATATGAATATGATTCATGTGGTGATTAAGGGTATGATCCTTAAAGTAGAGAGATCATGAAACCCTAATCATGAACATAAACCCTAATCGACAGGGTTATTGTGTTCTAACCCTAATTGAGGGCAATTCTAAATGAAACCCTAATTGAGGGTGTATCCTTGTGAAACCCTAGTTGAAGGTGTATCTATGTGAAGCCTAATCCTAATAATGGAATAGTAGTTGATACCCTGAAAAGGGAAGTAGCTAATGTGGTTGTTTATAGGCAACATTATAATAAAACAATGCCTTAAACTAAGATAAGTCCATATCATGTGAGATAGTTGGACAATTATAATGTGTGGCATATGCATTATATGCTAAGGGTGAGTATTTGGTGATGGAATGTATTAAGAGGGGAAATACCTTAATACAGGATAAAGTTGGTTAACTCAAGAGGGTTGAAATGATGAGAAAATGATACATCAAGATATGATGGTTATCACATTTAGAACTTCAGGGTTTATATACCTTGATATACTCCAAATCCAAAATAATTGGGTAAGAAATATATGAAGTGTGATATGCAACTATTACAATGAAATGTAATGAGTTGTTGCACTTAATGAGTGTTAATTAATGCACCTTGAAAATGGGGTTAAGCCCAAATGATGAGTATGATGTAGTCATACCATGATGAGGATGAGAAATGAACTCATTCCTTGAACTAATGATCATTAATGTTATATGATGAGGCTAATTATCATGAATAAATATTTATAATATCTTTGAATAAGTTGTTTCCTAGTGAGAGGTGACAAGATGTGCAGTGGCCTGATGAGCCATGTGTGATGGTTGGGTAACAAGTATCATGTATACCTTGGTCAGATGACCTGAAGGTCATAGTTACCTAATAAATGGTAATGATGCTCAATGATGAGTGAAGGGTTTGAATACCTAGAACCATATGATTATGATGATGAGAATGTGAAGGGATGAGAATTCCCAGTATTGAAATGAGGGACTGAGTTCCCATGGTCTTTGAAAGACTGATAAATATCTGATGAAAGTAGTACATGTCTCTTTATAGCATTGTTGTAATAAGTTATGTTTGAGAACTTCGCTGATGCTAAAAGAATATGAGAATGTACTTAATAAATCAAGTGAAATCTATTCATGTAGTGCTCTGACCATAGATCCATCATCGTCAGGAATAAGTGATGGTGAAACGGGTTCCCGCGGAAAAATCTAGAGCACATATTTTGAATATGTGGGGGTAAATGGGCTAAAACATCCTTACGTCCTCTTGAAGAGATTGTTTGAAGGTAAACAATAAACCTCTCAATCCTTCATGAATATGTCGGGATGGATGTATCACGAATCTCCCGATGATTGGGTTAGATGGTGTACATATCTCCCAATGATACTTAATGTCGGATCGAGGAGATAAACAAGAAATCTCTCGATTGGTGATGAGAGTGTAGTTGACGCTATAACTTTGTAGAAAAGGTGCCAGTATACCCTGGCTAGCTAGTTAGCAGAGACACAAGATGTCCTGCATGTGGTCTTGTACTGACCGAGACGGATGAGGTCATAAGAATCCAGCTCTTTTGATTACCTATGTATGGTACCGATTTTGACTCCTAGCAGTGGTCGGTTGGAGTATGAGTGTTATACCTCATCTCCTCAGAGCATAAGTGTGATTGTAAAATGTAATCAGCCGTATAGCATGCTTGCTTAAGGATTGAATACGGAGATTCATTGGCTGATGTTGCATTTCATTGTGCATTCCTTAGTGGATAAATGCTAATTATGTTTCTTTATATTCTCTGCAAGGTAGACAGATGAATTACTTATCTACCATGGTTAGATGCAATGACCTCCTTGAGAATGGAGATTATCTTATTCTGTTCTATGATGAATAATTATGCCTGATAATGTAAAAGTAACCCCTGCTCTGTTTTAATTTAATAAATTGCAATAATAATGTTTTTGGCGGAGAGTTATATCTCTCGCTGGGGCAATTTTCAATTGTCTCACCCCCGTGGGAAACATTTTTAGGTATGCATGGGAGGCAAAGCAGAAATCGTAGAACAAGGAAAGAGGAACAACAAAAGCAACAACAGGGACAGCAATAATATCTCAGGTGGAGATATTGTTTGTCTAGTCATACAGATAGTAGTCATATGTGTCGTCTCTGTACTCTCAGGTCCTTAGAGTTTTTAGTCAGTGTCTTATGAATCAATCTGAGGTTTTGGCTTGATGCCTCGAGATTCATATACTGTCTGTATATAATGTTTATAAGACAGTTGATGTTGTAATCTTTGAGAAGGAATGGTACAAGTTGTGTACTTGTGAACCAGGATGAATTTGAAATACTTTGGTTCTTGGTTAAAGAGTTTTCCTGTAAATGGATCTCTTTGAAAAAAATTTATTTTTCAATGATTTTTAGTAATATGCTGCAAATAATTCGCTTCCGCATTAGTTAATCATGTTTTCACGAGACGATTGCCACAATTAGTGATATCAGATCTCTAGGTTCGTTGAGTCTACAGAGACATAGGACTAAGGTAGTAGAGTCTGTTCTGGTGTCATCCAGTGTATTTGATAGTGTCTTCTGCTCGAATAAGAGAAGAAGAACTTAAAGATGATTGGGTCACATGAGGAGATTGTTGCTAAGAGCAGCAATGTTGCACCAAGAAGAGGTGCATGGGAATAGGCAAGAGAGAGACAATTGCCTAAGAATCCCCTAGCTGATCTAACTATAATAAGAAAATCCTTCTTTAAGTATTACTGTTGGAGAACTTAGGGCAATAGTAATGTATATAGTGGATCAAGTTTTGGCAGTGTAACCTAGATTACCAGTCCCAATGATGATGTTATAGATATCAACATGATTTGTAATTAACATCAGCAGGTTGAAGCAAAAGGAAATGATGAATTTCTGGACTTAAATTGAGTTTGTGCTCAACCATATCCTGTTGAATCAACCTTTGAGGCAGAGTTTGCCTGAGGCAGTGAATAATTCATGTATTATGACAAGTTAGACAAGATAATGTCATGCAAATATGTTAATTTATGAATTCCTAGATTAAATGAGAAAGGAAATAATTAAACTTTCCTTGATTAGTCCTATGAGGACTTATGTTTTGCATAGTAAAACATTACAAATGTTTTATGTTGTTCTTACCTCTTTGAGAAATGATGAGGTACAGAAGAGATGCCTGAATGAAATTCAAGGATGATAAGTCTTATGCTTGTGATAATATGAAAAGGAGGAATATGATAGTATACAAAGTGCATACCACTTAATCTTAGTATTTATATACCCTGGCCAGGTATACAACTATTGATGATAAAATGGGTATGGAAACTCTTAGATTGTTGTCTTTTTGATTACTCTGATCAAGTAGTCATTCTGATACAATCTAATGAGTATCATGAAATTAGAAATCTGGAATGAATAAATGTGTCATATCCCATGCATGAGAAAGATAAGTCTGAGATAATCTCATATGAGCATGTTGTATGAGGAACTAAAAATGTACTCCTCATAAGATAAGAATAAGGGAGATGAATCCTGTTCAATAATGTTGTCGACATAATACAGATCTTTCCCATAATGAGGAAATGGGAGATATGATGAGATCATGAGATGATCATAAGCATGCTAGATAACAATAAAGAAAGGGATAATGACACGCAATCATCCTTACAAATTCCAATACTAAAGGAAAGGAACTTAGGATGAGATAAAGAGTAAATGGTTCAAGAATAGTTGAAAATACATGAATTAATAAGAGGAATATGAATCCTTGTTTTCTTTCCTTTCAGGGACATGGAAATCAAGTGGGTCTTAGGACACTTGATGTACATAAGATAAAGGAGTTCATGTATTGGATACTTAGAAAAGTATTAGTTATCTTGGACTTTGGTCACAAGATGAGGACATATGAAACAATTAATGTTCCAAGATGAAAGGAAGAGATATATATGATGTGTTTCCAACACATGTGATAGATATCAAGGTGAAAGATTCTAGTATCTGAGAGTTATCAAATGGGTTAGGTTGGCTACCTGGGGTGGTCAACTGTGAAATTAGTCTGGATGTATAAAACAATATGAACATCATATGTTCGGGGTTTATGCTCTGCATAAACATGATATTAATAAAGAATGTATGATGTTTCTCTGAACAAGAAAAGTGTTGTTTGACACAAAGTTGACTCTATAGTCAATGATGAGGAGCAGTGGAGCATGTGTCTTGTGTGTTGATTCAATGAGAATCTTGTATGAAAACACTTTGTACTGATCAAAGTTTTATGGTGTCTCCATAATAAGGAGATGTTATGTGAAGACTAGATAGTATGAAGAATAAAATACATCTGTCTTCCTTTATCTGGGATTTCGGGGACGAAATCCTTGTTAGGGGTTTATAATTTGTAACACCCCTGACCTGGGTTATACTTTAACCCTAGGTGTTTTGATTAAGAAATATGATTAAATGTTTAATCTCATCTTGTGAAAGGTAATTAGGGCTCAAGAGGAACTTATATTGCAATTCTAGTCCTTTTTGAACATTGTTGAAATCAATGTTTTGTTTGTTTTGGACTAATGTGCAAAATACCCAAGTTGAGGGGTTTAAGTGCAAATTGTGCATGATAATATGTTCCTCATGTGTTGAAGCATCATGAGAGTGAAAATTATGTTGAGATGTGGCTTATGGAAGCCTGAATACCAAGAAAGAGTTGATAAAGCAATGTATGTGCATGAAAACCCAGTTTTGGTGTAATGTGTAATTTACCCAAAACCTAGGGTTCAATATGCAAATTACCACTTCAATAAGGTCCTTAATGCTTCTTGGAATCATGTAGAGCAAATAAAATGTGAGGAGCGCCTCATTTGAATTAAGTTGGAGGAGAGATAATCTTGATATTAAAATAATCAAGATTTAATCCTAATTGAAACCCTAATTCGATTTAGGGAAAACAAATGAATGTATTAATTAAAGGGCCTTCAACCAAAATTAAAATGGTTGGATTCATATGTGTTTGGATAAGCCTAAAGCCTTGCAAAGGCACGAGCATATCCTAAGGAGGTGAAATTCCACTCACCATTATTATAAGAAAAAGAATTTCCACTCAAATATGGATATTCTTATTATAAGGGTTAAGGTGCTTAATTTCTTTTCCCTTAATTCATGGATAATGGAAGGGAGTTCAGTGGGGATAGAGATTCCCTTGCATGCAAGAAACCAAGGAGGAATTGGTGGCAACAATTTTGGAATTTAAAAGACTTTTATAAAGTATCTTCTCTCTCCTCAATTTTCTTATAAAAGTACCTTTTCCAAGCCAAATGAAAGGCGTTTACGACCCCACTTCTTCTCCTTGCTTTCCAAACCGACCAAGAAGTCTAAGGACAGCAGGGAGCACGTCCCCAACCTTTTGGTAAACCTTTGATCTTCGTTCTTCATGATTTCATGGTGAAAATCATAAAACAATGTGTAATTCCTTCATTTCTTCACTCAATCTTCAATTCTAGCCGATCATTTCACTCCAAAGCTTGAAGTTGAGCCTTGGAATAGTTGGAGAAGCTTCATCCACCATTAGATCCGTTTATCTTGGAGCTTGGAGATCATATTTGAGGTGGGTTTTATAACTTGAACCCTTTTTCATTGTTATTCAACCATTAATCTTGTAATTTCAATGATTCCTTCATTATCTTGATTAATTGGTGGTTGAAATTGATTACTTCATGAAATCAGAAGTCGTTAGAACTTCAGGGAAGAAGCTTGATGATGATTACATCATCATAAGCGCACACCTCCCCAAATATCTTGGGAAAATGGTTTGGAAGTTGGGACCAAACGGTTTCACCAAACTATTTGGTGACCAAACCGTTTGCAAACCGTTTGGGAGCAAATGGTTTCAAAACCGTTTGAGTGAGTTGAAAAGAGTTGAACGTTTGATATTACTGTTAATAATTGTTTTGGTAAATTACACACCTAATTTTATGGATTAACTCCAAAGGAATCGTGAGTTGAAGGCTAATCAATTAGGTAAACCTAATTGGATTAAGTGCTGATTTCCAACCTGATTAACTTGACCTTTTTGGGCAAACGGTTTCAAAACCGTTTGAGGGAGTTTACCAAGGGTTGACCGTTTGAGATTCCTGTTTATAATTATGTTGGTTAATAACTTACCAAATTTGAGGGGTTAATTCCCAAGGAATCGTGAGTTGAAGGCTAATCAATTAGGGAAACCTAATTGGATTAAGTGCTGATTTTTCAGCTTGATTTATTCGACTTTATGGGAAAAAGGTTTCAAAACTGTTTGAGAGCATTGACCAAGCGTTGACCGTTTGATCTTCATGATCCTAATTATGTTGGTTAATGACTCACCAAATTTTAGTGGTTAATTCCCAAGGAATAATGAGTTGAAGGCTAATCAATTAGGCAAACCCTAATTGGAATTAGTGCTGAAATTCCAATGAGTTGATTTGAGATTTTGGGTTGATTAGCCCAAACGGTTTCAAAACCATTTTGGGGTCACCCAAGACCGTTTGAAGGTCTAGGGTCAAGTATAGATATGTGTTTGAAGATCCAAAGATGTGGTATGAACCCTAATCGGCTAAGTGCTGATTTTGCAAGTGATTGAGTTGATGTTTTGGGTTGATTGGCCCAAACTATTTCAAAACCGTTTTGGGATCACCCAAACGGTTTCAAAACCATTTGGGGATCACCCAAGTCCGTTTGGAGGTCTGGGGTTAAGTATATTTGACCAATTGAATGTCCAAAGCTATCAAATCATTTTGCAATTAAGTGTTGATTCGATGATCAACTCAATAGCTCAAACCCTAATGATTTTTCACTAAAATCTAAAAATTGGATGAGCCAAACGGTTTCAAAACCGTTTGTAGCTCATCCAAACGGTTTCAAAACCGTTTGGTGGTCACCCAAGACCGTTTGGAGGTCTATGGTTGAGTATGGTTAGGTGTTTGAAGGTCTAAAGGCACCAAGTTGATTTGCAATCAAATGTTGATTTGGTGATCAATCCAATGGTCCAAACTTTAATTGGTTGACTTGGATTATGATGTGGACATGGGAAAACGGTCTCAAGACCGTTTGGAGGTCATTCAAATGACCTCAAAACCGTTTGGGGTCAGGTCATGCTCAATTTGGATGATGGTTCAATGTTTTCAATGTAACTAATCTTGCATTGATTATGTTGAAGGATCAACGATTCCAAACCCTAATTCAATTGATTTAAACCCAAATTTATGATCAATTAAGGGTCAAATCAGTTGAAGGTTGACCTATTAAACTCATTTGAAGTATGAGTATAGGTCCAATTGATGATTGGTTCCATGAATTCAATGATTGAAGGAATCAACATTGGAAACCCTAATTCAATTGGATACCTTATGTAATGGAGGTCCAATGTGATTGAATCTTTGAGAATTAAGATGATGAATGTTCTATTGATCCAATGATTATTAGTAATGATAATCAATGAAGGTACAAAGGTTGAAACCCTAATAGTACCTAAGTGATTAGTGCCAATTAATGGATGAACCCTAATTGCTTATAGGATCAATGACTTGGTACCCTATGTTTATCATAATAGTATGTACTTGATGGAAGGGTTGATATGACCTAATCAAGTTGAGATGATGATAGCATGAATTCATTTATGAATATGATTCATGTGGTGATTAAGGGTATGATCCTTAAAGTAGAGAGATCATGAAACCCTAATCGACAGGGTTATTGTGTTCTAACCCTATTTGAGGGCAATTCTAAATGAAACCCTAATTGAGGGTGTATCCTTGTGAAACCCTAGTTGAAGGTGTATCTATGTGAAGCCTAATCCTAATAATGGAATAGTAGTTGATACCCAGAAAAGGGAAGTAGCTAATGTGGCTGTTTGTAGGCAACTTTATAATAAAACAATGCCTTAAACTAAGATAAGTCCATATCATGTGAGATAGTTGGACAATTATAATGTGTGGCCTATGCATTATATGCTAAGGGTGAGTATTTGGTGATGGAATGTATTAAGAGGGGAAATACCTTAATACAGGATAAAGTTGGTTAACTCAAGAGGGTCTAAAATGATGAGAAAATGATACATCAAGATATGATGGTTATCACATTCAGAACTTCAGGGTTTATATACCTTGATATACTCCAAATCCAAAATAATTGGGTAAGAAATATATGAAGTGTGATATGCAACTATTACAATGAAATGTAATGAGTTGTTGCACTTAATGAGTGTTAATTAATGCACCTTGAAAATGGGGTTAATCCCAAATGATGAGTATGATGTAGTCATAGCATGATGAGGATGAGAAATGAACTCATTCCTTGAACTAATGATCATTAATGTTATATGATGAGACTAATGATCTTGAATAAATATTTATAATATCTTTGAATAAGTTGTTGCCTAGTGAGAGGTGACAAGATGTGCAGTGGCCTGATGAGCCATGTGTGATGCTTGGGTAACAAGTATCATGTATACCTTGGTCAGATGACCCTAAGGTCATAGTTACCTAATAAATGGTATTGATGCTCAATGATGAGTGAAGGGTTTGAATACCCAGAACCATATGATTATGGTGATGAGAATGTGAAGGGATGAGAATTCCCAGTATTGAAATGAGGGACTGAGTTCCCAGGGTCTTTGAAAGACTGATAAATATCTGATGAAAGTAGTACATGTCTCTTTATAGCATTGTTGTAATAAGTTATGTTTGAGAACTTGGCTGATGCTAAAAGAATATGAGAATGTACTTAATAAATCAAGTGAAATCTATTCATGTAGTGCTCTGACCATAGATCCATCATCGTCAGGAATAGGTGATGGTGAAACGGGTGCCCGCGGTAAAACCCAGAGCACATATTTTGAATATGTGGGGGTAAATGGGCGAAAACATCCTTACGTCCTCTTGAAGAGATTGTTGGAAGGTAAACAAGAAACCTCTGAATCCTTCATGAATATGTCGGGATGGATGTATCACGAATCTCCCAATGATTGGGTTAGATGGTGTACACATCTCCCAATGATACTTAATGTCAGATCGAGGAGATAAACAAGATATATCTCGATTGGCGATGAGAGTGCAGTTGATGCTGTAACTCTGTAGCAAAGGTGCCAGTATACCCTGGCTATCTAGTTAGCATAGACACGAGATGTCCTACATGTGGTCTCGTACTGACCAAGATGGATGAGGTCATAAGAATCCGGCTCTTTTGATGACCTATGTATGGTACCGATTTTGACTCCTAGCAGTGGTCGGTTGGAGTATGAGCGGTATACCTCATCTCCTCAGAGCATAAGTGTGATTGTAAAATGTAATCAGTTGTATAGCATGTTTGCTTAAGGATTGAATACGGAGATTCATTGGCTGATGTTGCATTTCTTTGTGCATTCCTTAGTGGATAAATGTTAATTATGTTTCTTTATATTCTCTGCAAGGTAGACAGATGAATTACTTATCTACCATGGGTAGATGCAATGACCTCCTTGAGAATGGAGATTATCTTATTCTGTTCTATGATGAATAATTCTGCCTAATAATGTAAAAGTAACCCCTACTCAGTTTTAATTTAATAAACTGCAATAACAATGTTTTTGGCAGAGAGTTATATCTCTCGCTGAAGCAATTTTCAATTGTCTCACCCCCGTGGGAAACATTTTTAGGTATGCATGGGAGGCAAAGCAAAAATCCTAGAACAAGGAAAGAGCAACAACAACAGCAACAACAGGGACAGAAATAAGATCTCAGGTGGAGATATTGTCTGTCTAGTCAAACAGATAGTAGTCCTATGTGTCGTCTCTGTACTCTCAGGTCCTCAGAGTTTTAGTCAGTGTCTTATGAATCAATCTGAGGTTTTGGCTTGATGCCTCGAGATTCGTATACTGTCTGTATATAATGTTTATAAGACAGTTGATGTTGTAATCTTTGATAAGGAATGGTACAGGTTGTGTACTTGTGAACCATGATGAATTTGAAATACTTTGGTTCTTGGTTAAATAGTTTTCCTGTAAATGGATCTCTTTGAAAAAGTTTTAATTTTCAGTGATTTTCAGTAATCCGCTGCAAATAATTTGCTTCCACATTAGTTAATCATGTTTTCGCGAGATGGTTTCCACATTGACAAAGTGTTGAAGAAGTTCAGCATGGAGAACTCAAAGAGAGGCAACATCCCCATGCTACATGGAGTCACCATCTCCAGAGCTCAATGTCCCCAATCTTGTGAAGAGAGGGAGCGTATGAATGGGATCCCATATGCATCAGCCATCGGATCCATCATGTACGCTATGTTGTGCACACACCCAGATATCTCGTATGCCTCAGCATGACGAGTAGGTACTAGTTAGATCCTAGGGATGCTCACTGGACATCTGTAAAGAACATCCTCAAGTACTTGCCAAGGACTAAGGATCAGTTCCTTGTATACGGAGGCAAGGAAGAACTGGTTGTAAAGGGTTACACCAATGCAAGCTTCCAAACCAACAAAGATGATTACAGATCGCAATCAGGATTTGTGTTTTGCCTAAACATGGAATTGTGAGCTGGAAGAGTTCCAAGAAAGAAACAGTTGCCGATTCTACTACAGAGGCTGAGTATATTACTGCTTCACATGCAGTACAGGAGGTTGTGTGGATCAGGAAGTTCGCCACTGAACTTGGTGTAGTTCCCAGTAGATGTGATGCAATTGAGCTTTATTGTGACAATAATGGAGCTATTGCTCAAGCTAAGGAACCCAGATCACATCAGCAGTCCAAGCACATACTACAGCGCTTCCATCTCATATGAGAGATCGTACAACGAGGAGATGTGAAGATTTGCAAAGTACCAACTGAAGACAACATAGCTGATCCACTAACTAAGGCCCTTTCTCAGCAGAAGCATGATGGTCATGCTAGGTCACAAAGACTGAGGTTCCTAGGTGATTGGCTCTAAGTGCAAGTGGGAATCTGTTGGTATGTATGCCCATAGAGCAACTCATGTAATGATTGTAATGGGATACTTTGTAAATGATTTGAATAATAATAAAGGAAATAGATCAATGAGGCACAACAAGCTGATGTCCATAGATCAAGGAGGCATAGCAAGCTGATGCAGTAGTTCAGCAGATTAGATCAGAGTATGGTAGTGAGAAACGAGATGGTTTCCATGATTCAGATTATCAAGTGGCCTGTTATCATGGTAGAATGATAGTACCTGATGTTGATAACTTGAGAAAGTTAATCCTGGAAGAAGCTCATTCTTCTATGTATGCCATGCATCTAGGAAACACCAAGATGTATCGTAACTTGAAAGATATGTATTGGTGGCCGGGTTTGAAAAAAGACGTTGCTGAGTTTGTTATGTGGTGTCATGTGTGTCAGTAAGTTAAAGTTGAACACCAGAAGCGTGCAGGAACAATGCAGCATTTGCCTATACCACAGTGGAAGTGGGATCATGTAACCATGGACTTTGTGGTTGGTTTACCCAGAACAACCAAGGGTCATGATTCCATTTGGGTAATAGTTGATAGGTTGACAAAGACAGCACATTTCTTACCTGTCAAAACAACCTATTCTGCTGAGAAGCTGGCACAGTTATATGCGGATGAGATAGTGCGGCTGCATGGGGTCCCAGTTACCATTGTTTCTGACATAGTTCCTCAGTTTACGAGTCATTTTTGGGAGTGACTTCATAAAGCCTTAGGCACACAGTTAAGGTTTAGTACATCCTTTCATCCGCAGACTGATGGACAGTCAGAAAGGACTATACAGACTTTGGAAGACTTTCTTAGAGCATGTGTTCTTCAGTTTATAGGAAGTTGGGATCTGCACCTAAGTTTGATAGAGTTTGCCTTCAACAATAGCTATCAACATAGCATTGACATGGAACCTTATGAAGCTTTATATGGTAGACATTTTAGATCTCCCTTATGTTGGTATGAAACTGGTGAATATCGACTTTTAGGTCCTGAACTTGTGCAGTAGACTACTGAGAAGATTAAAATAATACAACAACGGTTAAAGCCTGCATAAGATAGGCAAAAATCTTATGCTGATAAGCATCGTAGACCTTTAGAATTTCTGGTTGGAGACAGAGTATACCTCAAGGTCTCACCTTGGAAGGGAGTTCTTATATTTGGAAGGAAAGGAAAGTTAGCTCCTAGGTTTATGGGGCCTTATCCAATCATTGAACGGATTGGAAAGGTAGCTTATAAGCTAGAGTCACCACCCGAGCTACAAAAGTTACACCCAGTGTTCCACATTTCCATGCTAAGGAAATGTCATCCTGACACAGAATCAGTTCTGCAGCCCATGGAAATAGAATTGAATGATGATATATCTTATGTTGAAGGACCTATGACAATCCTTGACAAAAGAATTAAAAAGCTGAAAAAGAAAGACATAAGTCTTGTGAAAGTCCTCTGGAATCACATTGGCTTTGAAGAAGCTATGTGCGAACTAGAAGAAGAGATGAGGAGGAAATACCCTGCTCTTTTCTCTTAATATGTTTTGTAGATGATTTCGGGGACGAAATCCTTATAAGGGGTGGATAATTTGCAACATCCCTGACCTGGGTTATATACTAACCCTAGGTGTTTTGCCTAATAAAGTTGATTAGTTGCTTGCTCTTATCTTTTGAAAAGTAATTAAGACTTTTAAGGAACTTATACTTTAATTTCAGTCCTTTTTAATAAAGTTGAAACATTGTTCTGTTAACTATGGACTAAAGTGTAAATTACCCAAGTAGAGAGGTTAACTTCCAAATTGCACATTTTAAGATGTTCCTCTGATGTTGAGACATCATAAGTATGAATATGATGTAGTGGTATGGTTTCCTCAAGCTTGAGTACCAAGATAAAGCTTGTAGAGCAATCCTTGTGCATTAAAACCTAGTTTTGGTATAATGTGCAATTTATCCAAAACCTAGGGTTCAACATGCAAAATATCACCTCTAGAGGGTCTCTCATGTTTCTTGGCATTAAGTAGAGAAAAGAAAATGAGAGGGGCACCTCATTTGAATGATCATGGAGGAGAGAGAATCTTGATATGGAATAATCAAGATTTAAACATAATATGGCTCTTTAATATAACTTAATGCAAAAAGCAATATATTAATTATGGAGCCCTTCAACCAAAAGTTGGAGGATGTGTTTGCAATAGTTTGGACAAGCTTGTGCCATGCTTGGGCACCAAAAATATCTTGTTTTAGGTGGAATTTATTCACATTAATAATATATATAAAGCAATATACAATAAAAGGGTGGATATTAATATACTTCTTTTTAAGATGTTTAGTTCCTTTTCCTTTAAACCATGGATAATGAAGGGGTTTTGCAAGGTATTATAAGGTGGATATGTGGCCAAATAGTGGAGGAAGTTTGGTGGAAATTAATTAGGAAATAAAAGGAGATAAACCTCTTTTTCCATTTTCCTTGAAAATCCATAAATATATATATATATGTATCTTTTCCAACAACACAAAGGATCGTTTCCCTTAGTTCTTTTCTTCATCACCTTGATTTGACCGACCAAGGAAGAGCTCTGGACCAGAGGAAGGTTGAAAAAACTAGCTTGGTAAGTCTTGATCATCTCCTACCTCGAATTCATGGTAGAAACCATAAAACAAGGTTAGATTCATGGTGTTCTTCACACGATTTCCTTTTGTTGCCATCTTGTCCATCCAAAGATTGAAGAATGAACCTTATACAACTGTTGGATCTCAATCCACCATTAAAGCTGTGGAGCTTGGAGCTTTGGATCAGTTCTAGAGACGGTTTTTATAACCTAACCCTTAAGCATTGCTAATGCATCCATCTCTTTAATAATCGTTGGCTATTTTCCTTCTTTGGTGTTCTTTTGGTTAATTGCTATAACCTCCGTGAAGAACAGCAACAGTTCTTGGTTGTTCTTAGGAATAAGATGATGATGTTAACTTTGATGATTATCCAAAGAAAATAACTTTAGCAAACAGTTTGGTTTTGTGCTCAAATGGTTTCCTAAACCATTTGGGAGCAAACAGTTTCAAACCGTTTGATTACAAACAGTTTCATCCAAACCACATAGAAGCAAACGGTACAAGACCGTTTGGTGGCATTGACCAAGCATTGACCATTTTGAGGTCTGTTGACAATAATGTAGACTAATCATCTATCAAAAATTATCAATTAACTCCAAGTGGTTCACTAATTAAAGGTCCATCAACTATCTAAACCCTAATCGAGTTAATTGCTGATTTGATAATTGATTAAGGTTGAGACTTGGGTTGAGTGACCCAAACAGTTTCAAAACCATTTGGGGATCACCCAAACGGTCTCAAGACCGTTTGGTGATCACCCAAGACCATTTGGAGGTCTAGGGTTAAGCATGGTTGACCAATTGAAGATCCAAAGGTTCTAAGTTGAAGTACAATCAATTGTTGATATGGTGATCAATCCAATGATCCAATCCCTAATTGGTTGACTTGGTTTTTGGTGTTGACTTGGGAAAACGGTCTCAAGACTGTTTGGAGGTCATCGAAATGATCCCAAGACCGTTTGGGGTCAGGTCATGACCAACTGGATGATGGTTCAATAGTTTCAAATCATTTAGACTCACATTGAATTATGTTGAAGAGTCATCAATTACAAACCCTAATACAATTGATTCAAGCCCTAATTGATGATCAATTGAGGGTCAATTGAGGGTCAATTCAGTTGAAGGTTGACCTAATTAACTCAATTGAATAATGGTGATAGGTCCAATTGATGATTGATTATATATATATAAGTGTTGAAGCAACCAACAATGGAAACCCTAATTCAATTTGAGGTGTTGGGACCATACTTGGTCCATGTGGTTTTGAGGTGGTTTGGACCAAACGGTCTAAAGACCGTTTGGGACCAAACGATCCCAAACCGTTTAGGGTCATGCGGTTTCAAAACTGATTGTGTCCATGCGGTTTCAAAAGTCAAACTTGGGCAAATGGTCTTCACCTCCAACTTTAGCAAACGGTCTTGAGTGTGCAACTTTACCAAACGATCTCAAGGGAGACCAAGACCGCATGAAGGTCCAAACAGTCTTAGACCTTTAGGAGGTTTAGTATGCAAGACCATTTGAGGTCTAAGTTAGTCAAGATTGTTTGGGGCCTTAATGGCCAAGATCGTTTGGTGAATGTTTAACCTAAACCTCATGGGTACTTAAAGTGGTTAAAGGAAAAAGTGATTATTTAATTAATACATGTTGTAATCAAAGGTAATCAGGGTACTTGTACCTTAATGGGATAATATGATTGAAACCCATGAAGTAATTAAGCTCTAATGATTACAATGGTAATGATATAAACCATAAAGTCAATTCTCTTTCTTGATTGAGTTACTTAACCTAATCAAGGTTGAAGTAAACATTATCCTATAAAGGATGAGAGAGAGATGACTCCTTTTATGAATATTAATCAAGTAATGGACTTCCAATAGTAATGAATATCTAATTAGGGTATGATCCTTCATAGTGAGATCATGAAAACCCTAATTATGATGGTTAATGAATCTTAACCCTAATTGAGGGTAATAATGGAAGTATCCCTAATGCATGATGAGGATGTAATCCTAATTCATAATGATGACATAGTAAACCCTAATTAAAGGTACTTTGTTGATCACTCCTACTTGGGGTGAATAGTAAACCCTAATGGAAGGATATTAATGATAACCCTAATCAAGGGTGATTCAATATGAATAGTAAACCCTAACCTAGGGTGATGTGATGTGAATAGTAAATCTTAATTTAGAGTATGCTAAATAAGAACCCTAATCTAGAGTGATGTGATATGAATAGTGAATCCTAATCTAGAATGTTGTGATGTGAATAGTAAACCCTAATTCCAATTATGGTGAATAACAGTGTGAAACCCTAATTCTGGGTTATGCTTTTAAGCATGAAGCTCTATGATTAGATAATGAAATAAGGAATCACTATTCCTAATTGAGCTAAGGGGTTGGTTAACCCTAAATGAATTGAAAAGGGAAACTCTAACCCTAGTAAGGGCATAGTGGTGCAACCCTTGAATAGTAAAGTTATCTTGGTTTTGCATTGTGTTGATATAGAGATAATGTGCATGTTATCATTTGTATTAATCATGTAGGTTTTTATGAAATAGTGAGCATAGCTAGGTAAGAGCTATGAATCCATATCTGTTGAAATCACTTTATAAGCTTTGAAAGCAATGATATGCTATGTTGCCTAGTGAGAGATAACAAATGAGACTAACAGGTTGAATGAGCCATGTGAAATACCTGCATTGCTACTATTATGTTTACACAGTCAAATGACTTGAAGGTATTGAGTTACTAGTTAAAGTGGTAACATAAGTTTTGACAATCTAAGGGTTGAACACCCACACTCACATGAATCATGATGATGAGTTGATAAGGGATTAAGATCCCAATGTTAATAAAGTTGTGAAATGAACTTGATACAATTAGTACTCTTTATTTATAGAAATTGTTTTAATGGTTTATGTTTGAAAACATGCATGATGCTAAACGAATGCCATAATGTACTTAAATAATCAAGTATAATGATATCATGTAGAGCCCTGACCATAGATCCATCATCGTCAGAAGCTAGATGATGGTGAAATAGGTTTTCCTAAAGGAACTCCTGGAGAGCATACTTTTGAGTATGTGGGGGTTATGGACGTGAATACCCTTATGTCCTAATGAAGGAATTGATGTGAGATAAACATTTAATCTCTCAGTCCTTCATTATATACATATGTTGGGAAGATGTATCGCTAATCTCCCGATGATGATGTTAATGCCAAATTGATGTGAGATAAACAAGAAATCCCTCGATTGCGAAGAGAGTACAACATGCCACTGCAACTCTAATAGCGAAGTGCCAGAATACCTTGGACAGCTATTATGGTAGAGACACAAGATGTCCTACATGTTATTCCTCACACTGACTGAGGAGGATGAGGTCATAGGAATGTGGCTCTTCTGATGACCTATGTATGGTACTGATTGCGATTTTATTATGGTCGGTTGGAGTATGAGCGGTATACCTCATCTCCTCAGGGCATAAGTATGTTTGTAAAATGTAATCAGCCGTGTAGCATAATTACTTAGGTTGAACTATGAGAAATAATGATTGATGATACATTGTTTATAATGTCCTAGTTGGATAAATAATATACATGTTCTTCACATTCCTTATTAATGAATGACTTGCTATTCAATCTATAATTGAAATGATTACTTAGAGAATACTGCTCTACTTAGCTTATTCAATGAATTACCTATTGTTGATTAATTATAATATTACTGCTCAGTGTTATTCTAATATCCGCAATAACAATGCTTCTGGCGAAGAGTTATAACTCTCGCTGGGACAAATTTCAATTGTCTCACCCCCGTGGGATTCAACTTTTTAGGTAGATTTCGAGGAAGGAGAAACCCATCAGTGGGTGAGCAGCAACAGCAACAACAACAACAAGGACAACAGTGATCTTCAGGTGGAGATGTTGTCTGTTAGGTTTTGTATATAGAGAGTCATATGTGTCGTCTCTGTACTCTCAGGTCCTAGGAGTCAGTACATGGTTTAATATAGATCTGAGATTTTGGCTTAATGCCTTGAGATTTTTGTATACTGCTTTGTATAGTTCAGCAAGAGCAGTCAATGTTGCGACTCTCGAGATGAGATATTACAGACATGTATTGATGGATTATCTTGTAAATAACTTACCTTGTTTCTTTATGAAAGAGTTTTACAGTTTATGGATCTCTTTACATAAAGTTTTAATTTTTAGTGGTTTTTAGTAATTCCACTGCTAATTAATCGCTTCTGCATCGTTAATAACATTTTGTTCGAACGGGGTATTACAATTTAGTGGTATCAGAGCTCTAGGTTCACTGAGTCTACAGAGACATAGGACTAGGGTTGTAGAGTCTATTCTAGTGCCTTCTAGTATATCTGATAGTGTCTTCTGCTCGTATAGGAGGAGAAGATAACACTAAAGATGTCTGGATCACACGAGGAACATGTTGCAGAGAGTAGTGTTGCTGCACCCGGAGGAGGTGCAAGAAACCAAGAAAGGGAAGAACATGTGCCTGAACCACCCCAGTTCAACCCAGCTGACATGGGGAACCCAGCCTTCCAAGTCATGTTTGGATAGTTCATGACTACCATGACACATATGACTGATAGGATGCCTATACCTATACCTAGGGAACCTACCCATCAAGAAGGACAAGGACCCGACAAGACGTTTGAACGACTTCGCCAAGTTGGAGCCACAGAGTATGCTGGAACAGCTGACCTAGCAGATGTTGATTTGTAGTTAACTGAACTAGAGAAGGCCTTTAGAATCCTGAACATCCCAGAAGCTAAGAAGGTCAGGGGGAGTGTTGGTCACTGGTAGACCATGGAGGAAGGGAAAAGGCCAGGTGTGGAGATCGAATGGGAAGTTTTCTGATGGGAATTTATCAACAGATACTTCCCTAAGACGTTCCTGGATGAGAAAATCTCTCAGTTCAAGAGGTTAAAACAAGGATTAATGAACATTAGCGAGTATGAGGCTAAGTTCATGGAAATTTTGCGGTTCTATCCGCACATGGCAACTACAGATGAAGAAAGGATTAGGTGCTTTGAGAAGGGGTTAAATGTTGAGTTGACCACCCCTATATCTGCTCTGGAAAATAGGGAAAGATTTTCTACTTTTGTGGAGTCTATCAGAAGGGTAGAAAGGTTTGTGACGGAGAAGAGATAGACCAAGAACAAGAAGATGTATCCCCATCTCCAAGGATCATCATCCAAAGGTTTCAAGAAACCAAGTTTTTTCGTGCCTACACCACCACCTAGATTCAGTACCCAGATGCAGTGGACGTCAAATAGGGGTAGAGGACGAAGTTTACCACTAGAATGAGCTCGTAGCTCAGCATCTATGTCAGTTATAGGACCAACCAGACCACAACAAGGGAACATAAGTTGTTATATATGTGGAAAGGTGGGACATTTGATGAAGGATTGTAGAACCTGAGAGGCAAGTGTGACTCAACCTCAAAGGCAGAGTCAACAAGGATCTCAAAGACAACAGTTTCCAAGTATCTCTAGAGGACATGGACAAGCGTCCCAAGCTGGATCATTGGCACCTAGTCATCAAACACCGAATCAACCACTGGTGATGGCAAGATTCTACGCAATGAATCCACCTGATGTAGTGATCAACCCTCGGGTTGTGGCAGGTCAGATGGAGTTGTTTAGTTCTAATATGTCTACATCTTGCGTTGTAACTATTTTAATCGATCTGGGTGCTACACAATCCTTTATCACTCAAAGATTGATTCTTGACTGCAATCTGACTACAAGTCATAGAGCAAATAGTTTGTTGCTAGAAACTCCTTTGATGGGATATGTTGTGTAGTGGGAGGTATGTTCTCCCTGCATTCTCTTATTTTCTGAACATCGCATTCAAGTGGATTTTATACCACTTGAGGTGCGTGGATTCGATGTAATCCTTGGGATGGATACCTTAGAAAGGTATAAGGTTGTCTTGGATTGTAAGTCCAAGCAAGCTGTGTTCACTAATAATAGTAACACATGGATTTTTCAAGGAGATAGAAAGATTCTACCAACCTGTCTTGTGTCGGCTATGGTTGTTGAGAAGTTGATGAGGCAAGGATGCTATGCATTCTTGGCCCATGTGGTAGATACTACCATGGGGAGTCTTAACCCTGCTGAAGTTTCGATAGTCATGGAATTTGAAGATGTATTTCCTGAAGAACTTCTAGGTGTACCACCGCACCAAGAGATTGATTTTGAGATTAATCTAATTCCGGACACGCATCCAATAGCACAAACACCGTATAGGATGGCGCCTGCTGAGATGGCAGAACTCAAGAAACAGTTGCAAGAGTTGCTTGAAAAGGGTTTCATCCGACTGAGTACTTCACCCTGGGGTGCTCTGGTCCTCTTTGTTAAAAAGAAAGATGAGTCAATGTGGTTATGCATTGATTACAGACAATTAAATAAAGTAACCATAAAGAATAAGTATCATTTGCTGAGGATCGATGATCTCTTTGACCAGTTGTGTGGTGCAACTGTCTTCTCAAAGATAGATTCGAGGTTGGGATATCATCAGCTGCATATTAAGGAGGGTGACATACCTAAGTCCACCTTCAGGACAAGGTATGGTCACTATCAGTTCACAGTTATGTCATTTGGACTAACTAATGCACCAGCTGCATTTATGGAGCTCATGAATAGAATCTTTTGACCTTTTCTTGATCAGTGTGTTGTCATCTTCATAGATGACATCCTGATCTACAGTAGAGATGCTCAGTAGCATGAACAACATCTTTGTCAGACTCTAACTTTGCTAAGCGAGCATAAGTTATATGCTAAGTTTAGCATGTGCGAGTTCTGGTTACCAGAAGTTTCTTTTCTTGGACACGTAATATCTGCTTCAGGTATTTGTGTTGACCCTAATAAGGTAGAATCTATCCTACAATGGGAGCATCCGAAGACTCCGATGGAGATTCGAAGTTTCTTAGGGTTGGCAGGCTATTACAGGAGGTTCATTAAGAACTTTAGTTCCATAGCTTTACCCTTAACCAAGTTGACTAGAAAGGATGTTCCTTTTGCCTGGAGTGACAACTATCAACAATCTTTTCAGCTGTTGAAGGAAAGGTTGACAAGTGCACTTGTGCTTGTGTTACCTGAGCAAGGAAAAGAGCATACAATTTTTTGTCATGCCTCTAAGAATGGAATAGGATGTGTGTTGATGCAGGATAAACAAGTGATTTTTTTTGCTTCTCGACAGCTTAAGAAACACGAGGAGAATTATCTGACACATGATTTAGAACTAGCTGCTGTTGTCCATGTCTTGAAGATCTAGAGACATTATCTTTATGGAGATACATTCCAGATTTTCACAGACCATAAGAACCTTAAGTATATCTTTCTTCAGCATGAGTTTAACATGAGGTAACGCCGCTGGATGGAGTTAAACAAGGATTACGATTGTACAATTGATTACCATCCAGGGAAGGCCAATGTAGTTGCTGATGCTTTGAGTAGGAAATCAGCAACACCAATCTTAGATAGAGCACAATTGAATTCCTTGGTGTACTCTAGGAGGGATATGCTTATCTCTTTAAGGCAGGATAATGTATGGTTAAAAGTATCATTGCTATTAGGGTTGTTAGCTGAGATGCACATAAAACCTACTCTGAGACAACAGATCAAAGAGGCACAGCAAGCTGATGCAGTAGTTCAGCAGATTAGATCAGAGTATGGTAGTGAGAAACGAGATGGTTTCCATGATTCAGATGATCAAGTGGCTTGTTATCATGGTAGAATGATAGTACTTGATGTTGATAACTTGAGAAAGTTAGTCCTGGAAGAAGCTCATTCTTCTATGTATGCCATGCATCTAGGAAGTACCAAGATGTATCGTAACTTGAAAGACATGTATTGGTGGCCGGGTTTGAAAAAAGACGTTGCTGAGTTTTTTATCCTGTGTGTCAGCAAGTTAAAGCTGAACACCAGAACCCCGCAGGAACAATGCAGCCTTTACCTATACCACAGTGAAAGTGGGATCATGTAACCATGGACTTTGTGGTTGGTTTACCCAGAAAAGCCAAGGGTCATGATTCCATTTGGGTAATAGTTGATAGGTTGACAAAGACAACACATTTCTTACCTGTCAAAACAACCTATTCTGCTGAGAAGCTAGCACAGTTATATGTGGATGAGATTGTGTCGCTGCATGGGGTCCCAGTTACCATTGCTTCTGACAGAGGTCCTCAATTTACGAGTCATTTTTGGGAGCGACTTCATAAAGCCTTAGGCACACGGTTAAGGTTTAGTACATCCTTTCATCCTCAGACTGATGGACCATTAGAAAGGACTATACAGACTTTGGAAGACTTGCTTAGAGCATGTGTTCTTTAGTTTATAGGAAGTTGGGATTTGCACCTAAGTTTGATAGAATTTGCCTACAACAATAGCTATCAACATAGCATTGACATGGCACCTTATGAAGCTTTATATGGTAGATGTTGTAGATCTCACTTATGTTGGTATGAAACTGGAGAATATCAACTTTTAGGTCTTGAACTTGTGCAGCAGACTACTGAGAAGATTAAAATAATACAACAACAGTTAAAGACTGCACAAGATAGGCAAAAATCTTATGCTGATAAGCATCGTAGACCTTTAGAATTCCATTTTGGACACAGAGTATACCTTAAGGTCTCACCTTGGAAGGGAGGTCTTAGATTTGGAAGGAAAGGAAAGTCAGCTCCTAGGTTTATGGGGCCTTATCCAATCATTGAACGGATTGGAAAGGTAGCTTATAAGCTAGAGTTACCACCCGAGCTGTAAAAGTTACACCCAGTGTTCCACATTTCCATGCTAAGGAAATGTCATCTTGACACAAAATCAGTTCTACAGCCCATGGAAGTAGAATTGAACGATGATATATCTTATGTTGAAGGACCTATGAAAATCCTTCACAAAAGAATTAAAAAGCTGAAAAAGAAAGACATAAGTCTTGTGAAAGTCCTCTGGAATCACCATGGCGTTGAAGAAGCTACATGGGAACTAGAAGAAGAGATGAGGAGGAAATACCCTGCTCTTTTTTTTAATATGTTTTATAGATGATTTCGGGGACCAAATCCTTGTAAGGGGTGGATAATTTGCAACATCCCTGACCTGGGTTATATACTAACCCTAGGTGTTTTTCCTAATAAAGTTGATTAGTTGGTTTCTATTATCTTTTGAAATGTAATTAAGACTTTTAAGGAACTTATACTTTAATTTCAATCCTTTTTTAATAAAGTTGAAACATTGTTTTGTTAACTATGGACGAAAGTGCAAATTAACCAAGTAGAGAGGTTAACTTGCAAATTGCATGTGTTAAGATGTTCCTCTAATGTTGAGACATCATAAGTATGAATATGATGTAGTGGTATGGTTTCCTCAAGCTTGAGTAACAAGATAAAGCTTGTAGAGAAATCTTTGTGCATTAAAACCTAGTTTTGGTATAATGTGTAATTTATCCAAAACCTAGGGTTCAACATGTAAAATATCACCTCTAGAGGGTCTCTCATGTTTCTTGGCATCACGTAGAGCAAATAAAATGAGAGGGGCACCTCATTTGAATGATCATGGAGGAGAGAGAATCTTGATATGGAATAATCAAGATTTAAAAATAATATGGCTCTTTAATATAACTTAATGCAAAAAGAAATATATTAATCATGGAACCCTTCAACCAAAAGTTGGAGGATGTGTTTGCAATAGTTTGTACAAGCTTGTGCCATGCTTGGGCACCAAAAAGATCTTGGTTGGGGTGGAATTTATTCACATTAATAATATATATAAAGCAATATACAATAAAAGGGTGGATATTAATATACATCTTTTTAAGATGTTTAGTTCCTTTTCCTTTAAACCATGGATAATTAAGGGGTTTTGCAAGGTATTAGAAGGTGGATACGTGGCCAAAGAGTGGAGGAAGTTTGGTGGAAATTAATTAGGAAATAAAAGGAGATAAATCTCTTTTCCCATTTTCCTTGAAAATCCATATATATATATATATATATATATATATATATATATATATATATATATATATATATATATATATATATATATATATATATATATCTGTGTGTGTGTGTGTGTCTGTGTATCTTTTCCAACAACACAAAGGATTTTTTCCCTTTGTTCTTTTCTTCATCACCTTGCTTTGACTAACCAAGGAAGAGATCTGGACCAGAGGAAGGATGACCAAACTAGCTTGGTAAGTCTTGATCATCTCCTACCTCGAATTCATGGTAGAAACCATAAAACAAGGTTAGATTCATGGTGTTCTTCACATGATTTCCTTTTTTTGCCATCTTGTCCATCCAAAGATTGAAGAATGAACCTTAGACAACTGCTGGAGCTCAATCCACCATTAAAGCTGCAGAGCTTGGAGCTCTAGATCAGTTCTAGAGGCGGGTTTTATAACTCTAAACCTTAAGCATTGCTAATGCATCCATCTCTTTAATAATCGTTGGCTATTTTCCTTCTTTAGTATTCTTTTGGTTAATTGCTATAACCTCCATGAAGAACAGCAACAGTTCTTGGTTGTTCTTAGGAAGAAGATGATGACGTTAACTTTGATGATTATCCAAAGAAAATAAATTTAGCAAACGGTTTGGTTTTGTGCTCAAACGGTTTCCCAAACCGTTTGGGAGCAAACAGTTTCAAACTGTTTGATTACAAACGGTTTCATCCAAACCGCATAGAAGCAAGACCGTTTGGTAGCATTGACCAAGTGTTGACCATTTGGAGGTCTGTGGAAAATAATTTAGACTAATCATCTATCAAAAATTATCAATTAACTCCAAGTGGTTCACTAATTAAAGGTCCATCAACTATCTAAACCCTAATCGGGTTAATTGTTGATTTGATAATTGATTAAGGTTGAGACTTTGGTTGAGTGACCCAAATGGTTTCAAAACCATTTGAGGATCACCCAAATGGTCTCAAGACCATTTGGTGATCACCCAAGACCGTTTGGAGGTCTAGGGTTAAGCATGGTTGACCAATTGAGGATCTGAAGGTTCTAAGTTGAAGTACAATCAATTGTTGATATGGTGATCAATCCAATGATCCAATCCCTAATTGGTTGACTTGGTTTTTGGTGTTGACTTGGGCAAACGGTCTCAAGACCATTTGGAGGTCATCCAAATGATCCCAAGACCATTTGGGGTCAGGTCATGACCAATTGGATGATGGTTCAATTGTTTCAAATAATTTAGACTCACATTGAATTATGTTGAAGAATCATCGATTCCAAACCCTAATCCAATTGATTCAAGCCCTAATTGATGATCAATTGAGGGTCAATTCAGTTGAAGGTTGACCTAATTAACTCAATTGAATAATGGTGATAGGTCCAATTGATGATTGATTATATATATACAAGTGTTGAAGGAACCAACAATGGAAACTGTAAGGAACCTGGCCTTCGTTTAGGGTTTACCCTGTTTGTTTTGCTTAACCTTGGTGGTTTGATGCTTACTAATCACCTTTAGTGGTGATTAAGGTTTAGTTGTGCTTTGTTGAGAGCTTGAGGGGCTACTTGCAAATAACCCAAGTTTAGGGTTTTGTATGCAAGTTTGTCATCTTGTGAGATGTTTTCCCCTCTTTTCTTCCTCTAGGGTTGAGAGGAAGTCTTGGGCTTGTTGTTTGAGTTTCTTGGGCCTTGGTTGAGCTTGTTTGGGCCTTGGGGAGCCTTGTTTGGGCTTGCTTGAGCCTTGTGTCGGCCAAGTGAAGCTTGTGTCGTCCTAGGTTGGTTTGTGTCGGCCAACAAGGTGGTGTGTCGCCCAGCAGAGCTGCTAGTTGTGTCGCCCATGTTGCTTGGTCTAGCCTTGACCATGTTTGGTGGACACTTGGTGTATATCTTGGACAAGTGTCTCTTGTCTTGCTAGTGTGTTGGCTTGAACCCTAGGACAAGTGTCCCATGGGTGGATGACACTTAGCATAGGTCTACCTTGTTTTCTCCTCCCTTCCCTTCTATATAGGTGGCTCTTTCCCTTACCTTAGCTTCCTTTGCTCTTTTGGTCCCTCCTCCACCTTGAGTGCACGACACTCCTCTCCTTCTTTGCTTGTGTTGGCCGATACACTCTCCTGGAGTTGAAGTGGTAGCCGATACACCCTCTTGGATCAGCTTTGGTGGACGACATTCCTTGGACCTTGGAGTGTTTCTTCTTCCTTGGAGCTTGGAGCTTAAGGCAGGTTGCATAATTTCTAACCCTAACTCCTTTACCTCTAGTTATGATCTTGTTGCATGTTAGTAGCTTAACTTAGTTCCTTGCTTTTGTACCTTGCTTGTGTACCTTTGGTAGCTGATCCCCCTCACTACTACAGAAATAGCATTCAGTGTCGCTTTTCTGGGCGTCGGTTATTAAGGAAAACCGACGCCTATCATATAAGGCGTCGGTTGTTTAAGCAAACCGACGTCTATATTCGAAGACCAGCCAGACACGGGTACCGCTTTGTATTAAGCGTCGGTTGTTTATAAAAAACCGACGCTTAAAGTCGCCCGCGAAATCCATTTTTCGATAAAAAAAAATAGTGTCATTATTAACGTCGGTTATATACCTAGAAAACCGACGCCTATGTGCGATGAAAATTTGCGCCGAAAATGTCACTTTCAGCGTCGGTTATCCTTGTATAACCGACGCTGAAGGTGGTTCCCGCCAAACATTTTCATGAAAATATCGTCCAATTGGACGTCGGTTGTTGCAAACAACCGACGCTAAAGCTGTTTAGGCGTCGGTTGTTGTAAACAACCGACGCTATTTGGGAACTTATAACCCACGATCGCCCGACTCTTCCCCTTTCTTCTGTTTCATTGCTACCCTATTTCCCTGTTGCGGTGATTTCTCTGGCGATTTCTCTGCTGCTGCTGCTAGTTTTTCTCCGGCGCTTCTCTCTGGCGCCCCATCTCCGGCGTCCCCTCTCCGGCGCGTTTCTTCTCCGCCGCCCCTGCTGCCCGCCCTGCTGCTCCAACCGCCTGCGCCGCCGCCACGCCTGAGAACCGGCGCCGCCGCCACGCCTGGTGCCCACCTGCCTGCCCACCGCCGCCCTAGCTCCTTTCTTCCTGCTCACGCCCGGTGCCACCCCCTTCTTCCTGCTTTGACCACCACTGCTGGAAAAGGTATGTAAGCTGCTTTCAGTGATTAATGATTGGTACTACTGGTTTCCTTATATACTAGTAATGCATGATTAGTTTTACTGATTTCCTTGCTGCTTTCAGTGATTAATGATTGGTACTACTTGTTTCCTTATATACTAGTAATGCATGATTAGTTTTACTGATTTCCTTGCTGCTTTCAGTGATTAATGATTGGTACTACTGGTTAGTATTACTTTAGTGATTACTTTAATTCAACAATTCATAGTTTGTTATTTACAATTACTGATCTGCTTGCCGATTTTAATGATTAGAGATACTGATTAATAGTAAGTATTGATGAATACTTAGTTAATTACTGATTTGTTGATTAGATATGTATAGAAGTTCCTTATAAATATATTTTTTATATACACATACATGTAATTTTGTATAAAATACATGATGTAGTGTGATCTTAAATCCTAGAGTGTACCCCTTTTGTTCTATGATGGTACCTATGACCCTAAATACATCCATAAGGGTCTATTGTATCCTAAAGAAGATTTATTTCTTACTTCTGCCCTAATTTTTATATGGATCTTAATCTTATATCGCTTACTCATAAATAAGGAAATATCCTCCCTTGTGACCACCTTGATGTGTATGTCCCATATAATCCACATGTTGGACCCTAATGATACAAATTTTTTTGTTGAAAACGAATGTATGTTTCAAGTGTTGAACCTAATGTTGGACAATGTGTTTGTTATAGGTGGTACACATTTATTATATAAGAATGACATCACATGTGTTTGTTGGCCTAGAAAGTCAACAATCATTGTTCTTTATATTACTTGTACATTGGTATAAATTAGAATGAACAATCACTAAATTATATACTATTTGTATGGAGTCCGGCTTCATTGTAGATATCTATTATTGTGTTTGTTGGCCTAGAAACCCGTCCAAGATTGACTCATTAGGAGTAAATCTTGGATAGTCCCCGGTTTGGGACTGTTCTTGAACACCTAATCTCACTTAGGATGTAAGTGTATAATGTGTATTGGGTTTTCGAGAAAATTTTGGTAGCATTTCCCCGTTTGTTCTCTAAGTACATATGTACTTAGAGAACAACAGGGAAATGCTGCCGAAATTTTCTTGAAAACCCAATACACATTATACACTTACTAGTGAGATTAGGTGTTCAAGGATGGGATAGGTGGTACACATTTATTATATATAAGAATGACATCACATGTGTTTGTTGGCCTAGAATGTGAACAATCATTGTTTTTTATATTACTTGTACATTGGTATAAATTAGAATGAACAATCACTAAATTATATACTGTTTGTATGGAGTCCGACTTCATTGTAGATATCTATTATTGTGTTTGTTGGCCTAGAAACCCGTCCAAGATTGACTCATTAGGAGTAAATCTTGGATAGTCCCCGGTTTGGGACTGTTCTTGAACACCTAATCTCACTTAGGATGTAAGTGTATAATGTGTATTGGGTTTTCGAGAAAATTTTGGTAGCATTTCCCCGTTTGTTCTCTAAGTACATATGTACTTAGAGAACAGCGGGGAAATGCTGCCAAAATTTTCTCGAAAACCCAATACACATTATACACTTACTAGTGAGATTAGGTGTTCAAGGATGGGATAGGTGGTACACATTTATTATATATAAGAATGACATCACATGTGTTTGTTGGCCTAGAATGTGAACAATCATTGTTTTTTATATTACTTGTACATTGGTATAAATTAGAATGAACAATCACTAAATTATATATTGTTTGTATGGAGTCTGGCTTCATTGTAGATATCTATTATTGTGTTTGTTGGCCTAGAAACCCGTCCAAGATTGACTCATTAGGAGTAAATCTTGGATAGTCCCCGGTTTGGGACTGTTCTTGAACACCTAATCTCACTTAGGATGTAAGTGTATAATGTGTATTGGGTTTTCGAGAAAATTTTGGTAGCATTTCCCCGTTTGTTCTCTAAGTACATATGTACTTAGAGAACAGCGGGGAAATGCTGCCGAAATTTTCTCAAAAACCCAATACACATTATACACTTACTAGTGAGATTAGGTGTTCAAGGATGGGATAGGTGGTACACATTTATTATATATAAGAATGACATCACATGTGTTTGTTGGCCTAGAATGTGAACAATCATTGTTTTTTATATTACTTGTACATTGGTATAAATTAGAATGAACAATCACTAAATTATATATTGTTTGTATGGAGTCCGGCTTCATTGTAGATATCTATTATTGTGTTTGTTGGCCTAGAAACCCGTCCAAGATTGACTCATTAGGAGTAAATCTTGGATAGTCCCCGGTTTGGGAATGTTCTTGAACACCTAATCTCACTTAGGATGTAAGTGTATAATGTGTATTGGGTTTTCGAGAAAGTTTTGGTAGCATTTCCCCGTTTGTTCTCTAAGTACATATGTACTTAGAGAACAGCGGGGAAATGCTGCCGAAATTTTCTTGAAAACCCAATACACATTATACACTTACTAGTGAGATGAGGTGTTCAAATATGGGATAGGTGGTACACATTTATTATATATAAGAATGACATCAAATGTGTTTGTTGGCATTTCCCCGTTTGTTCTCTAAGTACATATGTACTTAGAGAACAGCGGGGAAATGTTGCCTAATCTTTTCCTAATATATACTTGTTTCCTAATATATACTTGTTTTCTCTGATCATAGAATGGATAGATCATGGATGTCCATTCGTAATCGTTGCACCCCAGAGTTTATATCTGGTCTTGATCAGTTTATTAGATTTGCCGAGGAACATAGGAAAAAACCTACAGATAGGTTCTACTGTCCATGTAGGCATTGCGGTAACAACTTGAAAGTCAACACTGGTGAGGAAATCAAAAGTCATGTCATGTGCAACGGGATTGTACAAGGCTATACAGAATGGCACTGGCATGGAGAGATTTCAAAATTGAAACTAGTAGATGTCGATAGCAGTGCTTGGGTGGAAGAAGAAATTGCCTCTGATAACGTAAATGTGAACGAACCAGTTCCAGCAGACATCGTTGATGCGATGCTAGATAGTTGTAGGGTAGAGCACACCGATCCACCTCCTATCTTTACAAACATTGTGCATGATGCTGAGATACCGTTATACACAGGCTGTGCTAAGTTTACGAAGCTTAGCGCTGTGTTGAGATTGTATAAGTTGAAAGCTAACAATAGATGGAGCGACAAAAGCTTCACTTCATTGTTGACTTTGTTGAAAGAAATGCTTCCTGAAGGAAACGAGCTTCCAATCTCAACATACCAGGTAAAGAAAATGTTGTGCCCAATGGGAATGGAGGCCAAGAAGATACACGCATGCCCGAATGATTGTGTATTATTTCAAAAGGACTATGTAGATTTGAAAGATTGTCCAAAATGTGGTGCGTCACGGTATAAATTGACGACTTCGGGGGAGTCCAAAACTGGTTCTCCTG
The DNA here is from genome assembly GCA_963693085.1 of Alisma plantago-aquatica. Classification (NCBI taxonomy): domain Eukaryota; kingdom Viridiplantae; phylum Streptophyta; class Magnoliopsida; order Alismatales; family Alismataceae; genus Alisma; species Alisma plantago-aquatica. The sequence goes on along the minus strand of OY856412.1, from coordinate 333,565,506 downwards.
CCAAGGTGTTGTGGTATCTACCTATAATATCACGGTTTCAACGCTTGTTTGCAAGTCCGAAAGATGCGAAGAATTTGAGGTGGCATGCAGATGTTAAGAAAAATAATGATGGGATCCTACGACATGCGTCTGATTCCCCACAGTGGAAGAAGATTGATCTATTGTACCCTAAATTTGGTGAAGAAGATAGGAATCTAAGACTTGGGCTTTGTACAGATGGGATGAATCCGTACGGGACATTGAGCAGCCAACATAGCACTTGGCCAGTCATGCTTGTTATATACAATCTTCCTCCCTGGATGTGTATGAAAAATAAGTACGTTATGTTGTCATTGTTGATATCGGGCCCTAAACAACCCGGAAATGATATCGATGTTTATCTTGAACCTTTGATTGATGACTTAAAGAAACTTTGGGCTGAAGGTGTGATGACCTATGATGCTTCAGCAAGAGAGACATTTCGTTTGCACGCTATGTTGTTTTGCACTATTAATGACTTTCCAGCATATGGGAATTTGTCTGGATATAGTGTCAAAGGAGCTAAAGCGTGTCCTATATGTGAAGAAAACACTGATTCAATAAGACTAAAACATGGCGGAAAGACTGTATATCTTGGTCATCGAAGGTTTCTTTCAAAATTCCATCCGTATCGTAGGAAGCGCAAAGCATTCAATGGATGGAATGATGAACGGAGTGCACCTAAACCTATACCAGGGGATGTTGTTTATGAAAGAGTAAAAGACATTGTCAATGAATTTGGTAAGAAATCACAATGTAGTATGGCCACACGGAGTGACAATTCTTCATTCAAGAAGAAGTCAATATTTTGGGATCTTCCTTATTGGAGTTCTTTGACAGTCAGGCATTGTATCGATGTAATGCACGTTGAGAAAAATGTCTGTGATAGCATCATTGGTACTCTATTAAATATACCAGGTAAGACTAAAGATGGGATAAAATCTAGACTGGACCTACGTGAAATGGGAATAAGGTCAGAATTAACAGAATTACGTGAAATGGGTAATAAAAGAACATACTTACCTCCCGCTTGTTACACGTTGTCTAGAAAGGAGAAGAAGACTTTTTGTGAATGCTTGGTAAATGTTAAGGTGCCACATGGTTACTCATCCAACATCCGTAGATTGGTATCAATGAAAGATCTGAAGTTGATAGGTCTTAAATCTCATGATTGTCACACTCTAATGCAACAAATATTGCCCGTGGCAATTCGATCTATATTGCCGAAGCATGTAAGGTTTGCAATTACCAGACTTTGTTTCTTTTTCAACAGTCTATGCAGCAAAGTTATTGACCCTGATACTCTCGATAATTTGCAAAGAGAAGTGGTTGTTACCCTATGTCAGCTTGAGATGTATTTCCCTCCTTCGTTCTTTGATATCATGGTACATCTTGTTGTCCACTTGACTAGGGAAGTGAAAATGTTGGGACCAATTTTCTTGCATTGGATGTATCCCTTTGAACGATACATGAGCATTTTTAAAGGTGATGTTCGAAACCGTTATTGGCCTGAAGGGAGTATTATTGAAGGTTATGTGGCGAGAGAGGTTATGGATTTTTGCAATGACTTTCTCAGTGGTAATGACACTCCTGATAATGACAAGAATATTGAGGAGGGCAAAGGAATTTTGGGATCACGGGTGAAAGTAATCAGCTGTGAGCAGTTGGAACAAGCTCACTTGTATATTTTACACAATATGGACGAAGTGAGTGTTTATATCGAGGAACATACCAATTTCATAAAGAGACAACATCCTCGAGCAAGTTCAATGTGGCTTGCTAGAGAGCATAATAAGACTTTTACTAAGTGGTTTGAAGATAAAGTCTTACATCAACTATCTCAAACACCAAATGATATTATAGAAACTATCAAATGCCTCACCTTTAAACCAAAACCGAATGTTATGTCTTATGAAGGGTTTGACATTAATGGATTCACATATTACACAAAGTGCCAAGATGATAAGAGTGTCGTCCAAAATAGTGGGGTCACTCTTCAAGCGTCGACTATGTACTTTGCAAGTGCAAAGGATAAGAGTCCACGTGAAGCTAAAATGTCATATTACGGTGTCATTGAGGACATTTGGGAGTTTGACTACATAGATTTCAAAATTCCGCTCTTTAAATGTAATTGGGTTGATAACACCAAAGGAGTTATAGTGGATGAATTGGGTTTCACTTTGGTGAACTTTGAAAAGATTGGCGAGAAGGGTGAACCATTCATATTGGCATCACAGGCGAAACAAATATTCTATATCGATGATCCTGCGAATGATAAATGGTCGGTTGTTCTTCATGGTAAAAGACAGTTCATTGAAGATCATATAGATGAAGAAGAGTACTATGATAAGTATGATGACTCCAGTCCATTCTCAGTCGGGTTACCCACTCCACAAAATATTGAAGCTAATGATGACTTATATGTGCGCGGAGATCACAATGAAGGATTGTTAATTGATAAAAGATCACAATTTTAGAGACATGTATGTTAATACAAATGCTAAATGTTTGCCTTTTTCTAGTTAATACAAATGCTAAATGTTTGCCTTTTTCTAGTTAATACAAATGCTAAATGTCTGCCTTTTTCTAGTTAATACAAATGCTAAATGTTTGCCTTTTAAATGACATTTTCAGATGGTTGACCATGATGAGCATGATGTCCATGATGAGCATGAAGTCCATGATGAGCATGCTGTCCATGACGAGCATGGCGAGGATACTAATGTAAGTTCTAAAAACATATCCTGTATTTCTATAAAATTCATTATCTTCTAGTTATTTCATATATCCTATATTTCTATATTGGGCTAATTTAGTGTGTTTATTTTTGTCAAATTTTAGGTTGATGCACCTGTACCCACTGAAGCACTGGAGCAACTTGATGCGCAGCACCAAACACTTAACAAGAAAAGGGGCATCACTCTGTTGAAGAAGTTATTAGCGCTAAGTGGTAGTGGATCCAAATTGGTGGTGGAGTTTGATAATGGAGGAAATCCAATTGGAGTGAACCGCAATAATTTTGTAAACTATCTTGGGTGTACCACTCGGAGCCATTGTGGTGTTAAGTATGATAATTGGCATAAAGTTCCTCAAGGGAAAAAAGACTTGATATGGAAGGATTTATGCGTGAGTTATTATTATTTGCAATTCTATTTTGTAGATTACAAATTCTATTATTTGCAATTCAATTTTGGATACTAGTTAATAACATTTCTATTTTACAGAATCTGTTTGCATTGGATGAGAAGTTGCATCGTAAAAATGTGATGCAACGCGCTGGAAAGATGCTTAGGAATTATAGGACAAATCTGAACAGAGAATACATAAAAGAGGGTGATAAGAAGAAGAAGTCAGCCCTTGAACAATGGAACTTCTTGGACAAAGAAGATTGGGACAATTTTGTTGCTTCAAGAAAATCTGAAGAATTCAAGGTATTAGGCGTCACTCCCAATTTAATTAATATACATTGTATAGATAACCGACGCCTGATGTGGCCAAAGCAGTCCTGGAAATTGCGTCGGATATTCGTATAGAACCAACGCTTATTTAAACAACCAGGCGTCGGTCTTTTGGTATATAACCGATGCCAAAAGGGTTCGCGCCATAGAAAACGGCGTCATCTAGGACACTTTATGCATCAGTTATCTACTAAAAGACCGACGCTACATGGAATATAGGCGTCGGTCTTTTAGTAAATCACTGACGCAGAAATTGCCCTAGATGACGCCGTTTTCTGTGGCGCGAACCCTTTTGGCGTCGCTTATCTACTAAAAGACCGACGCCTATAGGTTAAATAGGCGTCGGTTCAAAAACTGACGCCAAAGTGTTCGACCTTTAGCGGCGCTCACATAGGCGTCGGTCGGAAACCGACACAAAGGCCGTTTCTGTAGTAGTGACTCTAGGGTTTAGGGTTCCTTTGTGCACCTTACTTTCTAGGGTTTGTGCTCCCTTGAGTTGGAGGTTGAAGATGACCTAGGATGGGTGACAATCTCCCTTATTTGGATAAGTTGGACGACATGGATGTCTTGTGATGGACGTTATGGTGTGAGCCCTTGAGTTGGACGATATCCCTGCCCTTGTGATGGGTGATAGGGTGAGCTAGAAAGTGTTGGCCGATACAACACTTGTTGGACGATATGATCCTTGTGATGAGCAGCATCTATGTGCTTATGAAGGACGATAGACTAAGTATGTCATGGTGTTCTTGGTGTTGGACGACAGGGCCACGTGTGGCTTGAGGGTTGGCTTGGGTTGAACGATTGGCTAGTGTGAGTGTTGGCCGTTACAAGTTGTGTTGGGCATGAAGGGTTGATATCAAACGATACATGTTGTGGTGTGACGGCCGACAGGGCCTGGGGTTGTGACGAGCGTCACGCCTCTCCCCTTGGAGTGTGACGGCCGTCAGGGTTGGTTTGATAGTTGCACGTTTTGTGGGAGTCCTTCTCTCTTTCCTTCTCTCTCTCCTGGTCATTGTTGTGACCCCTTGATATCGGGCGTTGTTGTTGGGGTGTTGTGACGGGCGTCACACCTCCATGTGTGTCGGCCGGAAGGGAGTGTGACGGGCGTTGCCCGATAGACATGGGACGCCCGACACCCTGATGCACGATACCTTGTGACGATGTGTCATGGGTTGGGTGTTGGGTAGCAATGCAGCGTTGCTGCACTCCTTGCTATAGCCGTTGTGAGCAGTGTATAGGTGAGGTTTGTGAGGAGTTATAGTGAGGGTTATGTGGTTCTATAGTGACGGTCTCATGCGATATGGAAGTGAATGCTTATGCACAAACAAATGATGGTGATGCCCTTATAATAATAGAGATAATGTTGATGATAGCAATAATGTGACTGATAGTTGTGATGATGATAAGGAAGGTAGTGGTAACAATATGATCTGTATGCTTATAGGTTAAAGTTGATGCTAAGTGACAGTTACACTAATAACTTGCTTAATGACATAACAATAACGATAATAGTGGATGACGATAGTCATAATACTGATAATAGTAGTGTTGTATTCTCATCATGACAGTGGATGACGATAGTCATAATACCATAACAATAGTGGATGGTGACAGTAATGACAGTGGTAATAGTAGTGTTGTATTCTCATCATGACATCTTGCTTGATGTGAACATCTTGTTTATTCATATAATCCTGAGATAAGGGTAAGCATGAACATGGTTTGTTAATGATGTGCTTAATACACTTGATCACCAAATAGTGTAATAATGATAAGTAGAGTATCTTGTATGATATTTCATGATAGTGAGCATATCCCTTATGTTGAAACTATGATTATTATGTACCCTAACCATGTAGGTGATGTTTAGCCATGAGAGGGCTATGAGACATATGTGATGAGTAACATCACTTTGATCATTATTCTATGAGGTGGTATGTATGATGTGTTGGTCTCATGATGTTAATGTCATCCATGAAGAGGCAGTGACAGTACATGATGAGGGATTGAGATCCCATGGTATGTGATGATCCTTGAGATGGATCTGGATGATTGGCAAGAGGCCAAGTGGTAACATGTGATGCTAGATTCTTGAGATGGATCAGGTTGATGTGTTTCCATAATAATATAATGTTATTTACTTTTGTTATATCTTGCATGTTATACAACTTGGTTGAATCTTGCAATCCATCTAAAAGATATTAATTAATCACTGTGAAATATATCATGTAGTTTGCCCTGGCCATAGATCCATCATTGTCAAGACTTGGTGATGGTGAAACAGGTTCTCCTACGGGTTAACCTGGAAGCGCATATTGTTGAATATGTGTAGGTTGCTCCTAGCCTGAAAATGAGGAGGAAAGAGTGTAACTTCGCTTACAGACTCAGATATGTGTAAAGAGCATGGTGAAAAGGCCCATGGCTCAGGACATGTGATGTGTGGAGCATGAATGTGTTCATGGCTCAGAGCACGGTGAACAGGCTCGTGGCTCAGTTTTACTAGCACCGAGACCTGTACCAAGGCGGGCTAGAGTGAGGGTAGCCTATGGAGCTGACCCTGTGGCTTAGACCACTTCAACATGTGACTACGGTCCTGCTTGTGTTATACTCGTGTACTGACCATGAGGTGGGAGGTCGTGGAGTCCGGCTCTTCCATTGACCTTGTATGGCACCAGCTTGGGTTTCATAACCGAAGGTTGGATTTGAACGGTACGGTTCAAATCCTCAGGGCATAATAATACGTAACACAACCGTTAGTATTTACTGCTTAAGATAAACACGAAACATTGGTTGAGGCCTTGTTTGTGTAGCTAATTCTGTTATATCTGCAGTTACTTCTATATCCATCAGGTATGTGGTAATATGCTTTGTTCTGATAATCATGTTACATAGCGATATATCTTATCTTGTCAATCATGTTCCCTTGAGAGATATCTGGTTATGCACTCTTGTACAATTGGTAAGCTTGTCAGTAAGAATAGCTTTGCTTTACATAGACTGCTCTTGTTATACCTGTTATTAGTTACCTGCTGTTATAGTTTATCTTACTGAGGTTCGGTAGTTGTGGTGGGGAGTTATGTTTCCCGCTGGGACAATTGTTCAATTGTCTCACTCCGCTGGTTTACACCCTTTTTAGGTGGTCGAGGTAGACGTGGTCGTGGTCGTGGTGTTGCGGACTAGAAGCTTGACGAGCAGTAGAAGGCTAGCGATGAACATGCTGCTGTTTTGGATGTTTTGTAGTAGAGTCTAGAGTCATCCCTGTACTCTCAGGTCCTTGGCAGTGTTTTGATGTTGTTTCACGACGAACGATCGATGATGTTTGTTTATCCTGTTGTTGGCCGGATGTGGGCCTTTATGTATATGAACAGGTGGTGAACACATGTGATGAATGAACAGATGTTCCTGAGCTGTGGACATGTATCAGATCTCATATATGTGTATATATGTGACATGTTTCCTTGCAAGATGAGGACTAGAAAGTAATAGTTTCACAGTTTATCAGTTTTCCACAATCGATTTTATGTAACCCGTGTTATCATAATTTGTGGTTATGGTGATTTCCGCACGTTTTCGCGTAACACCTCGTTATCTGTGTGATAATGGGATGTGTTGCCACAAGTTTTTGGTATCAGAGCTTTAGGTTCGCTGAGTCTACAGGGATTTAGGACTAGGTTGAGTCTGTTCTTATGAGTTTTCCAGGTTTTCTTACAAAAATCTTCTACCCTCAGCGGAAGAAAGACCAAGATGTCTATAAACCATGAAGAACATGCTCCTCGGCATAGTGATACTGCATCGGTTGATGGAGCAGATAGATAGGCACATGAAGATCGGGTGCCTGAGGTTCCCCAATTTAACCCAGCCATACTTGAACATCCTGCTTACCAACAGCTTATGGGGCAGTTAATGGCTACAATGAATCTCATGGTTGAGCGATTACCAGTTCCTCCTCCGCGAGCACAGGTTCCCCATGGAGAAGCATCGGGTATTGGGAAAACCTTCGAGCAGCTTCGCCGAGTTGGAGCTTCGGATTATGCTGGAATGGCTGATCCAGCGGATGTAGATCTATGGCTAACAAGTCTCGAGAAGGCTTTTCGGATCCTTGACATCCCTGAAGCAGACAAGGTAAAGCATGATGTCTACCTTTTGAAAGGTAGTGATGGTCACTGGTGGACCATCAAAGAAGAGAAGCGGCCTGGTGAGGTGATCTGTTCGGAAGTGTTTCGACGTGAGTTCGTCACCAGATACTTTCCGAAGATGTACCTAGATGAGAAGATCAGTCAGTTTGAGAAGTTTTGACAAGGAACGATGAACATCACCGAGTACGAAGCCAAGTTTATGGATCTGTTGAGGTTCTGTCCTCACATGGCGGCAACAGAAGAGGAACGGATCAAACGTTTTGAGAAGGGTTTGAGTGCTGAATTGACAACCCCGGTGTCTGTGTTGGAGAACTGAGAACGGTTTGCTACGTTCGTGGAATCAGTTCGACGGATCGAGAGGACAGTAAGGGAGAAAAGAGAGTTTATGTCTCTTAAAAGACCTGCTCAGTTTCAAGGACGTAGGTTTGGTGGCTTTAGGAAGCCCAGGTTTTCAGCACCGTCAGCGATGAGAAGCCCTGGTGTACCATCACAGTGGTCTCTGAGTAAGGGGAAAGGTTATGTTTCTTCACCGTCTAAGGTGCACAGTTCATCTTTTGTGGCAGTGATAGGGCCAGCTAGGCCACGGTTTGAGGTCAAGGCATGGCATCTTTGTGGATAGGTCGGGCATTGGAAGTCCAATTGCCCGAATAGAGACGTTGAAGTGACGCAGCAACCGAGGTAGAATCTTCAGAGGTCAGAGAGACCACAGGCCATTGGTAGCAGAGGACGAGGATGCGGTCAGACGTCTCAAGCTGGATCGTCTGCTCAAGGGAGCAGAGGTCGTGGACAGCAAGCAACGGCTCGATTCTATGCCATGAGTCAGCCGGAGGTCGATTCTATGCCATGAGTCAGCCGGAGGTGATAGTCAACCCGCGAGTGGTGACAGGTCAGATGGAGTTATTTCATTCTGATATGTCTTCTTCTTACTTTATATCTGTTCTGGTTGACCCGGGTGCTACACACTCTTTTATCGCCTATAGTATGCTTGAAACCTGTCGTTTACCTGTTAGCTGTAAGAAGGATAGCTTGTTGTTAGAAACCCCTCTTGATGGTTCCTCTTTGCTTCAAGAAGAGTGTCCATCTTGTGTCTTGTCTTTGTCGGGACATCGCATCCAGGTGGATCTTATACCACTTAATATGCATGGTTTCGATGTTATCCTTGGGATGGATACCTTAGAGAGGTATAAGGTGGTCTTGGACTGTGGTTCCAAGCAGGCAGTGTTTGATGTTGCCGGAGAGAAGTGGATCTTCCAGGGAGATAGGAAGATTCTTCCGACGTGTTTGGTATCAGCTATGGTGGTAGATAAGTTGTTACGACAAGGATGTGAGGCGTTCCTAGCTCATGTGGTGGATAATGTTGTGGTTACCAAGGAGAAAGGTCCTAGTCTTTAGGAGGTGTCAGTTGTCTGAGAGTTTGCAGACGTGTTTCCTGAGGAGTTTCCTGGTGTTCCTCCACCCCGAGAGATTGATTTCGAGATCAATCTGGTTCCAGGGACACAGCCAGTTGCACAGTCACCATACAGGATGGCTCCAGCAGAGATGGTAGAGTTGAAGAAGCAGTTGTAAGAGTTGTTGGACAAAGGTTTTATCCGACCGAGTACGTCACCGTGGGGTGCTCCCGTGTTGTTCGTTAAAAAGAAGGATGGTTCGATGCGGTTGTGTATAGATTACCGGCAGTTGAACAAGGTCACGATCAAGAACAAGTACCCGTTGCCGAGGATAGATGATGTGTTCGATCAGTTGCGTAGTGCTACAGTGTTTTCAAAGATCGATCTACGGTCTGGATATCATCAGTTGAGGATAAAGGCGGATGACATACCAAAGTCAGCTTTCAGGACGAGGTATGGTCATTTTGAGTTCGTGGTTATGCCGTTTGGGTTAACCAATGCACCTGCTGCTTTCATGGACCTGATGAATAGAGTTATCCATCCGTTCTTTGATCAGTTTGTTGTAGTCTTTATAGATGACATCTTGATCTATAGTCGGGACAGGCTAGAGCATGAGCAACATCTTCATAGAGCGTTGACTCTTCTTCGTCAACATCAGTTGTATGCCAAGTTCAGTAAGTGCGAGTTCTGGTTGGAAGAAGTGACTTTCTTGGGTCATGTGATATCTGTTGAAGGCGTCAAAGTAGATCCGAAGAAGGTGGAATCCGTTGTGGATTGGGAACAACTGAAGACGACGACAGAAGTTCGTAGTTTCCTTGGTTTGGCAGGATACTACCGGAGGTTTATCAAGGACTTCAGTGTGATCGCGTTGCCGATGATAAAGTTGACCAGGAAGGGTGTACCTTTTGTTTGGGATGATCGATGTGAGCAAACTTTCCAGAGTTTTAAGGAGAAGCTGACCAGTGCTCCAGTGTTGATTTTGCCAGAGCCTGGGAAAGGCTATGTTGTTTTTTGTGATGCTTCCAAGAAAGGTTTAGGTTGCGTGTTGATGCAGGAAGATCATGTGGTTTCTTTTGCCTCGCGACAACTCAAGAAGCATGAGTAGAACTATCCGACTCATGACTTGGAGTTGGTAGCAGTGGTTCATGCATTAAAGATTTGGAGACATTATCTGTATGGGGAAGTTTGTCAGATTTTTACGGATCATAAGAATCTAAAGTACATCTTTATGCAGCAAGAGTTGAACATGTGACAGCGGCGATGGATGGAGTTGATTAATGATTACGATTGCACGATCGAGTATCATCCTGGTAAGGCGAATGTGGTAGCTGATGCGCTTAGCAGAAAGTCTTCTTCTCTTTCTTCAAAGAAGGCACAGTTGAGTTCTCTGGTATGCCATAAGCGGGATATGTTTGTTTCTCTGCGACAGATGAATGTGCAGATGGAAGTTTCTTTGTTGTCTGGTCTTTTCGCATAGATGCAAGTTAAGCCTACGTTGAGATAGTAGATCAAGAATGCACAGCAGACAGATGATGCGGTATAGTTGATCAGATCAGAGTTCGGCAGCGACAAGTGTGATGGGTTTCATGAGTCTGAGGATGGACTAGTTTGCTATCGTGATAGGATGGTGGTTCCAGATGCTGATGATCTGAGGAAGTTGGTGCTTGAGGAAGCACATACGTCGATGTATGCTATGCATCCAGGTGTCACCAAGATGTATCATAGTCTAAAGGACTTGTATTGGTGGCCCGGTTTAAAGAGAGATGTAGCTGAGTTCGTGGCGAGATGTGTGGTTTGTCAGCAAGTGAAGGCTGAACATTAGAAGTCGGCAGGTACGTTGCAACCTTTTCCGATGCCGCAGTGGAAATGGGATCATATAACCATGGATTTCGTAGTTGGTCTACCCCAGACAACTAGGAATCATGATTCCATTTGGGTGATAGTGGACAGATTGACTAAATCTGCCCATTTTCTACCAGTGAAGACGACGTATACAGCTGAGAAACTAGCTCGAGTATATGTGGATGAGACAGTACGTTTGCATGGTGTGCCAGCAACGATAGTTTCTGATAGAGGTCCTCAGTTTACGAGTCGTTTTTGGGAACAGTTGCACAGAGCGTTAGGAACGCAGCTAAAGTTCAGTACAGCCTTTCACCCGCATATAGATGGACAGTCTGAGAGGACTATTCAGATTTTGGAAGATCTTCTTCGAGCTTGTGTATTGCAGTTTCTAGGCAACTGGGATGTACATCTGAGTTTGATAGAGTTTGCCTACAATAACAGCTATCAGTGGAGCATTGACATGGATCCTTATGAGGCTTTGTATGGAAGGAAGTGCAGATCTCCTTTGTGTTGGTATGAGTCTGGTGAATATCAGCTTTTGGGTCCTGAGTTAGTACAGCAGGAGACAGATAAGATCAAAGTGATACAACAACAGTTGAAAGTGGCACAGGACAGGCAGAAGTCTTATGCATACAATCACCAACGACCTTTGGAGTTCCAGGTGGGAGACAAAGTATATCTTAAAGTCTCGCCGTGGAAAGGTGTGTTAAGGTTTGGACGGAAGGGTAAGTTAGCTCTCAGGTATATGGGGCCTTACTCAGTCATAGCACGTGTTGGAAAGGTAGCTTATGAGTTAGAGTTGCCTCCAGAGTTGCACAGGTTGCATCCAGTGTTTCATGTCAGTATGTTGAAGAAAAGTCATCCGGATTCAGGTACAGTGATACAGCCAGTTGATGTTGAGCTTGATGCAGATGTGACCAACGAGGAAGGTCATGTGGCGATCGATCCTTGACAGAAGAATCAAGAATCTGAAGAGGAAAGATCTAGTTCTTGTGAAGGTTCTTTGGCAGCGTCGTGGCATTGAGGAAGCCACGTGGGAGCTTGAGGAAGAGATGAGGAGGAAGTATCCTTCGCTTTTCTCTTCGTATTTCGGGGACAAAATCCCTTATAGGGGGCTAGCTTGTAAGGACCCTGACCTTCGTTTAGGGTTTACCCTATTTGTTTTGCTTAACCTTGGTGGTTTGATGCTTGCCAATCACCTTTAGTGGTGATTAGGGTTTAGTTGTGCTTTGTTGAGAGCTTGAGGGGTTACTTGCAAATAACCCAAGTTTAGGGTTTTGTATGCAAGTTTGTCATCTTGTGAGATGTTTTCCCCTCTTTGCTTCCTCTAGGGTTGAGAGGAAGTCTTGGGCTTGTTGTTTGAGTTTCTTGGGCCTTGGTTGAGCTTGTTTGGGCCTTGGGGTGCCTTTTTTGGTCTTGCTTGAGCCTTGTGTCGGACAAGTGAATCTTGTGTCTCCCTAGGTTGGTTTGTGTCGGCCAACAAGATGGTTTGTCGCCCAACAAAGCTGCTAGTTGTGTCGCCCATGTTGCTTGGTCCAGCCTTGACCATGTTAGGTGGACACTTGGTGTATATCTTGGACAAGTGTCTCTTGGCTTTCTAGTGTGTTGGCTTGAACCCTAGGACAAGTGTCCCATGGGTGGATGACACTTAGCATAGGTCTACCTTGTTTTCTCCTCCCTTCCCTTCTATATAGGTGGCTCTTTCCGTTACCTTAGCTTCCTTTGATCTTTTGGTCCCTCCTCCACCTTGAGTGCACGACACTCCTCTCCTTCTTTGCTTGTGTTGGCCGATACACTCTCCTGGAGTTGAAGTGGTGGCCGATACACCCTCTTGGATCAGCTTTGGTGGATGAAATTCCTTGGACCTTGGAGTGCTTCTTCTTCCTTGGAGCTTGGAGCTTAAGGCGGGTTGCATAATTTCTAACCCTAACTCCTTTACCTCTAGTTATGATCTTGTTGCATGTTAGTAGCTTAGCTTAGTTCCTTGCTTTTGTACCTTGCTTGTGTACCTTTGGTAGCCGATCCCCCTCTAGGGTTTAGGGTTCCTTTGTGCACCTTGCTTTCTAGGGTTTGTACTCCCTTGAGTTGGAGGTTGAAGATGACCTAGGATGGGCGATAATCTCCCTTGTTTGGATAAGTTGGACGACATGGATATCTTGTGATGGACGTTATGGTGTGAGCCCTTGAGTTGGACGATATCCCTGCCCTTGTGATGGGCGATAGGGTGAGCTAGATAGTGTTGGCCGATATGAGACTTGTTGGACGATATGGTCCTTGTGATGAGAAGCATCTTTGTGCTTATGAAGGACGATAGACTAAGTATGTCATGGTGTTCTTGGTGTTGGACGATAGGGCCACGTGTGGCATGAGGGTTCGCTTGGGTTGAACGATAGGCTAGTGTGAGTGTTGGCCGTTACAAGTTGTGTTGGGCATGAAGGGTTGATATCAGACGATACATGTTGTAGTGTGACGGCTGACAGGGCATGGGGTTGTGACGAGCGTCACGCCTCTCCCCTTGGAGTGTGACGGCCGTCAGGGTTGGTTTGATAGTTGCACATTTTGTGGGAGTCCTTCTCTCTTTCCTTCTCTCTCCTGGTCGTTGTTGTGACCCCTTGATAACGGGCGTTGTTGTTGGGGTGTTGTGACGGGCATCACACCTCCATGCGTGTCGGCCGGCAGGGAGTGTGACGGGCGTTGCCCGATAGACATGGGATGCCCGACACCCTGATGCACGATACCTTGTGACACTGTGTCGTGGGTTGGGTGCTGGGTAGCAATGCAGCGTTGCTGCACTCCTTGCTATAGCCGTTGTGAGCAGTGTATAGGTGAGGTTTGTGAGGAGTTATAGTGAGGGGTTATGTGGTTCTATAGTGACGGTCTCATGAGATATGGAAGTGAATGCTTATGCAAAAACAAATGATGGTGATGCCCTTATAATAATAGAGATAATGTTGATGATAGCAATAATGTGACTGATAGTTGTGATGATGATAAGGAAGGTAGTGGTAACGATATGATCTTTATGCTTATAGGTTAAAGTTGATGCTAAGTGACAGTTACACTAATAACTTGCTTAATGACATAACAATAACGATAATAGTGGATGACGATAGTCATAATACTGATAATAGTAGTGAAGGTAATAAGGGTAGTAATGATAAACATGATGCAAGTCTTATGCTTATTTGTTAATAACAATGTTAAGTGATAGTTATACTGGTAGCTTGCATAATGATAATGGTAATGATAGTGATACCATAACGATAGTGGATGGTGACAGTAGTGGCAGTGGTAATAGTAGTGTTGTATTCTCATCATGACATCTAGCTTGATGTGAACATCTTGTTTATTCATATAATCCTGAGATAAGGGTAAGCATGAACATGGTTTGTTAATGATGTGCTTAATACACTTGATCACCAAATAGTGTAAGAATGATAAGTAGAGTATCTTGTATGATATTTCATGATAGTGAGCATATCCCTTATGTTAAAACTATGATTATTATGTACCCTAACCATGTAGGTGATGTTTAGCCATGAGAGGGCTATGAGACATATGTGATGAGTAACATCACTTTGATAATTATTCTATGAGGTGGTATGTATGATGTGTTGGCCCCATGATGTTTATGTCAGTCGTGAAGAGGCAGTGACAGTACATGATGAGGGATTGAGATCCCATGGTATGTGATGATCCTTGAGATGGATCTGGATGATTGGCAAGAGGCCAAGTGGTAACATGTGTTGCTGGATTCTTGAGATGGATCAGGTTGATGTGTTTCCATAATAATATAATGTTATTTACTTTTGTTATATCTTGCATGTTATACAACTTGGTTGAATCTTGCAATCCATCTAAAAGATACTAATTAATCACAGTGAAATATATCATGTAGTTTTCCCTGGCCATAGATCCATCATCGTCAGGAATTGGTGATGGTGAAACAGGTTCTCCTACGGGTTAACCTGGAAGCGCATATTGTTGAATATGTGTAGGTTTCTCCTAGCCTGAAAATGAGGAGGTAAGAGTGTAACTTCGGTTACAGACTCAGATATGTATAAAGAGCATGGTGAACAGGCCCATGGCTCAGGACATGTGATGTGTGGAGCATGAATGCGTTCATGGCTCAGAGCACGGTGAACAGGCTCGTGGCTCAGTTTTACTAGCACCGAGACCTGTACCAAGGCGGGCTAGAGAGAGGGTAGCCTATGGAGCTGACCCTGTGGCTTAGACGACTTCATCATGTGACTACGGTCCTGCTTGTGTTATACTCGTGTACTGACCACGAGGTGGGAGGTCGTGGAGTCCGGCTCTTCCATTGACCTTGTATGGCACCAGCTTGGATTTCGTAACCGAAGGTTAGATTTGAACGGTATGGTTCAAATCCTCAGGGCATAATAATACATAACACAGCTGTTAGTATTTACTGCTTAAGATAAACACGAAACATTGGTTGAGGCCTTGTTTGTGTAGCTAATTCTGTTATATCTGCAGTTACTTCTATATCCATCAAGTATGTGGTAATATGCTTTGTTCTGATAATCATGTTACATAGCGATATATCTTATCTTGTCAATCATGTTCCCTTGAGAGATATATGGTTATGCGCTCTTGTACAACTGGTAAGCTTGTCAGTAAGAATAGCTTTACTTTACATAGACTGCTCTTGTTATACCTATTATTAGTTACCTGGTGTTATAGTTTATCTTGCTGAGGTTCGGTAGTTGCGGTGGGGAGTTATGTTTCCCGCTGGGACAATTGTTCAATTGTCTCACTCCGCTGGTTTACACCCTTTTTAGGTGGTCGAGGTAGACGTGGTCGTGGTCGTGGTGTTGTGGACGAGCAGCTTGATGAGTAGTAGAAGGCAAGCGATGAACATGCTGTTGTTTTATATGCATTGTAGTAGAGTCTAGAGTCATCCCTGTACTCTCAGGTCATTGGCAGTGTTTTGACGTTGTTTCACAACGAACGATCGATGATGTTTGTATATCCTGCTATTGGCTGGATGTGGGCCTTTATGTATATGAACAGGTGGTGAACTCATGTGATAAATGAACAACTATTCCTGAGCTATGGACATGTATCAGATCTCGTATATGTGTATATATGTGACATGTTTCCTTGTAGGATGAGGACTGGAAAGTAATAGTTTCACAGTTTATCAGTTTTCCGCAATCGGTTTTAAGTAACCCATGTTTAAGTAACCCGTGATATCATGTAGAGCCCTGACCATAGATCCATCATCGTCAGAAGCTAGATGATGGTGAAAAAGGTTTTCCTAAAGGAACTCCTGGAGAGCATACTTTTGAGTATGTGGGGGTTATGGACGTGAATATCCTTACGTCCTAATGAAGGAATTGATGTGAGATAAACATTTAATCGCTCAATCCTTCATTATATGCATATGTTGGGAAGACGTATCACTAATCTCCCGATGATGATGTTAATGCTTAATCGATGTGAGATAAACAAGAAATCCCTTGATTGCGAAGAGAGTACAACATGCCACTGTAACTCTAATAGCGAAGTGCCAGAATACCCTGGACAGCTATTATGGTAGAGACACAAGATGTCTTGCATGTTATTCCTCACACTGACTGAGGTGGATTTGGTCATAGGAATCCAGCTCTTCTGATGACCTATGTATGGTACTGATTGTGATTTTGTAATGGTCGATTAGAGTATGAGAGGTATACTGATGGAGCTTCCACTTACGCAGAATTGCGTGCACCACTAAAAATCCTAAAGATGGTAAGTCTTCAAGTTTAGCCTTGCTTATACTAGATAGAGAACTAGACCCACATATGCTAAGATATGTGGAAGTCTTATCGTAGTATAGTTAAGGGTCGAATCCACAGGACAACAGTCTTGTTGAGAGCAACAAGATGGGAAACGTTGGAATTTCACTTAATCACTTAATAGTTAGTATTTAGATCAAAAGGTAGGTTTGGTTGTTTTAAACTAAGAGCAAGTAAAGTAAAGCAAGTAAATTTAAGGATGTTAAACAATGATAAGAAGTCACTAGGGTGTGATTGGTTTTCATCGCCACTACACATGGATCAAACCATGCAACATAAAGCACAACCTGCAAAAAGAGTCTAAACAGTTAGTATCTTTGTAGATTTAGTTTCCTTTCAGAGAACTAACTACAAGAAGTGTGGGAATGATGTAACGCCAACCATCCCCGAACGAATGGTCAACTGCTTTGCATCATTCCCTTCTCAAAGTGTGTTCCTCGAGTTACCAAAGTTGTACTTTCATACGTCAACTGATTCCATTTCATAGTATGAAAGTACAACATTTGGAAGTGTGTTTACTCCACTTCTTGAAAGCACTCCTAGATACAGAAATAAGCACATGGTGGATACATGCACCAAGAACCAACATTCAATCGAGTTTCGAATCAAGTAGTACAAACATAGACAATTCATACTAAGAGATAAAAGATAACACAAGTTGGTGATCAAGCAACAAGCATTCATTAAACGATTGATGTTGAACTGTAAAGGAAGTAACTCTATATTGCAAAGTATGGATTACATTGCCTGAGATGAAAACATGGGTAGTGGGGCTACTCCCCGCACCCCAGTGAGAGAGACTACTCTCTCATAGCTAGGACAAAGAAGGAGGCAAGAAGAGAGAGAGTGTGTGTCATCCCCACAAAGGAGAGAAGAAAGTCAACCCCTTGGAGAGAGAGAGATGATCTTCTAGCTTCACATGTTGCTTGATGACGAGGTCCCCTCTTCCCACCTTCTTTGGCAGAGAGAGAGAAAGCATCCTCAATATGGAGCGTGGATCTCAAACCGGCAGCCCCAGGGCAGAGGATGGAAGTTGGATTTGTTCTGGAGTGATAGAGGTAGCCTCTGGACGTCTCCAAAAAACCCCCTCTTGAGGACCCTTGGGGTCTTATTTATAGGCCTTAAGTGAAGTACAAATGGTTTGGTAAGTTTTGGATCTCAAGACCGTTTGGACCTCAAGACTATTTGGACCTCAAGACCTTTTGGACCTCAAGACCGTTTGGTCCTCAAGAGTGTTTGGCTTCATGCGGTCTTGGGACCGTGTGACTCCATGTGGTCTCGGGACCGATTGGCTTCCTGCGGTCTTGGGACTGTGTGACTCCATGCGGTCTCGGGACCGGTTGGCTTCATGCGGTCTTGGGACCGTGTGACTCCATGCGGTCTCGGGACTGATTGGCTTCATGCGGTCTTGGGACCGTGTGAATCCATGCGGTCTCGGGACCGATTGGTTTCATGCGGTCTTGGGACCGTGTGAGTCCATGCGGTCTTGGGACTGGTTGAGTCTTTTATGATTTTTTTGTGTCTTTTTCTGCAAGTAAAAAGGGAAAAAGTTAGTCTAATAGTATATTTGCAATAAGAGGGGATATTTAGGGATTATGTCTAATTTTAATTGAGAAAGAGTGTGGAAAACTGAAGAAAAGACTAAGATAATCATCCCAAAATTGGAGGTTATCACCCCCCCTAACTTAAAGTCTAGCTTGTCCTCAAGTTACATAGATCTGAGACATGTAATGGTGAGGCAATTTTATTTAGTTAAGATTTCCATACTCTTGCTTCAATTCTCAACCTGAGATCTCCTAAGGTTGTATCGGAGCTTTTTGCCTTAACTCTTTCATGTATTGAGAGTTGCTTGGATCTCAGGTTTCTTCCATATCTTAGCCCGCATTGGGACCACTTTTTTTTATTCGGTGCATGTCGTTGACTCTAATCAGTTTTATACTCCTCTGAAGATCCTACCGAAAACTAGAGTGGGTATTAGGGTTGGCTAAAGGCTTAGTGTGTAACTCCCCCTTCAAGTAGGGGAGGGGTTGTCTATGCTTTTAGGATCTCACTACCGGGCACGATACATCTGCCTTCTTGAGGGAAGCTGAATGTACCGGTTGGGCGAGTCCTTTATCAGCCTTTCATATAATTATATACATTAGGGTTTCACTACCGGGCATGACATATCTGCCTTTGTGAGGGCAGCTGGATGTACCGTTCGGGCGAGACCTTTATTGGTTCTTCATATAGATCCTTATTTATTGCACAACTCTCATGATTTTATTCAACACTCTGGCTTTTATTCGTAAACTTACATGCTTGGGATTTGGATATTTAGGGATTTTGATTTGGGCGGCCAAGCCTCTTTTATTTAGAGAGAAGAAAAATATTCTTAGAGTTGTTCGACATGCACTTATTTGGTTTCTACTAGTGGTCCACTTGCAAGGCTTCTTGATTTGGATGTCACCTGATGTCCCTCTCGTCCTTGAGATTGTTTTGGCTTATTGCAGCCCTGATGTTGTCCTGTGGAGAGTCAGATATAGAATTGAAGCAGAAGCATGAAAATTGAGTGAAGATGATTTATTAACTCGCCATTGCATGTCTATGTGCTATTTTTGTTATTGCTCTTGAGGGCTACTGGATTTTAAAGTTAGCTAGGATGACTTTGTTCCAGGTAGGTTTTATTATCAGGGAAGAAATTAAAGCAAAAACTAAGTATGTGCAAAGAAATTTAAGAAAAAAATTTATACAGAAATTGAAAAGAAGATAGAAAGGGAAGGATTTAGAATTGATACCTCGCCCTTGTCTAGTGTACTCCCCCCTAACTAATCACTCACTCTGTCCTTAGAGTGTCAAAGGGAATAGGCTGAGAGGTACAAGGACAAGAGAATCAGGTGTCCGTTAGTCCTTTATTTACGCCATGTGTGCGAAGGAGATTGGCAGAAAACTTTCCATGTAAGGCGTGGTAATTGACGTCTTTTGTATCCTCTACTGGTTTTTGAAGGGACATGATTGTGTACATCCAGTAGAGGACGTGGAAGCCGCAATCATTTGATTCCTGAATTTGTTGGGGGCATTTGTGGTTAAAATATGGGCGATGAAAGTGTTCTTTGTCGTATGCCCGTGTGTGCTGACTTAGAACATTGATTAATTTGTCTGCACAATCCTTCTCCATTTCCTTTGTGGGCGTCTTTGGTGTCACTACATATTTCTTCTACTTTGGGTTGAACTGACTGTCGGAACTGTTGTAGATGATAGTCGTTCCTTCGTGTAGGTTTGTTGCCAGAAGCAACCAGTGCTCATGGTGAAGGAAGGGGAGCATTATAAACTTCAGTGTTGTATGTTGTAGAAAGGAGGTAAGCGCTTCAATTGTTCTGAAGTTCTTTAGCTGTAGGAGATCGTCCTTCATATAAGCAGATGCCATGTAAGTTGTGGGGTGATTCCATCCGAGAAGAAACTGATAGGCAGCCATCAAGCTCACAGATAGAGACCCCTTGAATTGTACAGTTTCTTGTAAAGCGTCTGCCATGACCAAAATGTCATCGGACATGAAAACGAGATCATCCTTCTCGGCGTAAAGCCTTGACATGATGAGACGAAGTTCATTGTCCGAAAGACTTTTGCAGGCACTGAGGTCAAAGTTTGGGAAAGTTGGTTCTATGGAAGATAGGGGCACCATTTTTTATGAGGATCTCCTGATGGTTGCCCCTAACAAAAGATCTATGTCCCCTTTATCCTGTGCCAGATCAAATTGGGAAGGGTCCCATTTGCTTTGCGCGGGGACTATGGCAGGTTGTTTGTTTTTTTCTAATTCCTTTAAGGTTTGTCTGAAGGGTTTCCTTTGTGGACGTTGAATTGCTGAAAAGAGGTAATGGGGGATGTCATCTGGTGCCATTGTCGGGTCCTTGAAGAACCATCTATCACAAATAAGCTCCATGGCATAACGTCCTCGCAATGAGTGAAAATCTTCAGCGGCTAGTTCATTGAAGGGGATTTCTTGGTTTAGCACTTGAATGTGACGGATAGTACAAAAAGCGCAATCCCCAGAGCCTTCAGCGGTTTGGACTTGTGGGTTTATTATTTGGAACCATGGTTGGCTCCAGTCCTTTTGGAGGGACGGGCGTGCAGCCAAAATTAGCTTAAGGAGACGGAAGGGTATACATCGTGCTTCTCCTGCTCCTTCTCTGACAAAATTTATTGTTCCAGGTGGTAGCTCAGCGGCACAGAAATTGTACACCTTGGTGTCATGAGCCTCGGTGTCCACAATCATAAATAGCCAGTGGTAGGACACTTGGAATGGTACTGTAAGATATCGTGCCCTTCGTGCTAGGCCGGCACACAGCCTCTCTATTGACTTGGCTCATATTTCTTTGTATAACAAGCCTATGGATAGAGTCGGTGAGGCATTAAACACTGGTTGTTGCCTCCTTGAGCTTCTATAGACTTCTATGTAGTTGGAAAGTAAGACATGGAAGATTGTCATTGACATCGTTGACCGTGGTCGCAAGATGTTGTGGAAGTCTTCGCGTGTTTACTTACGCTTAGTCTTTGTGTTGTGGTAGATGATGTCGCCCCCCCTCTTTGGCATCATCGACAATAGTGTTCAGGATGAAGATATCCTGAGCATCTAGTGTTGAGATGGCTTCCATATCTAGATCGTGCATCTTATGTGGCAGAGGTGGTGGCGGGGGAAGCTCCTGTGGAGGGGGTGAAGAGGTTTGCTCCAGATCATCTAAAAAAATTTACATGTCATCATCTGAGTCAGAAGCAGAATCGAGTTCTTCGTCAGTATCTAAATGTACTCATTCTGAATCTTCCTGTTCTGGAGGAAAGGGCACTGATTGGTCAAGTGCGGAGAAAGGTTGAGGGGCCCCTTCTGGTGCGGTTGTGCTGGTTCCTAAGATACATTGGTGGAACTCAGCAAAAGTCGCATCTTTTGCAGACCCCCCTATGGATCCCAAAGCAGAATAATCAAGGAATTGGTCCCCATATGATATGTTTACATGTTCGTTGTGGGTGGGGGACTTGGGATGATGTCCACCTTCTTGGTGGCCTTTGTCATATCCTTTCTGAGGGGGGTCTGCCTCGTGTCCTAGGCCCTCGCCATCATCAGATTTGTCATCTGAGGAGGTGGTATCGTTGTTAGAGTCGGCGGAGGAGTCGGAGTCATCTTCGTCTTCATTATCGTCGTCTTTGTCATTTGTTGTTGTTGCTGCTAGCTTTTCGTTTGCTGTCTTTTTGCACCGCCGATGGATGGTTTGTAACTCATCGAACGCCACTTGCACATGCTCGTGTGTTTCGAGCAGTGCTTCGTGTGTTTCTTTGAGATCGTTGTATCGGCCCTCGGCGGAGAGGAGTCGTGATGTAAGATCTGTTACTTGAGCTCGTAGTTGTTGGATTTCCTTGTTTGTCGACTCCTCTTGGCGATTGTTGAGGTGTGTGAGGGTGCTGCTGATGTTGTCCAAGCACGTGCCAAGATCTCCTTGAGCTCGCGGAGAGTCTCGAGCAGAGGTTGATTCTGTATAGAGATCTCATTGACTTTCTTGGCCATCACTTCTTAATACCGTTTTACTCCAAGGACCAGCTTGGGCAAGTTGGTGTAGTGGTTGTTGATGTGATCAACTTGCCTAGCCACGTCATCTTATCATTGCTGAAAACCTTGGAGGATGTTTGGCAAGGCACGATTCTGTTCATCGATCATGGCAACCTATTTAGATAATCCATGCACACAAGAAAAAATGGAATGCATAATGTTAGAAGGATCAGTGAGGAGGTTTCAGATGGCGTCAAATTGACGTCCGAATTCCTCACCGATATTGGAAAAGGGGACCCCAGAAGAAGAAGGGTGGGGTGGCTGGTTCTGTGTGGGAGGGTTGTAGTGTCTTGCGGAAGAGACATCATTGATGGTTCTGCGAACTGTGTGGTGACTATAGATGGGGTCACCAGCAGTGTCGGGATGGTGGTGGATGGGAAAGGTGGAGGTATGTTTGGTGAAAATGGAGGGATTGATAGTGGTGGGGGAAGGACTATAGGAATGGAGATGAAGGTGGTGAAGTCGGGCGTAGGGGTAGAGAAGGGGATGCCCAAAGATAAAATGGGTGAAGTGGAGGATGTAGGTGGTGGTGTAGTTGTGGGGAAAAAAGGAAGAGTGGTGGATGTTGGAAAGGTGGAGGGTGGTGAAGTGGTGGTGGCTAGCTCAGCATGTAGACTCATAATGAAAGAGTCTAGAGATGAGGTGGTGATTTGATCTTTGGGGTTTTCTTCTGGATGTGGTTTGGATGTTGGTGTCCCCAACAGCTATTGTTTCTGCGAAATTCTTGTGGAGGGTCATTTCATAGGAATTTTTGTTGTCCTAGTTGTCGGGGCGTTTATGCTGAGTTATGTCTGTCTCGTTTTCGTTGGTGCTTTGACTGTAGCTATGAGTTTTGTAAGCTCCTCATTAGTGAAGAGGAGCTTTTCCTTGTCGTAATATGCGAGCTCCGGTAGTGGTAGCAGAGTTCTAGAGGATTGACTGTAGGGAAGAAAATGTAGAACAACTTTGCATCCTTCTCTTTGATGATGTAGGAGTTTTTCAAAGTTTGTTCATTTGTTAAAATGTCGCCCTTTATCTGTGTGCATCTTGGTAGAGGTTTGTCCATCCTGAGGTATTTGATAATGGATGTGACATGACCCCCCATGCAAATTTCCTTCTCCAGGGCATAAGCGGATAGTTTCTGGATCATATGACGTCTAATGTTGACTGGCATCCCATGTAGAATTTACCAGAGAACAAAGAGATCCAAGATTATGACATTCCCTCCTTCTATCCTGGGGAGGAGTGCGCCTGCGAGAATTTTATGTAAAGTGCGCACTAATCCAGATTGTATGTTTGATGCCTTGCATGTCTTTGCATCATAGGTAGGGAGCCCTGTCAGGGATTTCCAAAAGTTATGCCTGTTGAAACTAGTATTCTCAGTTCCCACAGCTTTGGCTTTCTTGAGCTGCTCCTGGTTGTCTATAAAGATTTCATTCAGCATATTTTCTATTATGACAACCTTGCTGCCAAAGAGTTTGGTGACCAGCCTACGGTCACCTCCATCCCTTGATCTATCCATAATGTCGACAAGCTCTTTGTTAAGAAAAGTGAAGAATTCAGTTGTAGGTTCAGTGTAGGAGATCTCAGGCACCAAACACAGCCTTGCAAGATTGGCTTTGTCGAGCATGGTGAAAATTTGGTCGTGGATCCCCATATTGAGCAGTACGCTGGAGTAGACGTACTTTGTAGGTTTTAGGATTTTGTCGGTGGAGGGGGCGGTGTGTATGTAGAGGCTTTCTGGTGGTGGTGTTGTGGTGGTGACGGGAGGGAAAGAAGGGATAGTGATGATTGCGGGAGCGGCAGCGGAGGTGGTCGTTGGTGGGATGTTTCCTGCCAGGGTTTGCTCCCTTGCAGTGATGGGTCGGACTTGTTTTCTTACTCATTTCTTTGAGGGTTTTCCGGTCACAGTTTCCTGGACCTTTCGTTTCCCCTTTGATTTTTTAGGTGGTGATTCGTCCTCGGGGTTTGGCTCATAATCAGAGCCATCATCACTAGAGGAGATTTGTATTTCTTCTTCAGGCTCCTCAGATAGGCACTTGTTGAGGCAGTCAATTTCACACAGGATATCTATGATTTTGACCTTTGGTGGGGCCTGTCCAGTCTTGTTGTAGTTATCTATGATCTTTTGGAGTTTGGCTCGATCTTCCATCAATTGCTCCTTTGTCCAAAATGGAGCGTCTTCAGTTCCTGTGGCTTGTTTAGCTGGTGATGCCATTTCTGAAGAATGGAAAATCATGAGTAAGAACAACATGCTTAGGAAAATAAAACTTATGTGGTTTTATATTTTAACAAGACTTAAGGGAAAATAAAACGGAATGGGGTTGTCCCGATTGGTGTTTTATAGGTTGTTCGATAAGCCCAAAGGGCATCGGGAAGCTTGGTGGACCAGTCAGTGCAGTTTCTATTAACTGTTTTTTCTAGGATCGTCCTTAGTTGTCTATTTGATACCTCGACCTGACCACTGGTCTGTGGGTGGTAAGGTGTGGCTACTTTGTGGTTGACTCTGAAATTTTTAAACAGGGCTTCAAAACTTCATTCCAGAAAATGGGTCCCTCCGTCTGATATGACAGTTCTGGGGACTCCAAATCTGGGGAAAATGATATCTTTAAACAACTTGATAACTGGTTTGGAACCGCTAGAAATAGTGGGTATAGCTTCGACCCATTTCGAGACATAGTCCACCACAACTAGGATGTAGGAGAAACCATAGGAAGAAGGAAAGGGGCCCATATAGTCAACCCCCCACACGTCGAAAAGTTCAATTTCCTGCCACATTGTGAGGGGAATTTCATTCCTTTTGGATATGCAACCAGAAAATTGACATTTGTTGCAAGATTTCACAAAATCATAGGAGTCCTTTGCTATGGTTGGCCAGAAGAAGCCTGATTGCATAACTTTTTTAGAGGTTTTCTTTGCACTCATGTGCCCCCTGTGGGGCCGGAATGGCAATGTTCTAGGACGGGGGTAATCTCTTCTTTCGGTAAACAGTGACGGAAAAGTCCGTCTGCGCATAGGTGAAAAAGGTAAGGTTCATCCCAATAATATTGCTTTATATCGTGGAGGAATTTCCTTTTATCATGGTAGGAAGCAGAGGGGTGAATGATTCATGTAGCTAGATAATTGACAATGTTTGCATACCAAGGGAATCCATTGATAACCTTCATTAATTGGTCATCTGGAAGAGAGTCTTGGATAGGGATTTTATCTTCATCTTCAACTTCAATACGACTGAGATGGTTGGCTACGACGTTTTCCACTCCACTTTTATCTTTAATTTCCAAATCGAATTCCTGAAGCATCAACACCCACCGGATAAGTCTAGGTTTGGCATCTTGCTTCTGAATTAGGTATCGTATGGCGGAGTGGTCAGTGTAGACTATGACCTTGGATCCAATCAAATAGGAGCGGAATTTCTCAAACGCGTAGATGACATCCAGGAACTCATTCTATGTAGTAGTGTAGTTCTTCTGTGCTTCATCGAGCATTTTAGATGCGTAATAAATTATGTAAGGTTTCTTGTCGATCCGCTGTCCTAAAACGGCCCCTATGGCGTAATCGCTGGCGTCACACATGATTTCAAATGGTTGCGACGAATCTGGGGCTCTCAGTATAGGTGCAGAAATTAAAGCATTTTTGAGAGTTGAGAAACTTTGCAAGCATTCTTGGTTAAAAATGAACTCAGCATCTTTGGTCAGGAGTCGGGTCATGGGTTTTGCTATTTTTTAGAAATCTTTGATAAATCTTCTGTAAAACCCCGCGTGACCCAAGAAAGCCTGTACTCCTTTTATATATTTCGGTGGCGACAACTTTGAGATAACATCGATTTTTTCCTTATCGGTCTCAATCCCTCTGTCACTCACTCTATGCCCAAGGATGACACCTTCAGTTACCATGAAATGACATTTTTCCCAATTCAGAATGAGGTTCGTTTCCTCACATCGTTGTAAAACTTGTCCAAGGTTGATTAGACAGTTATCGAAAGAATCTCCATAAATTGAAAAATCATCCATGAACACCTCCATTATGGATTATGTTAATCCTGTGAAAATGGTGGACATACACCTTTGGAATGTAGCGGGTGTGTTACACAACCCGAATGGCATTCTTCTAAAAGCATAGGTTCCAAAAGGGTAGGTGAAGGTAGTTTTCTCTTGGTCTTCCGGGTGTATGGGTATTTGGTAGAACCCGGAATAACCATCTAGATAGCAGAAGTATTTCTGATGGGCTAGGCATTCTAGGACTTCATCGAGAAAGGGCAGAGGGTAGTGATATTTCCACATGGATTTGTTTAATTTCCTATAGTCGATGCACATCATCCACCCCATCACCATCCTGGTGGGTACTAACTTATTTTTGTCATTAAGCATGACAGTAGTGCCTCCCTTTATAGGAACTACTTGGACAGGGCTGACCCATTGGGAGTCTGAAATCGGGTAGATTATGTCGGCTTTCAGTAATTTGAGAACTTCAAGGCAAACCACCTCTTTGAGATTAGGGTTCAGCTTCCTCTAATGTTCGCGTGATGGCTTAAATTCTTCGATCATGGGTAGTCTGTGCATGCATAGGGCTGGATTTATGCCTGTTAGGTCATTTATCTTATACCCAATGGCCTTTTTGTGTTTCTTCAGCTCATTCAGAAGCCTTTCTTCCTGGCCTTCTGTTAGGGTGGAACTGATGATAACCGGACATAATTTTTCCTCGTCCAAGAAGACATGTTTAAGTCCCATGGGTAGAGTCTTCATCTCAGGAACCTTATGTGGCTCTGTTGCTTCTAGAATGGCGATAGCTTTGAGTTCCTCAAAGGTGTTTGTCGGTGCTTCTTCGGCCTTCTCTAAGTGTTGCAGACACTGTTGAACCAATTCATTCGCAGAGAATTCGACTTCTGGGTTGGTTAGAACATTCTCCAACTCGTCCGATGGCTCAGATATTTCTAATTGAGACATTTTTTGTATCGCATCTAAAAGAAAGACCTCCTCTTGAATGTTGGGGCCTTTCATGCTGTTGAGAACTCGGAATTGAATTGCTTCTTTTCCGAGTCTTAGAATGATGGTGCCAGCTTCAACATCAATAAGCGCTCTAGCTGTGGTGAGGAAAGGTCTGCCAAAAATTATCGGGTATCTAAGATCTTCCTTGATGTCCATGATGACAAAGTCACACGGGACATAGGCATCTTTTCCTATCCTAACTGGAATATCTTCAATGATTCCAAGAGGTGCGGTGATGGTAGAGTCAGCTAACTGAATTGTCATTGATGTGGGCAACCATTCGGTGAAACCTAATCGTTTGCACATAGAATAGGGCATAATGGATATGCTAGCCCCTAGGTCAGCTAATCCCTTTTTGGTTGATGCACATCAAAGCCTACATGGCCTTCTTGGCTCCTTATCGTGGCTATCTTGCTCACGCTCACTGCAGTTACTTCATTTATCCCTATCAAGTACATTGTTGAGTTGAGAACGTTTTATTCCATTGCTGTTGGCGGTGGGTGTCTACATCTCTTTTGAGTACTTCCCTCAGGCTGTGATCTTGCCTCATTGTTTTAACAATGATCTACACTTCTGTATTTGTCGTGTTCACACATCGGCAGATGTTACAATCATACGTATATGACTTTTGGCTAGTACAACCACTCTATTGTCCACTTCTAATAAACGTGATTGACCCAATTCTGGATCATCTTCTGGAATCGTATAACTGTCAAAAGTGAGGGAGTTTTCATCGGAACTGTTATAGTCTGAATATTCATAAGTCCAATACCATTGATGCCCCACCGCTTTTATAGTAATGGCTGGATCTACTACTACCTCGTCCATTGAGTATAAGAGAGCAAATGATGGGAGGGCAATGAACATCAGGATGATTTTTCCAATACAGCATTGAATGCCGAAAGAACCTGGGTCCTTCTTTTTCTTTGGCATTTTGTTGAGGATGATATCGGAGGTAGTTTGGGCAAGTTTGACTGTTTCTTGTTCCTCAGTGATGTACTTCCTTGATAACAGATTTTTGAGGTATTTAGCCCAAGTCGGCACCTCAGAGAGAGCATCAAGGAGTGGGATATCGATGTAAAGTTTCTTCATCGCCTCCTTGAATTTTTGGAACCTGGCATCCATTTTCATTTCTCGCAGTCTTCCCAGATATGGGATCCTTGGTTTATATTGCAAGATTTCTGGCTCTGTGGACACTTGTTCGTTTTCTTTGCCCTTTGCGCCCTCTGTGGACTTCTCCGTTCTTGGATTCGGGCTCTCATTTGGCATAAAGGCAGGTGTATCATCATCATCAAGAGTGATCCTTGTAGTTTCATGAAGGGTGCGTCCAGATCTCATAGTAACAACATTCAACTGTTCAGGCTTATTCTGTCCATGTCTAGGGTTCGATTCGGGCTGCCCTACAAATGTGCCTGCTGGAGGCTTCAGTTGTGCAGCAATTTGGGCTAGTTGAGCCTCTACTGCCTTTTGCTGAGCTTGTTGATTAGCAAGCATAGTTTGTTGGGATTGTAGCATCTGCCTTATCAAAGTCATCTCATCTTCTGGCTGAGAAGGAGTATTTTTTTGGGGAAGTTGTTGTTATCCTTTTTGAGGTTGTTGTGGAGGCAGCGCTAACTGAGGTAGTTGCAACTGAGGGTGCATCTATGGGTGTAGAGGAGGATGAGTATACTGATAGTAGGCGGATGGATTCATGGGGTAGTTGGATCTCGGGAAGTTATTTTTGGGGTTCCCCTGATTTTGACTGAAGTTGCTTGGGAATCCTGGTGGCAACCTACTGGAGGATCCGCCCTGCGTCTGGTGTTGCGGATTTGCGGTCCCAGTAGGGTTCCCGTATTGAAATCCTAGGTGGTTCCTTGGTTGATTAGGATTATAATAAACTTGTCCAGGAATGGAATGAATAGAATTGACTTGTTCTGGAAATTGCTCTTCAGACTGATCAGTGATTAGTTCATACTGTTGTGGTGGTGGATGCATATCCATCATCACATTGTAAAGCAAACCACATGAAAGAGTTGGATGATCAGATGCATGACAAGCTTCACAGGTTCATGTGGCTACTTTGACCTGTTGAACCTGAGGGTTTTTCTTCTTGTCAAATTCCCCAAGAGAAGTTTCAAGAGCTTGTTGCTTATGAGCTATGGTCTTTAAGGCTTCAGCAATAGCTTTCATCTCCATTGATTCTTCGGCTTTATAGACCTTGAGGACTCCTTTGCCAGCTGATCGTCCCCAGTTGGACTGACTCTCAGCTCCAAGTGTGACTATTTTTCAGGCATCATCGTAGTTCTTGCTCATAAAATTTCCTCCAGATGAGGAATCTAGAAATTGCTTGATGTCATCACTCACTCCCCTATAGAATGTTTCTATTAATTGGTTTTGGGAGATGTCGTGATGTGGACACTTTCGCAGAAGCTCTTTGAACCTTTCCCATGCTTCCGCAAGTGATTCTCCGGGAAGTTGGGAGAAGTGATTAATCTGCCCCCTAATCTCATAAGTTATTGAAGGGGGGAAGAACTTCTCCAGGAACTTTTCTTCCAGGAGATCCCATGTGGTGATTATTGGCTCCCTGTCAAGTGAGTTATACCATCTCAGAGCTCTCCTAGATAGAGTGAAGTGAAACAGATGTAGCATTATTGCGTCGAAGGCAACTCCGGCCTGTGGGACCAGTCGGCATAGTGCCTTGAACCTCTTTAGATGATCCTTGCAGTCATCTCCAGAACCTCCAGAGAATGAGATGCCTTGCATGATCTGAATCCATTGGGTTCGGATCTCAAAATTGGGTATGTTGATGATCGGAGGTCGAATCGGATGGTTATCTTCGTAGTTCTTGGGGACAGCATAATCCCTCAACTGCTTTTTCCTTAGTTCCAACTGGGCAGCTTGGTTTGCTGCCTCATTTTCGGCTCGGATGCGGGCCTATTCTTCTGCTCGGATCTCCGTTTGAATCTGAGCACGAGTATCAGCGATGAGTTGTTCTCTTTGAGCGGCGATGGCAGCGTTGACCCTCTCCATTACCAGTGCAGCCTGGCGTTGATCTTCAGCCATTGTCTGGCTCTTTGGTGATTGAGTCTGATGCGGCGGTGGAAGCTTCTCTCTACCTCAGAGTCGTACTCTGGATCAGGGGAGAATCCGCGGTTATGTGATGATCACATACACGTCTTCTACCTGAGTAGAGAAAAGAAAACACCTTTTACATGATGGCGGAGATATAGTGAATTCAAGAAGATATGAATTAATGATTAAAAGAAAGTGTAAAACCCTAACCAACTAGCAAGATACTAAATGAAATTAAAACATTCCGTTGTCCCCGGCAACGGCGCCAATTTTTTATGGAGTTTCCACTTACGCGGAATTGCATGCACCACTAAAAATCCTAAAGATGGTAAGTCTTCAAGTTTAGCCTTGCTTATACTAGATAGAGAACTCCACCCACGTATGCTAAGATACATGGAAGTCTTATCATAGTATAGTTAAAGGTCAAATCCATGGGACAACGGTCTTGTTGAGAGCAACAAGATGGAAAACGTTGTAATTTCACTTAATCACTTAATAGTTAGTATTTAGATCAAAAGGTTGGTTTGGTTGTTTTAAACTAAGAGCAAGTAAAGGAAAGCAAGTAAATTTAAGGATGTTAAACAATAATAAGAAGTCACTAGGGTGTGATCGGTTTTCACCGCCACTACACATGGATCAAACCATGAAACATAAAGCACAACCTGCAAAAATAGTCTAAATAGTCAGTATCTTTGTAGATTTAGTTTCCTTTCAGAGAACTAACTACAAGAAGTGTGGGAATGATGCAACGCCAGCCATCCCTGAATGAATGGTCAACTGCTTTGCATCATTCCCTTCTCAAAGTGTGTTCCTCGACTTACCAAAGTTGTACTTTCATACGTCAACTGATTCCATTTCATAGTATGAAAGTACAACATTTGGAAGTGAGTTTACTCCACTTCTTGAAAGCACTCCTAGATACCGAAACAAGCACATGGTGGATACATGCACCAAGAACCAACATTCAATCGAGTTTCGAATCAAGTAGTACAAACATAGACAATTCATACTAAGAGATAAAAGATAACACAAGTTGGTGATCAAGAAACAAGCATTCATTAAATGATTGATGTTGAACTATAAAGGAAGTAACTCTATATTGCAAACTATGGATTACATTACATGAGATGAAAACATGGGTAGCGGGGCTACTCCCCGCACCCCAGTGAGAGATACTACTCACTCATAGCTAGGACAAAGAAGGAGGCAAGAAGAGAGAGAGAGAGTGTCATCCCCACAAAGGAGAGAGGAAAGTCAACCCCTTGGAGAGAGAGAGACGATCTTCTAGCTTCACAGGTTGCTTGATGACGAGGTCCCCTCTTCCCACCTTCTTTGGCAGAGAGAGAGAAAGCAGCCTCAAGATGGAGCGTGGATCTCAGACCAGCAGCCCCAGGGCAGAGGATGGAAGTTGGATTTGTTCTGGAGTGATAGAGGCAGCCTCTGGACGTCTCCAAAAAAACCCCTCTCTTGAGGACCCTTGGGGTCTTATTTATAGGCCTTAAGTGAAGTACAAACGGTTTGGTTAGTTTTGGATCTCAAGACCGTTTGGACCTCAAGACAGTTTGAACCTTAAAACCGTTTGGACCTCAAGACCGTTTGGAACTCAAGACCATTTGGACCTCAAGACCATTTGGACCTCAAAACCGTTTGGTCCTCAAGACCGTTTGGCTTCATGCGGTCTTGGGACCGTGTGACTCCATGTGGTCTCGGGACCGATTGGCTTCCTGCGGTCTTGGGACCGTGTGACTCCATGCGGTCTCGGAACCGATTGGCTTCATGCAGTCTTGGGACCGTGTGACTCCATGCGGTATCGGGACCAATTGGTTTCATGCGGTCTTGGGACCGTGTGAGTCCATGCGGTCTTGGGACTGGTTGAGTCTTTTATGATTTTTTTGTTTCTTTTTCTACAAGTAAAAAGGGAAAAAGTTAGTCTAATAGTATATTTGCAATAAGAGGGGATATTTAGGGATTATGTCTAATTTTAATTGAGAAAGAGTGTGGAAAACTGAAGAAAAGACTAAGATAATCATCCCAAAATTGGAGGTTATCATATACCTCATCTCCTTAGGGCATAAGTATGTTTGTAAAATGTAATCAGTCGTGTAGCATAATTTCTTAGGTTGAACTAAGAGAAATAATGATTGATGATACATTGTTTATAATGTCCTAGTTCGATAAATAATATACATGTTCTTCATATTCCTTATTAAATGAATGAATTTCTATTCAATCAAGTTATAATTGAAATGATTGCTTAGAGAATACTGCTCTACTTAGCTTATTCAATGAATTACCTGTGGTTGATTAACTATAATATTACTGCTCAGTGTTATTCTAATATCCGCAATAACAATGCTTCTGGAAGAGAGTTATAACTCTCACTGGGTCAATTTTCAATTGTCTCACCCCGTGGGATTCAACTTTTTAGGTAGACGTCGAGGAAGGAGAAACTCGTTAGTGGGTGAGCAGCAACAGCAACAGCAACAACAACGATAGCAATGATCTTCAGGTGGAGATTCTGTCTATTAGATTTTGTATATAGAGAGTCCTATGTGTCGTCTCTGTACTCTCAGGTCCTAGGAGTCAGTAGATAGTTTAATATAGATCTGAGATTTTGGCTTAATGCCTCGAGATTTTTGTATACTGCTTTGTACAGTTCAACAAGAGCAATCAATGTTGCGACTCTCGAGATGAGATATTATAGAGATGTAATGATGGATTAACTTGTAAATAACTTACCTTGTTTCTTTATGAAAGAGTTTTACAGTTTATGGATCTCTTTACAAAAAAATTTAATTTTTAGTGGTTTTCAGTAATTTTGATGCTAATTAATCGCTTCTGCATCGTTAATAACATTTTGTTCGAATGGGGTATCACAGTATGCTTTTAGGTTAAGGACCTAAACGATGAGATCATACGGATGTTAAGAGTATACATTCATTTTTAGTCCCTAGTCGGTTGTTATTGTGGAAATAACCATAGATATCAATAACACTAAAGACTAGATTGTGTGTTGGTTGATGATAGAATCTCATTAGTCATGATATAGTGATATCAAACCAAGCACATAGGAACTTGTTAGAGAACAAGTGTACTAGACAGACCCACTGTGAGAGTGACACATGGAACCATGATTTGGTAGTCACAGTCAGCTCTCACAGTGATGGTGGTGAATGTGATTCTTCGACCTGAAATCACTACACTCAACACATGTCATTGGGTACACTTTGACATCATCAAACGTAGTCCTGAAACATGGGTTGTTATAAAGGTGATGATTGGGTGACTTTGACACATGGGGCTTTTGAGGGGTGAGTGATAGATATGGGATTTGTCCCTCCTAAGGGATTTTTATGTCCATGGCCACTTGATGAGTAGGATTGAGAAAGGCATGCACATGCATGTGTGAATCAATATGTGATATTGATGTCACATACATCTCACCCAGTCTGCTCTGAGATCAAGGAAATGGATGAACGTTGAAAGGATGATTGTACCATGCCTTGAGTTCATTCAGAACATTAGTGACAAAGGAATTATACATTCATTGTAACACCTTTCACGGATTGTAGGATTGAAAGTTGTTCTCCAACTTTCTATTTTACTTGGGTAGCACTAATGTGTGACTAGGCACTGCTCTTTTCTTGTGAAGTCATAAGTGTTATGTACTTTCACTGCCAATGTGAAATGGACATGCAAGGTCACACACATAGGATTTAACCTAGAAGATGAGTTTATCCACAAATGATGTTTAGATTGATTTCTAAAGGAGTTTCGTAGTTCAATTAAACAATCAGTTGATTGATAGCTCAAAATCATAGTATTCAAGGTGTTGGACCAATTGATTAGAGTATCAGATTGATTGAAACTGCAATTGACTAATTTTGCATAGTTTGCACTCCCAACCGATCGGCTCATGTGATGAACCAATCGGCTCAGGTTGGTGAACTGATCGGCTCAAGTGATGAGTCGATCGGCTCATGTGTTAATGAAATGATCGGCTCAATTGTTGAATCGGTCGATTTGTGTGACCAACCGAGATCATTTGTAAAGTCAGAAGACTATTTTGCAAATATAATTTGTTTCACTTGTACAAAATCGATTTGGACAAGGATTAATATTTGATTAGTTGGAAACAAATATGAAAGTCAATTCGAGTTGGACCAGGACCACGAACCGATCAGCTCAAAAGTGAATCGATCGGCTCAGGGGTGCCAAACGATCGGTTTAGGTGTGAACTGATCGGTTGATGTCACCAACCGATCGTTTTAGGGTTGAAACGATCGGTTCATCTGGCGTAGTTGGTTGTTTTGTGGAAAATCTCGAACCCTTCTACTCCTTCTTTAATCCCGCATTGCCCGGGGTAGAGAACCCTGTCCCATGACCCTCCTATATATAGGGGTATTTGGGGCTTCTCAAAGAACAAATGAGAACACCAGTTGCTCTGCAAAGTTGTCATTCTCTCTGGTTTTGGTAAGTGAGAGAGAGCCCGAGCAAGTGCTACCCAATAAGGGAGGCATAGTAAGGGAAAGACAACTGCAAAAAAGTGACTGGTGGAAGGAGAGTGTGTTGGTGACTAGTACACTGACAGGAGGGTGTGACTCCTTCCGATTCCTTGTGGGACAAGGAGATCGGAGTTCCACGTGGTCCGTGTGGACTACTTCAGAGGCGGGAGACTTCTTCCACTCAAAGGACGGCTGTCAATCCTGATAGTCCCGGTGAGACCAGGAGCTGCATAGACACCATCTAAGATCAGAGGTGAAGATCGTGCAAGCCGTGAGGTAACATAGCCGAGCAAGCCTCGTGACAAGGTATGTCTCTACAAACCATCCTTCCTATTGTATAGACATTGACGTGATTCCTTTATTCTTGGTTTGGGAGAGGAAAATTTTTGTTTCTGCTACCTTCTCAATCTACCCTAAAACCCAACAATAAGTCCTCATGGGACACCTCATTGGATATCATAGATCACAAGTTACTTACATCAACATGTTCTCATCACATATGTTATCAACCTACTACAAGAGAAATATGTCCCATATATATACATGAACATTCTCCATATCTCTACATCAAAAGGGCACACGAGACAAAAGCACATATCCATAGCATCTCTACAAAAATCACCCAAAAACCATCCCAAAGACATGAGTGTACAGGGATGACTCTTGGACCAGAACACCAAAGACATACAAACAACACATCCAACCTTGTCAGCTACTGTCCTTCTTGTTGCTGCTCTTCCTCAGCTACATGATCTCTACCTCCTCATATACATCCACCTAAAATATGTGGAGAAACCCATGGGGTGAGATCCGAATCTCAGCGGGAGATATAACTCTATCAATGCTATTATTAACATAGATAAAGTAATTAAATAATAGAAGCAAAGCTACAACTAAAATAAGCAGATTCAACTAATGATATCAGCAAGGCAGTTATTTATCATCTAATAGTTCCAAAGGAATATGAAGAACATGTATATTTACTACCAACTATATTGTACAAAAGCAAAGCAAGGCCTCATCTTATATTTTCGTATAAGTTCCTAAGAAAGTATACTACATGGCTAATTACATATTTTATTATGCATCGAGGATTTGAGTCGCACCACTCAAGTCCAACTGACTACTTCTAAGTAGAAATCAGTTCCATACAAGGTCAATGGAAGTGCCAAAATCCACGACCTCACCAAACCTCGTGGTCAGTACACAAGTACATCATAGGGACATATCAGTCAACTACAACCAACGACATATAGTCAAACTATAAAACTCCTAGCCCACCTTGGTACAAGTTACGACACTAGTGAAACTGAGCTATAGTCCACAACTGCGCTCCTTCTAGGGTATTGCCTACATTGACTCCTATGAAACCTCATAAGCATCGGGTCACTGAGCTACGGCCCACAACTGCACTCCTGTCAGGGTATGGCCCACAGCCAATCTTGTAAATGCATATACTCAATAATATATGACTCTGAGCTTCCACTAAGGGAACATATGTTTCACCATCCAACAAGTGTTGACCCCTAAGATAGATCTATGGCATAGGGCAAACTACATGATTAGGTTCCACTTAATTAGTTATGCCAATTAGGCATTTTTAGCATAAATCAAGTTACAATGTATAAAGTCATAACAAACTCGACAAAGATAAGGGCATAATACAATTCCATAAGATATAAAATGTATAAGGTGTGAACTGGTCACACTATCACCACATGAGACTTGTAATACTACCATCCAGAAGGCCATCATATTATCACC
This sequence comes from Alisma plantago-aquatica, assembly GCA_963693085.1. Classification (NCBI taxonomy): domain Eukaryota; kingdom Viridiplantae; phylum Streptophyta; class Magnoliopsida; order Alismatales; family Alismataceae; genus Alisma; species Alisma plantago-aquatica. The sequence continues at coordinate 333,529,001 of OY856412.1, read as the reverse complement.
AGGTTGTAGGACCCATTCACATCATTCCTATATCACAAGTGTCTCAACATGCCTTGTGAAAACTCATTCCACCTGTACCATATCGCATCCATCATAGCATACACCAGCTATGATATTGTAGTTCATATTATGTACAAGGTAGGGGTTATTAACAAGAGAGAAAATATCACACAATAATGATCATTATAAGATTGAAAAACAAACCTATCACTTTCTCGTTTTAGGCTTAGGGCTCCACACTATTACCGATTGGGATTTTAAAGCTAGATATAAACACCAAACCCTAGGTACACCACCTCTCACTATCTTGGAGCATCTGAGGGTTGATAATTATGATTAGGGTTAGTTAGAAAGTATCCAAACAACACTCTACATCTCTTATGCATTGCCAAGTATATAAACTTTGTGATCAAGCATGTCTCTCAACCACCCATCACATGTATGTCTCAACCACTCATACCACTAGGTCACGACCACCTCAACCTATAACATGTCACAATCGCAACACATAGGGTGTCTCAACCATGATGCTCCCCCTCAAGCCTGGTCCCATACATAACCATGTCGCGACCCTTTAGGGTTAGGGTTTCAGCCACCCACGAAACACATGTCCCAACCCCAAGAAGCAAGGTTGTCGCGACCTCAAACCAAGCTATGTCACGACCCAAGACCAAGCATGTCACGGCCCAAGACCAAACATGTCATGACCTCCAACCAAGGGCATGACCATGATGCAAAAACCAGGGTATCAACTCAGCCAAACTAGGGATCATCTTTACCATTGTCACCAAGAACCCTAAATCATGCATCAAGAACCCTCCATGAAAACATCTCATACAGGAGAGACTAAAACAATGTTTCAAACCTACAAAATAAAACTCAACTCCATAACACACCCTGACACACGACCAACATGCATGGGAGAAAAACCAAGGTTAAAAGGTAGAGGAAGATCACCATAACATCACAATCACCAAAATCAGGTGTAGGTGATTAGGGTTTCATATTTCTACTAGATCACTCAAGATAAACACCAACAAACAAGTTATATAGATTATCATAACCTATTGACATAGTAAGGGGACATTTAGAGAGAAAAAACATTATCATTCAAGTATAAAGGTGCAATAATAGAGTAGGTTAAGTGTTATATAACATGCCTTAAGAAGCTCAACTACAAAGATGATAGCTCCAAGGACATGATCACCAAGGATATTGAAGCTCCACCAAAGACTCCACCTTCAGCCTCAAAAGCACTTCAAGAAGAAGAAAACACCAAGGTCAAAGATGGTATAAGGAAAGGGCAATAGAGAACCCTAGGCCGATGAAAAAGATAGAGGGTGAAAGAGATAGAAGGAAACTGTCTCACACTTCGGTCTACCTTGTCAAAACATGGCTTATGACACTTGTGATGAGGAGTTCCTCTCCAAAATGACCACCATAGAAGATCCATGGTTTAAGGCTAAGAAAAGAGAAGGAGTAAAAGGTGTAAGAACAAAATAAATTCCATCAAGGAAAGGCAAAAACTTACCAAGGTTGAAGATAAAGCAAGAATCATCACATTCACCACATGCAAGAAGAGTTCGGTCACCAAGAGATCCAAGGTCAGATATTCTTGCTCCACCAAGCTACAAGATAAGGAAAAGAGAGGGAGGAAGATGGAGGGACAAAAGGGTCACTTTAATGGAGAGATATGGGATTATATACATGAGGGATGAGAGAGAAGAGCAAAAGATGAGGTGTCAATACTCTAAGGCACCAAGGCACACTTGTCCACTCAAGAAGCCAACATGCACCCACATGCTACCACCTTAACCATACATGCAGAAGATAGTGATGAACTCTAGCATTGTTCTCAGCCTACTTGGATCATCCCCAACACGGTCGCGGTCACAACCCACTATGGAGTACCTTCCATTGTCACGATAAGCACTAACCATTAACACTAGATCGAGATAAGAGATCACCACACAACCTAGGTCGAGACACAACAACACAGACTCTCTTGACCTCCCCCTCACTCCCTAGGTCGAGACCAACATGGTCAAGAGAGTGTTTCCATTGAGACAAACCCAAAAAAATACCTAGGTTGTGACATAGTTCACAACATGGGTCGCTACACCCATACATGTACACATGGTCGAGAGACAACAAGCTTTAAAACCCTAGCCACCACAAGGATGTCACTCCTCAACTAAGTTTCAAACAAGGTGTCCAATTATTTCTATCTTCTATAGATGTTTTTAAAGGGTGGAAGACACATTCTAGAAGTGACAAATTGCACATCAACCCCCTACTTTGGGTAAATTGTAATTTGCACCAAAAGTAGCACACAAAGAACAAACATCATCCAAACAAGCTGAAACTTGAAATCCAGACTCTCCGTAAGCCCTAATATCATCTCAAAATGTTATAGAAAGGTTCTAAGAACAATAAGAAAACTAAAAAAATAGGGATACCCCAAAACTCATGTCAGGGGTCTTACAAGCCATAAACCCCCAAAAAGGATTTCGTCCCCGAAATCATAATAAAAAAGAGAGGGGTACATCCTCCTCATCTCTTCCTCAAGATCCCACATGGCTCCCTCAACACCACAGTGATGCCATAGAACCTTCACAAGCACTATGTATTTCTTATTTAGCTTCTTCACTCTTCAGTCAAGAATCAACATTGGACCTTCCACATAGGACATATCATCATCAAGCTCCACCTCCACGGGTTGTAACACTAACTTTGTATTGGGTTGGCACTTCCTCAACATGCTCACATGAAAGACCGAATGTAACCTATGCAACTCAAGTGGTAACTTCAAGTTATAGGTCACCTTCCCAACACGAGCCACCATAGGGTAATGTCCCATAAACCTGGGAGCCAACTTACCCTTCTTCCTAAACCTCAAAACACCTTTACAAGGAGAGACCATGAGGTACACTCTATCTCCCACTTGGAACTCCAAGGGTCTATGTCAGTTGTCTGCATATGACTTCTTCCTGTCATGTTCTGCCTTCAACTATTGTTAAATTACCTTGATCTTTTCTGTCATCTATTTCACAATCTCGGGACCAAGAAGGTGATACTCACTGATCTCATACCAACACAATAGAGACCTACAACATCTCCCATACAACACCTCATACGGTGCCATGTCAATTCTCTGCTAGTAACTCTTATTGTAGGCAAACTCTATCAAACTGAGGTGGATGTCCCAACTGCCCAAAAACTAAGTATGCAAGCTCTCAGCAGATCCTTTAAGGTCAGAATGGTCCTCTCAGATTGACCATCTATGTGTGGTGGAAAGCAGTGTTGAACCACAAATGTGTACCTAAAGTTGTGTGCAATCACTCCTAATAGCGACTCATGAACTGAGGACCTCTATCAGACACGATAGTTTTTGGGACACCATGCAAACACACTATCTCATCGACATAGACCTGAGCAAGCTTCTCAGTTGTATGTGTTGTCTTCATAGGAAGGAAATGTGCTAACTTGTTCAACCTATCAATGATCACCCAGATGGAATCATGGGCTTTGGATGTCCTTGGCAGACCAACAACAAAGTCCATAGGCACATGCTCCCATTTCCACTATGGTATAGGCAATGGTTGTAATGTCCCTATAGGCTTCTAATGTTTGGCCTTAACCTGTTGACATACTAGGAATCTTGCAACAAACTCAGCCACATCCTGATTCAATCATGCCCACCAGTACATGTCCTATAGATTATGATACACCTTGGTGCTTCCTGGATGTATGGCATACATAGACGAGTGAGCCTCCTCTAGAACCACCTTTCCTCAAATTATCAACATCTGAACCACGAATCTGCCATGGTAACAAATTGTTCCATCATCTTATTTGTGAAAGACATCATGCTTCTCGCTGCCAAACTCTGATACAATATGTTGTATCACGGTATCAAACTTTTGGGCCTCTCTAATCTTCTATCTCAGTGTGGATTTTACTTGCAACTGTACTAACAATCCTACTAGCTAGGAAACATCTAGATTAACATCCATCTGACATAGGGAGACCAGCATATCTCACTTTTGGCATACCAAGGAACTCAACCATGATCTACCCATAGGTGAAGACAAAGAGATCCTACTTAGTGCATCTGCCATGACATTAGCCTTCCTTGGATGGTAATAAATCTTGCAGTCGTAATCCTTGATCAACGTCATCCAACATTGCTGCCTCATGTTTAGCTCCAGCTATGAAAAGATGTACTTCAGATTCTTTTGATATGTGAAGATATGTCAGTTCTCTCCATAAAGGTAGTTCCTCTATATCTTCAAGGCATGTACCACAATAGCTAACTCCAGGTTGTGGGTTGGATAGTTCTCCTCTTATTTCTTAAGATATCGAGAAGCAAAAGAGACCCCTTGCTTGTCCTGCATCGGCACACAACCTAAGCCATTCCTGGGCACATCACAGAAGACGATGTATCATTTTCCTTGCTCAGGTAAGACTAGAACCAGTGCACTTGTCAACTTCTCCTTCAACGTATGAAAAGCATGCTGACATCAACGAAACATCCTTCCTTGTCAACTTAACCAACAATAGAGTTGTGACACTGAAGAACTTAATGAACCTCCTATAATATCCTACCAAAATGAGAAAGTTATGCACTTCTATTGGCATCTTTGGTTGCTCCCACTCTATCACAAACTCAACCTTCTTGAGGTCCACATGAACACCCTCAGTAGAGATAACATGCCCCATAAAAGCCACCTTCTTCAGCCACAATTCATACTTGCTAAACTTGGCATAAAGTTGATGTTGCATCAACAAGGTCAACGCTTGACAGAGATGATGTTCATATTGATAGTTGTCATGACTATATATCAAGAGGTCATCTATGAAGACCACCACAAGCTGATCGAGAAATGACTGGAACACTCTGTTCATCAAATCCATAAACGTTGTTGGTGCATTGATTAGACCAAATGGCATAACCACAAACTCATAATGACCATAGCTCATCCTAAAAGCCGACTTACGTATGTCATCCTCCTTGATTCTTAGTTGGTGAAACCTTGACCTCAGGTCTATGTTCGAGAACATTGTCACACCATGCAACTGATCAAATAGATTGTCTATTCTTGGCAAGGGATACTTGTTCTTTATTGTCACCTTGTTCAACTATTTGTAGTCTATATACAGCCTCATGGACCTATCTTTCTTATTCACGAACAGCACTAGAGCACCCCACAGCGACGTACTTGGCTTGATAAAACCTTTGTCAAGTAGCTCTGTGACTATCTCTTCAACTCTGCCATCTCAGCTGGAGCCATCTTGTACAATGTCTGAGCTATCGGTTGCATTCCTGGGACTAGATAGGTCTCAAAATCAATCTCTAGGGATGGGGATACACCTGGAAACTGTTTAGGGAACATGTCCACAAACTCTCTGACAATTGGAACCTCTTGAATATTAGGACCCCCCCCCCCCGCCTTGGTATCCATCACATGTGCCAAGAACACATCACAACCTTGCCTCAATGACTTCTTCACCACCATTTTCGACACCAAACTTGTCAGAATAATCTTCATATATCCTAGGAAGACCCACATCTTGTCACCTTCTACAAACATTGCCTACTTGGAACCACAATTCAAGACCACCCTATACTTCTCCAAGGTGTCCATTCCAAGGATTACATCGATTCCATGCATCAAGTGGTATGAGATCCACTTGAATATTGTGCCCTGAAAAAGAAAGGACACATGAAGGACACACCTCCCGCAACACCGCGGAACCAACTAATATGGTTTCTAACAAATAACTATCTCTCCTATGACTAATAGGAAAAAGACAATTGTTGATCACTTCATGAGTGATAAAAGAGTGTGTTGCACCCGAGTCAACCAAAACAGATATTAAGTAAGAAGAAGACAAATCAGAATGAAATAACTCCATATGCCTTGTCACCACTCACGGGTTGACCATGCCTCTGACTAACTCATGGTGTAGAATCTAGAAGTTAGTTGTTGTCACCCTCGTCCTCTGCTTCCCTGAGAAGATGATTCGGCCTACAACGCTTGTCCACATCTCATCCTCCTATACCACTAAACTATAGTCTCTATGAGCCCTGCTGGCTCTACCTTGGTTTTTGGGTCACCTCATCATCTCTCACTAGGCACTCCCACCTCAGATGTCCTACCTGCCCACACTTATGGCAAGTCTTGGTCTCAAACACTGGCCTAGGCGGGCCCCGTCACTAACACGAACACTGTTGTGGGCTCCATCATGTGGAAGGCTACGTCCTCTTCCTTTTCTCAATGACCACTATGTTTGTGCATTGAACCTATGTGGTGCTGGCAGTGTAGAAAAACTCAGCTTCTTAAATCCTCCTGATGATTATCACTGGAACTGAGCAGGTGTCTTCCTGACACTCACATCTCGATTCTCTATCATGGATCTCTTTATCCTCGAGATAGACTCCACAAATGTGACAAACCTTTCTCGATTCTCCAAGGCATCCATCGAGGTAGACATCTCATCTTGCAACCCTTTCTCAAAATGTTAGATCCTCTCATCATCCATAACAGCCATGTGAGGACTGAACTATAGAAGCTTCAAAAACTTAGCCTCATACTCGTTTATCATCATGGATCCCTGCTTGATCCGTTCAAATTGGGATATCATCTCGTCAACATATGTCAATGGGAAGTACAGACTGATGAACTCACATTAGAACTCCTCCCAATCTACCTCAGCACTAGGCCTCTTCTCCTCTTCTATGACCAACACTCCCTTTTAGAAGGTACACCACATGCTTCACCTTATCAACATCTAGGATGATAAGGATCTTGAAGGCTTTCTCAAGCTAAGTTAACTACATATATGAATCTATTGGATCAGCCGTCCCAGCATATTCCACTGCCCCAACATAGTGAATCCACTCGAAAGTATCTGAGTAGCCAAAGATTCCACAATGGGAACTGGTGCCCTAGGCTGAGTGCAGGCATCTTGTCCACCATATGCATCACAGTAGCCATGAACTGCCCAAAAAGAGACTGAAATGATGATTTCTCAAGCATGGTGGGGTCAAACCTGGGGGGGCTCAGGTGCTTGATCTTCTCGCACCTGGTTCCTTACACCACCATGTGGTGCAGCAACACTACTTTCAGCAGTGTGTTCTTCATATTCTCCAGACATCTTTAAGATTTTCTTCTCCTTCTTCATAAGTAGAAGTCACTATAAGACAGACTGGAGGATACAAGAACAGACACAAACCCTAGTCCTAGGTCCCTACAGACTCAACAAACCTAAATCTCTGATACCAACAAAACTATGGCACCCCATGCCACAAACCAACAAGATTACTCAAACTAAACATGATAATGAAACTAAACAAACAAATTATCAAAAAATAGTGAAATTTAAAACCGATATCATTAAGCCCCAAAGTTGCAAAAAAACATTACATATAAGTCCTCACAAGACACTTGCATTGGATGTCATAGATCACAAGGGGCTTACATCAACATGTTCTCATCACATATGCTATCAACTTACTACAAGAGAAATTTATCCCATATATGTATATATATATATATGTGTGTGTGTGTATGTGTATATATATGTATATGTATATATAAATATGTATACATATATATGTATATATACATATATATGTACATATATATGTATATATATGTACATATATATATATTTGTACATTTATATATATGTATATATATGTATATATATATATATGTATATATCTATATATATATATATATATATAGAGAGAGAGAGAGAGATATGTATACATGAACATCAGCCATATCTTTACATCAAAAGGGTACATGATCCAGAAACATGCATCTATAGCATCTCTATAAAACACACCCAAAACCATACCAAAGACCTGAGTGTACAGGGATGACTCTAGGACTCTACCACTAAAGACATACAAGAAGCACACCCAACCCTATCAGCTACTGTCCTTCTTGTCAGTGCTCTTACTCAGCTGCACAGTCTCTACCTCCTCGTGCACGTCTACCTAAAATATGTGGAGAAACCCATGGGGTGAGATCTAAATCTCAGTGGGAGATATAACTCTCCACCAACGCTATTATTAACAAAGATAAGGTAATTAAAGGACAGAAGAAAAGCTACAACTATGATAAGCAGATTCAACTAATGATATAAGCCAGTTATTATCATCTAATAGTTTAGATGGAATATGAAGAACATGTATATTTACTACCAACTATATTTTACAAAAGAAAAGAAAGGCCTCATCCAATGTTTTCGTATTTGATCCTAAGCAAGTATACTGCACGGTTGATTACGTATTTTATTATTCCCTAAGGATTTGAGTCGCACCACTCAAGTCCAATTGACTGCTCCTAAGTAGAAATCAGTGCCATACAAGTTCAATGGAAGAGCCAAAATCCATGACCTCACCAAACCTCGTGGTCAGTACATGAGTACATCATAGATACATACCAATCAACTACAACCAATAACATATAGTCAAACTATAAAACTCCTAGCCCACCTTGGTACAAGTGACGGTGCTAGTGAAAATTGAGCTATGTTTTACAACTGCACTCCTACCAGGGTATGGCCTGTATCCAATCTTGTGAAACCTCATAAGCATCAGGTCATTCATCTAGGTCCCGCAACTGCACTCCTATCAGGGTATGACCCGCAGCCAATCATGTGAATGCATATACTCCATAGTATATGACTCTGAGCTTCCACTAAGGGAACACCCATTTTACCATCCAACAAGTGTTGACCTGAAGATGGATCTATGGCACAGGGAAAACTACATGATTAAGTTCCACTTGATAAGTTAGGTCAATTAGGAATCAATCAAATTAAAACGTATAAAGTCATAACAAACTCTACAAAGATAAGGGCATGATAAAATTCCAGAAGATATAAAATGTATAAGGTGTGCACTGGTCACAATATCACCACATGAGACCTGTAACACTGCCATCTGCAAGGCCATCATATCATCACTAGGTTGTAGGACCCATTTACACCATTCCTGTATCACAAGTGTCTCAACATGCCTCCAGAAAAATCATTCCACATATTTCATATCGCATCCATCATAACATACACCAACTATGATAATCTAGTTCATATTACCTACAAGGTAGGGGTTATAAACAAGAGAGAAAATCATCACACAATAATGATCATTACAAGATAGAGAAACGAACATGTCACTTTTTCATTATAGGGTTTGGGCTCCACACTATAGTCGATTAGGATTTTAAAGCTAGATATAAACACCAAACCCTAAGTACACCACCTCCCACATTCTTGGAGCATCTTAGGATTGAAAATTACGATTAGGGTTAATTAGACAATATCCAAACAACACTCTACATGGATTATGAATTACTCATGAATTTATATCAACTATGTGATCAAGCATGTCTCTCAACCAGCCATCACACATATGTCTCAATCACTAATACCGCCAGGATGCGACCACCTCAATCTAGAACATGCCACGATTACGACACATAGGGTTTCTCGACCGTGACGCTCCCCCACAAGCCTGGTCCTATACATAACCATGTCGCAACCCTATAGGGTTAGGGTTTCAACCACCCAAGAAACATCTATCATGACCCCAAGAAGTAAGGTTGTTGTGACCTCAAACCAAGGTATGTTGTGACCCAAGACCAAGCATGTCGCGGCCTAATACCAAATATGTCATGACCTACAACTAAGGGCATGACCATTACCTGAAAACCAGGGTATCAATTTGGCCAAACCAGGGATCATCTTGACCATTATCACCGAGAAACCCAAATCATGTATCAACAACCCTCCGTGAAAACATCTCATGTAGGAGAGATAAAAACCATGTTTCAAACCTCCCAAATAGACCTCACTCCATAGAACACCATGACACGTGACCAACATGCATGGGAGAAAAACTAAGGTCAAAAGGTATAGGAAGATCACCATAAGATCACAATCACCAAAATCGTGTGTAGGTGATTAGGGTGTCATATTTCTACTAGATCAAGCAAGATAAACACCACCAAACAAGTTCTAGATATTATCATCATCTACTAACATAGTAAGGGGATATTTAGAGAGAGAAAACAGTAGCATTCAAGCATAAAAGGTGCAATAATAGAGTAGGCTAAGTGTTATATAACCCACCTTAAGAAGCTCAACTCCAAATATGATAGAACCAAGTGCATTATCACGAAGGATATTGAAGCTCCACCAAAGACTCCACCTTCGGTCTTGAGAGCATCTCAAGAAGATGAAAACACCAATGTCAAAGATGGTACCAAGAAAGGGTAAGAGAGAATCCTAGGATGATCCAAAAGAAAGAGGGTGAAAGAGACAGAATGAAGTTTCCTCACACTTGGGTCTACCTTGTCAAAACATGACCTATGACCCTTGTGATGAGGAGGTCCTCTCCAAAACTGTGAGACCCCTAACCCTGCATTAAGTGTTGAACAAGCTTAATTATCATACTTTAATTCTTATAACCCTAATATAACCTTGTTATATTATTTTAAATCATAAGACAAGCTTAAGTTTTAAATTTGGTCCAATTTGGACACTGTTTGAGCAAGTTATGCAATTTTACGCACATTTTGGATTTTTTTGCAATTTACCCAATTGAGAGGTTTTCTTTGCAATTTATAAATTGCATTATGTTCCTTGGATATTCTCTCATCATTATTGATCTTTTTGAACCATGTGGCACCTATTTATACCTTGGTTTGAAGGTGTTTTCTCCAAGGGTATTTTAGGGTTTACCCCTTCATGGATGAGCTACCTTTAGTAGCTATCAACTAATGAATTAGTTGATTGGCTTGGAAATTCCACAAAGGAGATCTAATAAGTTCTATATGGATGGCGGGGAGCTTCTTCTATGTGTGCTTGTATATTCTTAATAGTTTAAGGCCATGGACACTTGGAAAGATACTATAACTTCTACTTTTTCTTTTTCTTTATCTTAAAGTTTCATATACTTATCCCTAAGCATCCAAATGAGCCATTTTCTCTCCACCACATCCCTCCTCGTATGAACCTCATTCTCCCTTTGTGCTATTTTGAAGTTCCTATCCCAGGATGAAGAAAGTGGGGATCTTCTTGGGGAAAAAGCTCTAGGGTTGCAATTGACTTCCTTTTAGGGTTTAAAAAGCTTCCTTCTAGTGATCTTGACCTAAAAGAGTAAGAATCCCCTTCTTTCCTCAATTTCTTTATTTCTTATCCTTAGTTCTACCTTTCTCCATGTCAGAATCTTGCTGCTCTATGGTAGAAATTTCTCTAAAGCTCTAAAACCCTACCTTTCTTGCTCCTTATGCTTAGGGTTTGCTCATTTGATGAAGAAAGGTGCTAGATGGATGAGTTCACAGCTTATGCTTGGATTTTCTACCCTAACTACTCATGTTTTATTCTTTTTGGAGTTTATATTCTAATTATAGGAAAGTTTTATAACTTGCTCCACGTTTATTGCTTACCATCAGCTTGCTAGCTCGTGTTCTTGCTTTTAAATGATGATCCATGCACTAAAAAGCTATACTTGACTTGGATTTCGATTTTTATAATGTTCCCTGTTCTGATTTCAGTTCTAGATGAACCTATGATAATGTGTACATTATTCCTAAGGTATATATGACTTGGATCAGGTTGGTTTGACAACCGATTGTGCTAAACATGTATCAACCAATGGTCAATTTTAGGGTTTAAAGTTGATTTCTTCTATAAACACATGACTCAATGGAAGTACCATTGCAAAAACCAATGGTGTTGTCTTCATGACAACTGATGGTGGTGAGAAATGTTGTCAACTTACATTCTCCCTTATGTCAGGTTTTGGCCTAATTATAAGCTTAATGATCAACAACTAAGTACCCTATTGATGATATCAATCAATGGTGACACTAACTTGATATGTGATGGTGATTAATGAATATAGTGTTGATCTAACAACCTATGGTGACTTAATAGTCACTAGTGATGGTAGATCAGGTCCCCACAACCTATGATGAGTTAATCATGTATATATAACATCAATTAAGCCTTAAACCAATGGTTTCTTGGGTCATTTGATGCAATGGTTGAACCTATACTCCGATTGCTGGTTTTAATATATGAACTTCACCCAATGGTTAAAATCTAATGATTCTTCATCAAAATTGGAATGATCCCTAATGTAATATGTTGGTCCTAATAAATTGATTTATATGGTCTCCTTTATGAGTTCAACTTAAGCATTTTATTTATTGACGACTTGTTTTAAATAAACAATCTCTTGTGGGATTTACCCTACTCTCAATGGAAATTTTTTTGTTGTTAAATAAGGGATGTAATGGTTAGAAGTCGATGCCTTAATATTCTCATTATTTTAGGTGAAGTATGTAGTATAATGTTATGATTTTGATGATGAGAATTTGATGGTTTAATGCTTTAAACTTGTATAATTACCCATTACCTCATATGATTATGATTTATAATCACCATAATGAATTAGTGGGTATCCCTAATGAGGTATAGCTTGTTATACCTAGCTTTAATATAACTAAATGATGGTAATTGGGTATGAATAGTCCTTGAATGACTAATACAATCATGGAGTACTCTCTTATTGTTGTTGAAACCCTAGTATGCTATAACCTGATGGTTACACCTTGATTTATGTGTGGGTTCATACTTGATAATAGTATGGAATGTGTAACACCCCAATTTCTAAAACATGCACAACACAAAGAGGAAGCATATATCTCATTGGGATGTCACAAACATGATTATCATTGCATAAAAATAAAGTTCATATATATATACCAACATAGGATAAAATAACAGTTCTCATACTCATGTCCTCAACATAACCCATACATGAACAAACTAAACATGTCTACCCTTAAACATCCTACACTTTCTCATAAACTCACGCTAAAACTAAAACACACGATTCATAAACATAAAGGAAATCTAATCTATGGATAGTTGGCATCCCACCAGGTTTGGCCTCAGATGTCCTAGAGCTCCTTCTTCAACTGGTCCTCAGCTAGTTTTGTCCTTGACGTTGCTCCTTTCCTGTGAGCATCACACCCCCATCCATGCATCAAACAAAATGGTAAGTGGAATTGAACATATTACAATTTAAGAAAGAATGTAAACTTGAAAATAAACTTTAAGCATTAGACATTGAAAAGAAAACACAATTGCTTTTAAATTAAGTCTTTTATCTTGACCTATATAAGAATCCTCGGGTTTTGCACCGAAGTGCCTCTTCTCTTATGCACCGAAGTGCCTCTTGGGTTGCACCGGAGTGCCTCTTCTCTTATGCACCTAAGTGCCTCTTAGTTTTGCTCCGAGGAGCCTCTTGGTGAGGATCTTATATAAGTTATCTTTTAATCATTATCTTTCTCTTGAAAACTCTTACTTTGATCTTAAAACTTAACTTTAAATTTACTCTTAGTGTGCATGAAGATGATACAATAATATTGACATTAAACATGACATTCAGTTTAGTATAAATTCAATGACTTTTAACAATTAAAACAGTAAATAAGACATTCAACATTCATTATGCATACATATATACAATCAATCAAATATTTATGTTCAAAGTGCATGGACCACTTACCTCTCTCTTAGAGAAGACCTAGATGCTCTTCTTAGGTTTATGAAACCCTAAACACGTTCCTGGGGTTAACAAACCCTAATTAACCTATTATGACAATTATCATTCATTAATAATTAATATTCAACCTAATGTCTAGGGTTTTAGGGTTCTAGATCAAAACATGGAAAAACGGCATCAAAATAGGCTCTAAAAGTTATTCCATCTTGTAGATCTCGAAAAACTGAGCAAAATCCATATATGACTTGACCCCATTGGACGTACCAGTAAAAAGATATAAATTTCCATAGATCGGCCAATCAGAAAGCTCGAAAAATCCACTTATTAATAAATAGGCCGCCCAGACACAGGATGAGGTGACCCAATAACAACCTGCCACTCGGACCAGGCCATAGCTTGCAAGCACGGGTCAACCAGGAAGACCAAGGCGCAAGAAAATTACTTGACTACCCATGGAGGCGCGATCAGTAAAAACAAAGGTCGAGGGCAATGTTGGAAGCTTGCCCCCTGGGATCATCGTTCTGCTGCAACGAAGACCAAAACTAAAGGAACCAAAACTAGGTTTAGGATCGACGATATCCAGATCCGTGAGTTCAAAACTAAACAAGAAATTTGCACCACCATGGAGTTCCCCACATCCACACACACTGAACAAGCTTGAACTAGGCCGTTCTAGGGTCTGGGGGAAACAGAACCCTCTCCCGCCATGGCTGGCCATGAGGGCAAGACCAGGAGACCGAAGGAAAACCGCAGGCGGCATCTAACAACTTGGGAGCATCTGCCCCATGCCGTCAAAGGTAAAGAGCAAGAAGACGAGGCCAAGACCATTCTAGAGAGGCGAAAAGCACAACCAACAATTCGAAAATAGCAACCAACGAGGAAAAAGGGGAAACTAAGATTACTCGAATGTCCGATTCAATTGAGGGCTCGAAGCATATCAGGGTAGACGAGGAGACATACCCAAGTGCCTGGGATTGTCGGCAGTGTCTGAGTTGATGCTGCTACTCGCCGGAGGGGACAGGTACCAAGTCGAATAGGCAAAGGCAACGCGGAGGTGCGAGAGAGCAAAGGGGCGGCGGAAAACGGTTTCCTGATGGTCCCCAATCGTTTTAGCAAGGTTCTTTATATAGGCGATGCCCTAAGGAGGGCTGGAGTCCCCGTCGAGATGGGAAACAGGGGAGAAAGGGAGAGTCTAGTCGAGCGGGAGATCCACTGGATAAAGTCCGAACAAAATCGGTATGGGGAAGTCTGGTTCGGTGCGAAGATTGCGAAAATACAACTCTTTCATGCTGAGGTGGAGTGGCGTGGGAGATCGGGGTCGCGGAGGAGAGCCGCTACTGAAGAGTCTGCTCTGTGTGGGACTCGGGTGGAGGAGAAGGACTCCCCACGCGCGGTTGGATCTGCGAGGGTCTGACCCGGCTGGATGAGTGTGACGTTCATTTAGGTGTTGGACCAAAGTCCATGTTAATTAGGATGAGGTACATTAGGGTTATACATTAAATTGGATTAACTATTTTCTAGTTCACATTAGGGTATCTAGGAAAGTCCAAATATTCTCAAATTTCGTTTGTTACCTAAATGAGACACAAGGAATCCAAAAATATAGTTATTTTCCTGATTTGATCATTTTAGCTTATTATATTTCTCTTTTTAGCATTAGTGTTTAATTAATCATATAGGATGACTTAAAATGAATTTGTGGATAAAAATTTGGGTAAATCATTAAATTATCATCACCAACCTATAGTAAAATTATTAGTCCAAAACAAAAACTTTTACTGGGTAAATATCATGTCAATCCTTAAATGTCACTTATTTAATAATTAGGGCTAACTTGATGATATTGATTTTTAGTTTAGCATAAAATTATCGAATTTGCTTTATGTAACATATTTGGGGAACCATCATCACATTATTATATGTTCTAATTATCAATTTCGAAATAAAGCAAGTTAGGGGTTCAAATTGGAGTCATTTTATAAGGTTCAAAATTTTAGGATGTTACAGAATGTGATGGTGATGCTTCACCTTATGCATCTATGATCTAATGGGAATGTCACGAGTTAGGGTTTGGGTATGAGTGTTGATTAGTAACATTAATATAATTTATCTTGTTGAACCTAACTCTAATGCAAATAGATAAATATGAGTATTCATGTTTAACAATCTTATATGATGGAATGATGGTGAAATATCCTCCTTAATATGATCATAACCTTAATATGTTAATTGGTGGTTATCACAGACACATGGTTGATACTTTCTTATGCTAAACATGTGCATTATGAATATGATGATGGTTAATCATATCTAGATTCCTTGCATGTTGATGTAATAAAGGAATGTTCTTAATGTTAATATAACCCTGCTATGATCGTTTATGAATATTTCCTAGCTCATTAATGCAATATTGTTTGATTCGGTGTATTATATGTAAGTGATGTTGTTGAGCCTTGTTATAAAGCATGCAAAGATAATGATGATCTTGCAGGTAATGGTATGACGGTCTTAATGACCTTTGGGTATGGTTGAGCCCTAAATGAGGTGTAATCCTCTTTTTTTGATAAGGGTTGATACCCTGTGATATTGTGAAAAGGATTTATATCTTGTGATAGTATGATGACTAGTGTAGTTTCATGAATGGAAAGTGAATAGTGTCATGTGATGATGAGATGAGAAATTGTGTTTCACACATTTTATAACTTTTGAAGTTGTGATACGTATATGCTTGATAGATGTGAATTAGGGTTTGTATGTCCATTTGTTTGATGTAGCCTTAATTCACCCAAATGATATAACTAATCAAGTGAAACTCTAATCAAATAGTGTCATGTGTCATAGAGCCATCTTCAGTGTCAGAACTTGTTGGATGGTGAAATGAGTATTCCTAAGAGAAACTCAGAGTGCATACTATTTAGTATGTGGGGGTGGAAATTTGAGGATATATCCTTGTCATCCACAATGCAGGTTATCGAGGATGGATATGGCCCTGCCTCAGACATTTGATGTGATTGAGGACAACTGTGGTTGTACCTCAGATTAAAGGGTTTTGTATACCCTGGTTTCCAGTGTCATGACTTGTACAAAGGGCGGACTAGTGGTTAGAAGCTTGACTATATGTCATTGCAGTGGAAGCTTTGACTAATATGTCACTGCCTTTTCATTCGTATTGACCGAGGGGGAAGAGATCTTAGGATACCGGCACTCCTAGATCTTGTACGTAGCTGAATACCCTTGTGTAGGGGTCGGTTCGAATTTGGATGGTACGATTCAAATTCCCCATGGTGTAATAAAAGATGTAAGACAACCATCTAGCATATATGTTTACGGTTAAACATAACGCTTTGTATTAGATGATAACCCTTGTTTGCTTTCTTTTCACTAAGATCATGTATAGTACAATTAGAGATAATAGATATGCTTATGTTGTAGTTATGCTCATCTTGTAAACATGCTTATGTTGTTAAATATACTAACACTAATGGTTAAGATGATGCTTCTAGTCATGTTTAATATTGCTAGCCATGCCTATGTAATTAGAAATGCTTAAACTTCTAATCATGCATATGCAGTTCTTTGTGCTATGATGTTAGTTCTATTTATGATATAGATCTATTCTCTTTATTTGATATGCCAATATTGATAGCCATGTTATGTTACTAGACATATTCATGATGCCAGGGATTCTTATGCTTATATTGCTAGTTATGCTTTTGTAACTAGAGATGCATATATTGCTAACCATGCTTATCCAAATAGTTTTGCTTATGTTGTAGCTCTTCTTATGATGTTGATATGTTCAACCTATTAGACATGCTAATGTTGTTATCTATGCATATGATACTAGACTTATTCATGATGTTAGAGATGATCATGTTGCTAGACTCCTTATACTATTAATAAGGATATGAGAATAGTTTGGCTAATGAAGATAGTTATTGTCTGCTCCTTTATGTATTTTGATAATCATCAGTGTTGTTGAGATTATTTATTATATATGATTAAATTGCTTAAACTGTCTCATTACCTAAAACTTTTGGAATCAATAAATGTTGTTGGAGGTTATATCTCATACTGGGACGTGGGTCTCATCCTTGTGGTTCGCCACATCTTTTTAGGTAGTCAGAAGTGACGATAACAGAATCATGGAAGTAAAGAGGAAATATAGTAATGAATCTTTGAGAAAGTTGATTAGATGTCTAGTGTGTCCTAGAGTCATCCATGTACTCTCAGGTCTGGGTAGGAAAAGTTTGTACATGGTGTTTCAAACAAATCGGACTTTTGTTAGCATATTAATGCTTGTTTGTGTGGCATATACGAATATTGTTCTCCTGTGTATATATGTTGTGGCTAAGATGATAGAAAAATTTGTATCAAATTATTGGCATAGTATGGATATAAGAAAGATGTTGGGATCTTATGCAAATGTTTCTGAGCAGGTGCTGACGTTGAAATTGGTTTTAATTTACCCATACTTTTGGGTATGTGATTAATTAGTGATCGGTTGTGCTTTATGTTTTGAGTAATCTCGTTTAGTGTAACAGGTTCTCACAAGTTGGTATCATATCTTTAGGTTCACTGAGTGTATAGGGACACTAGGACTTAGGACTAGGATGATGTCAAAGTTAGGACTATGACACAAAAACATGGTGCATACAACCTAATCTCAATACTCGGGTGCCCTGGCCAGGTATTCAATTACTGAAGAAACGGTAAGTATGGAACTCTTAGATTGTTATCTTTTTTATTACTATGATCAAATTGTCATTTTGAAATAAACTAAAGAGCATAATAAAGAAGAAGTCATGGTGCAGATAACCCAATATTACCTCAAGAGAAGATGAGGATCACATCATTATCTATAAAAACTTGAATTGTTGGTAACTATAAGAGAAAGATATAACACCATGAAATCTAAATCCAAATACAAATAAGCAAAAGAGGAGTTCTTGAAGATGAAATTCAAGAAGATAATAAAGTAAAAGATAGATAAACTTGTTCTTATAAAGTGATTTAAGGTATGAAATTCACATAAGATGGAGAGAATTCCTACGATAAGTATAAAATGAGAAGATGAATGGGAACAATGACAAAGGAATAAGGTGGAAGCTGAGTTAATCTTAGACCAACCTATGTCTGTAAGAAAATTTTAATGTAAAATCAGCATGGCATGTGAAAGAAATTAAGGGAGGTGATCCATGTTTAATGAAGAAAATGAAGAATATGATTATTTACATGTTGATAAGTGGTTGAAAAACATGATAAAATAAGAGAACATACCCTAGTAGGATA
This sequence comes from Alisma plantago-aquatica, assembly GCA_963693085.1. NCBI lineage: Eukaryota > Viridiplantae > Streptophyta > Magnoliopsida > Alismatales > Alismataceae > Alisma > Alisma plantago-aquatica. The sequence goes on along the minus strand of OY856412.1, from coordinate 333,510,109 downwards.
AATAGTCATAAAGAAAGGAGTAATGAGATATGTTAATCATGATGATTCCTATGCTAATGGCAAGGAATCCAAAATGAAAAAGGTAAAATGATACATAAGAAGTTGTAACCTGCATAATGAAAATAGAATTGGTTCCCCTTTTGCTAGTGACCCTTCAACAATGTTAATATGATGTGGGAAGTGTGTTTCCCTTTATATATTTCATTTCTAGGGCATATCTTTCAAGTGGATCATTGCCACTTGGTATGTGTGGATTCATTATAAACATGAGGTTGGTTGGCTCATTATAGTAGAAGGTTGCTTGGATTATGGATCCAAGATCATAAAGTCTATGATGAGTATGCTTTTCAGCCTTCTAATAATTAGGAAAACTCCTCTTATATGTCTTAAGATTTGATTATGCTGGTAAAAGTAGATGAGATAAGGACGTGAGTTCCTTATAGCACATGAGGTGGATACTAAGGTAATGAATCCTAGTATCCAAGATGTATCAACAGTATCACAAGTATGTGAATGTTGGAGATGTTTATTAAATGAACATTCCAAGTATTCCTCTCCCTTAGAGAGAGGGGGGGAGAGAGAGAGAGATTTGATGATGACCCTCTAAATGTTGTTTGGAAGGAAAAATAAAAGTGATTCTATAATGTTGTGTATGGTCTAGTGATAGCTAGTAAGACCACTATCAAGGATAGATGGTTTGTTGATCAGTAGACATGTGTTACCGTGTTCCTTTAAGATAAACCTAGGATCTGAATATCAATGGATAAGAGTTAGAGTGGATGATACAAGTTACATGACCATGATGAGCTTATGATTATGTCCTTTAGACTAACAAATGTACCAATACAATTTATGAATAGGAGAACTAGAGTGCTCAGGTCCTATCTTACAAGTTGTAGCAAGCTTTGAATGATGAAATCTCAACGTATTTCAGAGATGGCCTATTTTAGGGCTTTATCTTGTGTCATTTTGCATTTGAGCCACATCTATACTTGTTAGATTACATGTTATTTCCCCCAAATGCTTATTTCTATCAAATGCACTTATGGAGGCTTTTTGCATGTTTTATAGGTACTTTGTCCACTACTTGATGGCATGGAAAGAGGATGGTTCAATCTAGGGTTTCCTCAGGCTTGGAGGAGCCCAAAATGAGGCCAAAACCACTTCCAACCTACCCCAAGTGGTCAAAGAATGTTTTGAAGCAATACCCTCCATGGATGATCAAGTTCAAAGCTCAAATGCATGGGAGACACCAAAACGACCATGGTATCCCACCACGGTCATGGTGGACATGCCCCAAGCACAAAAATTCACTAAAACTCCCAGAAATTGATGAAAATGGCCAAAACGACTGTGGTGATCAACATGCCCATGGCCATAGGTTCCCACCACGACTGTGGTGACATCCCACGGTCATGGCCATCCATGTACATATCTCTGTGATCTCTACATTTTAATTCCCATGACCGTTCCCATCCACTACGGCCATGGTCTACCCTACCCACCATGACCGTGGTGACCCACCACGGCCGTGCTACTCACAAAATCCACCCATTTTTCCACTTCTTTCCCCATTTTACCCCTAACTTAACCCTAGACACCCTAGACACCTATATATACCTAGGTGGCGGCTGGGGCACGGGCCAGCTACCTTCCACCACCTCCTAGCTCCCCAAATTTCCACCCACTCCATTCCACTTCACCTCCACCTCAAATCCACTCCATTTCACAATTTCCACCACCAAATCACTAGTTTAGACTAGTTCCTACCCATAATCCCCTTCATTCTTCACCCTTTCACCCTGGAGGAGGGAGGAGGATGACCTGCAGTTGTTGGAGAGGGGGATTTCAGCCACTACTTTAAGCTCCATGGCTACCTCTATCTCTTTCTCCTCTCTTTTTGTATTTTCCATTTCTAAGAGTAGCTAGGCCCCTGTGGGTGGGCTGTTTGGGGGAAATTATGTTACTTTGATACCATGTTGGGGGGAAATGACATGTAAAAATTGTAATTCCATTTGTTAATAATTATATTCTGTTTGCATCTCATTCTCCATGGATTGCTTGTTGGTTTGTGTGTGGAATCACCTAGGAATTTAGGCAAATTGGTTATATGTGTGAATTTTGGGATTTGCCCCAAGGTCCAATTCTTGGATCCCTAGGTTGCCTCCCATCTTCCTACATCCTAATAAACCTCCCTAAACCTAAGCGAGAGATCTAAGTAGCTAGATTAGATCATTCTAGTGCAATTAGCATGGAGCCTTCTCAAGGCTAGAATGTGGGGGAATTGGGGTCCAAAACCCTAATTTCACCTCCCCATTACTACCCTCAGCCCCTAATTGCCCTAGGAATGCCTAATCTAGAAACCTAGACTTGATTAGACTCTAATTGAATTGTACCTAATCCCTAATCCAATTGAGCCTCGTAAGGGTAGTAGGGGGTGTTAGGGACTAGTTCCCCTATTCACAACCTAGCATATCCATGGCCAGTTAGTAGCTTAGGTTAATTCATTAGACTCTAACTTGTTGTTTGGTTTGGATAATCTAAATGGAATAATAATGTTCATATGTCACCCCCAACTTAAGTGATAAGTTCATACCCCTAAACAGCCCACACATCTCTTTACTACTTAGAACCCTAGTTTTGTGCTTGCTTAGCTTAATTAGTTCTTTCCTTGCTTAGTTAGCTTCTTGCTTTGCTCTTGTCTTGTTCATGCTAGTATAGCTCTTTAATTGCTCTTTTACTTCTCTCTTGCTTGTCCTTGTGTAACTTGCCTTTTCATACCTAGCTTAGTCTTTCCTTGCTTGCTTAGTCTTAATATAACCTAGGGTTAACATAGATTTCATTCTCGCCTTTAATTCCTTGCTTGTTCATAATAGTTTAACAATCAAAATCACCTTTAAACCCTTAACCCTAGTCTCCACAGTAGGAACCCAGCAAAACTAACCTAGCTCTAGTGCCCCCTCTTTTCCCTGTGGATCGACCCTATACTTGCCACCTTCCTATAATACGAAATGACCCCGTGCGCTTGCAAGTGTAGTTTTTTTAGTAGATGTAGGTGTGTTAGTTTAGGTCTTATAAATTTCGAAAGCAAAAACCCATCCCATGTGTTCCGACCTCATGGGGCGCATCTAGTCGAGTCAAAATGGCTAGTGTGTTGCACCTCTAACGGAATCACACCAAGCTTTCTGGTGTTGTTGCCGGGGATTAGAGACGCTCGGCCTAGCTAGTTAGTTTTGCTTTGACTTTTCCTACTGCTCTCATCATTGCTACTCTTTATTCATTACTCTTTATATTCTTTATGTATATTGGTTTGCTAACTTGCTTTATTTTGTTTGGTTGTGCCTTTTACATGTGACAAGACACTCAGAGAAGACAAGATGGAAGGCCAAAATGCACAAACCCATCCATTTCCTCTACCACCCTACCTCCAAGGCTATCCTAAGCCTTACACACCTCCACCACCTCCATTGTCGCAACCTTCCCACCACTTCACTTTCCAACCTCAATTCCCTCCTCCACCACCCCACCTCCAAGGCTATCCTAAGCCTTACACACTACCACCACCTTCATTGCTACAACCCTCCTACCAGTTCACCTTCCAACCTCAATGCTCTCCTCCACCTAAAGTCCAACGGCCATCAACACCGATGCCACCACCACAACTATCACATGCTCCCCCTACTTCCCATGAGCAAACGGATATGATTGAGAACCCTCTATTTGGTGCCTATGAAGACCCGTTCCTCAAGAGAGAGAAAACCTATGGCATGAGATTTCTGAGGTTCTTAAGGCTGATTAAGATCTATGATGATGATCCCCAAGGAGAGAGAATTTCTGAAAAAGACTTACGAAGCTTGCATGACCCTTGGGAGGAAGATCAATCAAGGAAAGCATTTGAGAGGATTTCTTATGATGGGGGTGCAAACATTTTGTTTTTGGACCATGGCTGATGGTGAAAGAACAAAAAGCCTGGCTGAAGGCATGAAACTTAGCGCTTGTGGGAGGCAACCCACATAGGTTTGGGAAATTTTGACCCAACATTCACTTTTTTATACAATTGCTTTGTTTTTGCACTTTCGAAGAAAACACACACACACACTTGTGTTTAATAGTTTTTGTCTAGTTTTAAGATGTGCAGGTGGTAACATGGTGAAATGAAGGAAATTTGAGTACAATTGAGAGAAGGATTCAAATAACAATCACTTTGGGTCAAAGTTTTTGAGTGTTTGATGTTCCTCATTTTGAGAGTAGCATCTATAGGGACCACCACGGTCGTGGCACACCAATATGACCTTGGTCATTTGCATGAAAAACACACCAAGTCCCTAGATTCAGAAGCAAGATTGAGAAAAGCTGCCAAAGGACTGCACCACGGCCGTTCCAGGCAGCACGGCCATGCAACTTGAAGCCACCACGGTCGTGCTACGCAGCACGGTCGTGTTGCAGACCAATTTCAGCCACTGAAGGTAGATTAGTGTGGCAGCTACTACGCATATCCTCCACCACAGGGAGGAACACCGCCAAAGCCTCAAGAGAGCCATGATCGTCTACCCTATCATCTTAAACTCTAGGATCATGTTGAGAACATCATGATTCAAAAGTTTGGGGTGGTAGGGCAGGTATGCCCTAGTTTCACTTTACATTTCACCTACTACATACACTTTTGTTTTCTTGTTTTTGCTATCTATCTTAGTCATCTTTACTACTTTGCATACTTGCATGTCATGTAGTTTACTTTCTTGCAATTTTTGCATAATTTTCAAAAAAAATGCTCTTCTTACCATGCATTGCATATCATGCAAATTTTTGGTAATTCTTGCATGTTATAGCTAGTAGTTGCTTGTTTACTACTTTAAGTTCAATAATATAGGGTTTAGATGTGATTGGAGGCAACTTGGCACCGTTTTGGCCAATTTTGCCCAAATTTGAGATTTCTTGTCTAAAAAGTATGTTTTGACCCAATCTCTACTATTTTAAGTAAAAATGATGACCTTTGACAAATGCAAGTGAATTACCATTGTTTGTTGCTAAGTGGTATCAATGATTGACTTTTTACATGTGCATCACCTCTCTCATGATCGTGATTGATTTGGCTGAATTGTGAACTTGAGCAAGCTTTGAACGCTTAGTGTTTGTGGAATCACTTGTTTGATATATCAATTTCATCTTGTTCGTTCATGTGGTGTGATATCTAGGATGAAGTATTGGATTAACTTTCATGCAGGATGTCTTAGGTGGAAAATCATACCAATGACCCCTCTTTGACCTGACTCTTCTTCCACCATCTTCATACCCCTCCGCCTCATAAAAAGATGCCCTAGTGCACATAATCAGCCTTGGACACCTCCAAAAGTTTGGGGTGGCCATATGTTTATCTCCCCGCTTCACTCTATCCACCATATGCCCTATCTACACTAAGGGAAAAAAAAGCAAAAATAAAATAAAATAAAAGGATGCTTATGTTTAAGAGCATTCAAATAAAGAAAAGATGAGTGTGTAAAAACACTCCAAAAATATTATCGCAACCCTTTCTTCCATTTTCATACCCATTGAGCTAAGAAGCATCAAACTTAGCTCATATTGCTCTTTTCTGTAGCCACGTGGGTCATTTTGTGTGATTTGAAATATAAGATTGAATGCATGAATGTGAAACAACACTCCTAGTCATTCTTGATTAACGCCACCATGAAACGATTTACCCAGAACTTTATGGAATAAATATGGATAACTTGTGTATTCTATGTGCTATATTTGAAGTTCATATGCTTTGTGCTCTTTTCATGATTGGTTTGTTAAAGAAGGAGAGGAGAGAGGTGAAATGCATGCACTTAGTCATCTTTGATCCCATTCAACGATAATCATCTTTTACATTGCATTTGTCATGTCTTGACTGTGAAAAGTTTGTAGAGAGATTGATTTGGAGCATACTTGAGGACAAGTATGTTTCAAGTTTGGGGTGGTGATTCAGCCCAATTTTAGGGCTTTATCTTGTGTCATTTTGCATTTCAGCCACATCTATACTTGTTAGATTACATGTTATTTACCCCAATATGCTTATTTCTATCAAATGCACTTATGGAGGCTTTTTGCATTTTTTATAGGTACTTTATCAACTACTTGATGGCATGGAAAGAGGATGGTTCAATCTAGGGTTTCCTCAGGCTTGGAGGAGCCTAAAATGAGGCCAAAACCACTTCCAACCTACCCCAAGTGGTCAAAGAATGTTTTGAAGCAATACCCTCCATGGATGATTAAGTTCAAATATCAAATGCATGGGAGAGACACCAAAACGACCGTGGTATCCCACCATGGTCATGGTGGACATGCCCCAAGCATAAAAATTCACTAAAACTCCCAGAAATTGATGAAAATGGCCAAAACGACTGTGGTGATCAACATGCCTGTGGCCATATGTTCCCACCAAGACCGTGGTGAACCCCACGGTCGTGGCCATCCATGTACATATCTATGTGATCTCCACATTTTAATTCCCATGACCATGCCCATCCACCACGGTCGTGGTCTACCCTACCCACCACGACCGTGCGGACCCACCACGGTCGTGCTACTCACAAAATCCATCCATTTTTCCACTACTTTCCCCATTTTACCCCTAACTTAACCTTTGACCCCCTAGACACCTATATATACCTAGGCGGTGGCTGGGGCATGGGCCAGCTACCTTCCACCACCTCCTAGCTCCCCAAATCGCCATCCACTCCATTCCACTTCACCTCCACCTCAAATCCACTCCATTTCACCATTTCCACCAGCAAATCACTAGTTTAGACTAGTTCCTACCCATAATCCCCTTCATTCTTCACCCTTGCACCCTGGAGGAGCGTGGAGGACGGCCTGTAGCTGCTGGAGAGGGGGATTTCATCCACTACTTCGAGCTTCATGGCCACCTCTATCTCTTTCTTCTCTCTTTTTGTATTTTCCATTTCTATGAGTAGCTAGGCCCCTGTGGGTGGGCTGTTTGGGGGAAATTATGTTACTTTGATACCATGTTGGGGGGAATGACATGTAAATATTGTAATTCTATTTTTTAATGATTATATTCTATTTGCGTCTCATTCTCCATGGATTGCTTGTTGGTTTGTGTGTGGAATCACCTAGGAATTTAGGCAAATTGGTTATATGTGTGAATTTTGGGATTTGCCCCTAGGTCCCATTCTTGGATCCCTAGGTTGCCTCCCATCTTCTTACATCCTAATAAACCTCCCTAAACCTAAGTGAGAGATCTAAGTAGCTAGATTAGATAATTCTAGTGCAATTAGCATGGAGCCTTCTCAAGGCTAGAATGTGGGGGAATTGGGGTCCAAAACCCTAATTTCACCTCCCCATTACTACCCTCAGCCCCTAATTGCCCTAGGAATGCCTAATCTAGAAACCTAGACTTGATTAGACTCTAATTGAATTGTACCTAATCCCTAACCCAATTGAGCCTCGTAAGGGTAGTAGGGGGTGTTAGGGACTAGTTCCCCTATTCACAACCTAGCATATCCATGGCCAGTTAGTAGCTTAGGTTAATTCATTAGACTCTAACTTGTTGTTTGGTTTGGATAATCTAAATGGAATAATAGTGTTCATATGTCACCCCCCAACTTAAGTGACAAGTTCATACCCTAAATAGCCCACACATCTCTTTACTGCTTAGAACCCTAGTTTTGTGCTTGCTTAGCTTAATTAGTTATTTCCTTGCTTAGTTTGCTTCTTGCTTTGCTCTTGGCTTGTTCATGCTAGTATAGCTCTTTAATTGCTCTTTTACTTCTCTCTTGCTTGTCCAAGTGTAACTTGCCTTTTCATACCTAGCTTAGTCTTTCCTTGCTTGCTTAGTCTTAATCTAACCTAGGGTTAACATAGATTTCATTCTCGCCTTTAATTCCTTGTTTGTTCATAATAGTTTAACAATCGAAATCACCTTTAAACCCTTAACCCTAGTCACCGCAGTAGGAACCCAGCAAAACTAACCTAGCTCTAGCGCCCCCTCTTTTCCCTGTGGATCGACCCTATACTTGCCACCTTCATATACTACGACATGACCCTATGCACTTACGGGTGTAGTCATTTTAGTAGACGTAGGTGTGTTAGTTTAGGTCTTATAAATTTCGAAAGCAAAAACCCATCCCGTGTGCTCCGACCTCGTGGGGCGCATCTAGTCGAGTCAAATCAGCTAGTGTGTTGCACCTCTAGCGGAATTGCACCAAGCTTTCTGGCATCGTTGTCGGGGATTAGAGACGCTCAGCCTAGCTAGTTAGTTTTGCTTTGACTTTTCCTACTGCCCTCATCATTGCTATTCTTTATTCATTACTCTTTGTATTCTTTTGTATATTGGTTTGCTAATTTGCTTTCTTTTGTTTGGTTGTGCCTTTTGCATGTGACAAGCCACTCGGAGAAGACAAGATGGAAGGCTAAAATGCACAAACCCATCCATTTCCTCCACCACCCTACCTCCAAGGCTATCCTAAGCCTTACACACCTCCATTGCCGCAACCTTCCCACCACTTCATTTTCCAACCTCAATTCCCTCCTCCACCACCCTACCTCCAAGGCTATCCTAAGCCTTACACACTACCACCACCTCCATTTCCACAACCCTCCTACCAGTTCACCTTCCAACCTCAATGCCCTCCTCCACCTAAATTCCAACGGCCATCAACACCGATGCCACCACCACAACTATCATATGCTCCCCCGCTTCCCATGAGAAAATGGATATGATTGAGATGCTTCTCTTTGGTGTCTATGAAGACCCATTACTCAAGAGATAGAAAACCTATGGCATGAGATTTCTGAGGGTCTTAAGGCTAATTAAGATCTATGATGATGATCTCCAAGGAGAGAGAATTGCTGAAAAAGACTTACGAAGCTCGCATGACCCTCAGGAGGAAGATCAATCAAGGAAAGAATTTGAGAGGATTTCTTATGATGGGGGTGCAAACATTTTGTTTTTGGACCATGGTTGATGGTGAAAGAACAACAAGCCTGGCTGAAGGCATGAAACTTAGCGCTTGTGGGAGGAAACCCACATAGGTTTGGGAAATTTGGACCCAACCTTCACTTTTTGATACAATAGCTTTGTTTTTACACTTTCCAAGAAAACACACACACACTTGTGTTTAATAGTTTTTGTCTAGTTTTAAGATGTGCAGGTGGTAACAGGGTGAAATAAAGGAAATTTGAGTACAGTTGAGAGAAGGATTCAAAGAAAAATCACTTTGGGTCAAGTTTTTGAGTGTTTGATGTTCCTCATTTTGAGAGTAGCAGCTACAGGGACCACCACGACCATGGCACATCAATACTACCGTGGTCATTTGCATGAAAAACACACCAAGTCCCTGGATTCAGAAGCAAAATTGAGAAAAGCTGCCAAAGGACTGCACCACGGTCGTGCCAGGCAGCACGGCCGTGCAACTTGAAGCCACCATGGTTGTGCTGTAGACCAATTTCAGCCACTGAAGGTAGATTAGTGTGGCAGCTACTACGCATATCCTCCACCACAAGGAGGAACACCGCTAGAGCCTCAAGAGAGCCATGATCGTCTACCCTATCATCCTAAACTCTAGGATCATGTTGAGGACATCATGATTCAAAAGTTTGGGGTGGTAGGGCAGGTATGCCCTAGTTTCACTTTACATTTCACCTGCTACATCCACTTTTGTTTTCTTTTTTTTCTATCTATCTTAGTTATCTTTACTGCTTTGCATAATTGCATGTCATGTAGTTTACTTTCTTGCAATTTTTGCATAATTTTCAAAACAAAATTTGCTCTTCTTGTCATGCATTGCATATCATGCAAATTTTTGGTAATTCTTGCATGTTATAGCTAGTAGTTTCTTATTTACTACTTTAAGTTCAATAATATAGGGTTTATATGTGATTGGAGGCAATTGACTTCCTTTTAGGGGATCTTCTTGGGGAAAAAGCTCTAGGGTTGCAATTGACTTCCTTTTAGGGTTTAAAAAGCTTCCTTCTAGTGATCTTGACCTAAAAGAGTCAGAATTCCCTTATTTCCTCCTTTTATTTCTTTCTTATCCTTCCTCCTACCTTTCTCTGGGTTGTAACCTTGTTTTTCCATGGAAGAAATTTTTCTAAAGCTCTAAAACCCTACCTTTCTTTCTCCTTATTCTTAGGGTTTGCTCATTTGATGAAGAAAGGTGCTAGATGGACGAGTTCACAGCTTATGCTTGGATTTTCTACCCTACCTTCTCATGTTTTCCTCTATTTGGGAGTTTATCTTCTAATTAGAGGCAAGTTTAATAACTTTATCCACGTTTATTGCTTACCATAAGCTTTCTAGCTCATGTTCTTGCTTTTAAATGATGATCCATGCACTAAAAAGCTATGCTTGACTTGGATTTCAATTTTTATAATGTTTCCTGATCTGATATTAGTTCTAGATGAACCTATGATAATGTGTACATTATTCCTAAGGTATAATATCACTTGGATCAGGTTGATTTGACAACCGATGGTGCTAAGCACCTATCAACCAATGGTCAATTTTAGGGTTTAAAGTTGATTTCTTCTATAAACACATGACTCAATGGTGGTACCATTGCAACAACCGATGGTGTTGTCTTCATGTCAACTTATGGTGATGACCAATGGTTTCAACTAAACTTAACCCCTTAGGTCAAGTGTTGGCCTAATTATAAGCTTAATGGTCAACAACTAAGTACCCTAATGATGCTATCAATCAATGGTGACATTAACTTGATATTCGATGGTGATTAATGAATATAGTGATGATCTAACAACCTATGGTGACTTAATGGTCACTAGTGATGGTAGATCAAGTCCCTACGACCTATTATGAGTTAATAATGTAGATGTAGAATCAATTAATCTTTAAGCCAATGGTTTCTTGGGTCATTTGATGCAATGGTTGGACCTATACTCCAATTGATGGTTTTAATATATGAACTTCATCCAATGGTTAAGATCTAATTATTCTTCATCCAATAAATTGGAATGATGACTAATGTAATATGTTGGTCCTAATAAAGTAATTTATATGGTCTCCTTTATGAGATCAACTTAAGAAGCTTATTTATTGATGGCTTGTTTTAAATAAACAATTGCTTGTGGGTTTTACCCTACTCTCAATGGACATTTTTGTGTTGCTAATCAAGGGATGTCTAGGGTTAGATGGTGAATATTTCTAGAGAAAAAATATATGACTTAATAGGTGGTTTGTTCAAGATGTTTACTTATGTAAACAACCAATGGATTTACCTTTTCAACATTTAATGGTTAGAAGTTGATGCCTCAATATTCCCATTCTTTTGTGTAGTGTAATGTTATGATTTTGATGATGAGAATTTGATGGTTTAATGCCTTAAACTTGTAGTATTACCCTTGCCCTTGTATGATTATGATTTATAATCACCATAATGAATTCATGGGTAACCCTAATGAGGTATAGCTTGTTATACCTAGCTTTAATATAACTAAATGATGGTAATTTGTTATGAATAGTCCTTGAATGACTAATACAATCATGGAGTACTCTCTTATTGTTTTTGAAACCCTAGTATGTTATAACCTGATGGTTACACCTTGATTTATGTGTGGGTTCATACTTGAGAATAGTATGGAATGTGATGGTGATGCTTCACGTTATGCATCCATTATCCAATGGGGATGTCGCGAGTTAGGGTTTGGGTATGAGTGTCTATTAGTAACATTAATATAATTCATCTTGTTGAACCTAACTCTAATGCAAATAGATAAATATGAGTATTCATGTTTAACATTCTTATATGATAGAATAATGGTGAAATAACCTCCTTAAAATGATCATAACCTTAATATGTTAATTGGTGGTTATCATAGACACATGGTTGATACTTTCTTATGCTAAACATGTGCATTATGAAAATGATGAGGGTTAATCATATCTAGATTCCTTGATTGTTGATGTAATAAAGGAATTGTAATGCCCGGGGGATGTGATAACTTGACCTTTTCTCTCTCCTCAAATGATAGGTTCCTCTCTCATAAAGTGGCCCATTACTGAATTTGATGTCAATTTCATAATTGGAGGGTTGAGCATTTTTAATTTGGCCACTATAATGATCAAGTTCACAATGTGTACATTTGATTTGCTCTCTTGATCTAATTTTCACTATTTAATGATTCACTACATTGTAAATAATCTTTAACCTGATTAGTATGATCACCTTGCTCTATAATATGTTTCAAAATATAGAGTGTTCTTTTATCTTTCCAACGGTACAAAAATTACCTCATTTGGACCATCCTAGCCCAAGATATGGATATTTAAATTTTTGACTCATATTGTAAACGTTTTAATTATTCTTGTTGAGTTTCAACCCTTTTTGGGCCCAATATCAGATGCACGGCCCATTTAAATAGTTGTCTTCCTCCTTCCCAAAATGGAAGGAAATGCTTGACTGGAGGCTTCCCCTCCTCCAGTCAGATCGGGAAAGCTATCAAACCCATGTTGACTAAAGGAAACCCTAAAATCTTCACTTGTTCTATATAAACCCCGCCCCTTCCTTTGGCTTCTTTACCCTTTTCCCTAACCTCCCCCACCTGCCAACTCTCCCCCCTTCTCGACGCCAGCAGTTGGAGCACGGGCATGGCCCAGAATCTTGGTCATCCCAATAGCCACTCTCATAATCTAGAACTAGTATGAAATCATACTATACGTAAAAGATGTAGCCTTGAAATCATGAACTGGATATGATGATGTCTAGAGATTCTACCTTGAATAATCAGGAGTACCACGCCTAATATTATACCCCCCCCCCAAAAAAAAGGATTTAACTCGAGATATCGATGCACTTGGATCATAAATAAACATGATGAATAAATTGTTTAATTCTCGATTTGAAATGAAAAGTAATGAATGTAATTGATTAGAGTTGGTAGAAATTTTGGACTAAAAATATGCATAAAATCTAGTCTAATGATGAAGTCTACACGTCCTGTTGTGATCACTTTTATAAGTCATGATCGTGAACATGTCCACTGAGAATTGATAAACATAGATGTTGATAATACACCTTGGTCTCATATAAATATATGAACAAAAACCCTAAAGTATGGATATTAGGCAATGGAAAACCCTAATTCCATGAGGATGCCATTATATGGTGGGATAATAAGTAAATGTGTATATCATTGATATGAGTACACCCTTGATGGCAGTAACCTAAGTGTGCATCCCATGTGAATAATTCATTGATAACCATGGTTGGATACCTAGACTCGATGGATATTGGCTTGACTCTTAACTATGATCTTGGTTGAATTTTGGGGAAAATTTTCTTTAAGGAGGGAAGGATGTGATAACTTCACCTTTTCTCTCTCCTCAAATGATAGTTTCCTCTCTCATAAAGTGGCCCATTACTGAATTTGATGCCAATTTCATAATTGGAGGGTTGAGCATTTCTAATTTGGCCACTATAATGATCAAGTTCACAATGTGTACATTTGATTTTCTCTCTTGATCTAATTTTCACTATTTAATGATTCACTACTTTGTAAATAATCTTTAACCTGATTAGTATGATCACCTTGCTCTATAATATGTTTCAAAACATAAAGTGTTCTTTTATCTTTCCAACGGTACAAAAATTACCTCATTTGGACCATCCTAGCCCAAGATATGGGTATTTGAATTTTTGACTCATATTGTACACGTTTTAATTATTCTTGTTGAGTTTCAACCCTTTTTGGGCCCAATATCAGACGCACGGCCCATTTAAATAGTTGTCTTCCTCCTTCCCAAAATGGAAGGAAATGCTTGACTGGAGGCTTCCCCTCCTCCAGTCAGATCGGGAAAGCTATCAAACCCATGTTGACTGAAGGAAACCCTAAAATCTTCACTTGTTCTATATAAACCCCCCCCCCTTTCTATGGCTTCTTTACCCTTTTCCCTAACCTCCCCCAGCTGCCAACTCTCCCCCCTTCTCGACGCCAGTAGTTGGAGCACAGGCATGGCCCAGAATCTTGGTCATCCCAATAGCCACTCTCATAATCTAGAACTAGTATGAAATCATACTATACGTAAAAGATGTAGCCTTGAAATCATGAACTGGATATGATGATGTCTAGAGATTCTACCTTGAATAATCAGGAGTACCACGCCTAATATCATACCCCCCCCCCCAAAAAAAGGATTTAACTCAAGATATCGATGCACTTGGATCATAAATAAACATGATGAATAAATAGTTTAATTCTCGATTTGAAATGAAAAGTAATGAATGTAATTGATTAGAGTTGGTAGAAATTTTAGACTAAAAATATGCATAAAATCTAGTATAATGATGAAGTCTACACGTCCTGTGGTGATCACTTTTAGAAGTCATGATCGTGAACATGTCCACTGAGAATTGATAAACATAGATGTTGATAATACACCTTGGTCTCATATAAATATATGAACAAAAACCCTAAAGTATGGATACTAGGAAATGGAAAACCCTAATGCCATGAGGATGCCATTATATGGTGGGATAATAAGTAAATGTGTATATCATTGATATGAGTACACCCTTGATGGCAGTAACCTAAGTGTGCATCCCATGTGAATAATTCATTGATAACCATGGTTGGATACCTAGACTCGATGGATATTGGCTTGACTCTTAACTATGATCTTGGTTGAATTTTGGGGACAAAATTTCTTTAAGGAGGGAAGGATGTGATAACTTGACCTTTTCTCTCTCCTCAAATGATAGGTTCCTCTCTCATAAAGTGGCCCATTACTGAATTTGATGCCAATTTCATAATTGGAGGGTTGAGCATTTCTAATTTGGCCACTATAATGATCAAGTTCACAATGTGTACATTTGATTTGCTCTCTTGATCTAAATTTCACTATTTAATGATTCACTACTTTGTAAATAATCTTTAACCTGATTAGTATGATCACCTTGCTGTATAATATGTTTCAAAATATAGAGTGTTCTTTTATCTTTCCAACGGTACAAAAATTACCTCATTTGGACCATCCTAGCCCAAGATATGGGTATTTGAATTTTTGACTCATATTGTACACGTTTTAATTATTCTTGTTGAGTTTCAACCCTTTTTGGGCCCAAAATCAGACGCACAGACCATTTAAATAGTTGTCTTCCTCCTTCCCAAAACGAAAGGAAACGCTTGACTGGAGGCTTCCCCTCCTCCAGTCGGATCGGGAAAGCTATCAAACCCATGTTGACTGAAGGAAACCCTAAAATCTTCACTTGTTAT
Organism: Alisma plantago-aquatica; assembly: GCA_963693085.1. Lineage (NCBI taxonomy): Eukaryota > Viridiplantae > Streptophyta > Magnoliopsida > Alismatales > Alismataceae > Alisma > Alisma plantago-aquatica. The sequence goes on along the minus strand of OY856412.1, from coordinate 333,494,875 downwards.
ATATAACCCCCCCCCTTCCTTTGGCCTCTTTACCCTTTTCCCTAACCTCCCCCAGCCGCCAACTCTCCCCCCTGCAATCGACACCCCAACATCAGCACCTACTTGATGCTACCCCTGGTTGCCGCCTTGGAGTGGTGCTAAATATGAACCCTAAGAAGCACCAGTACCCCGACAGCATGCTCCAAGTCCAGAACGCCTAGGATGACCAAGATTCTGGGCCATGCCCATTCTCCAACTGTCGGTGTCAAGAAGGGGGTGTTCCCCTTGTTAGTCCTCTATTCCTACAAGATGGAACAAGGTTCGTGTGGAGGGGTGTCGGCAGCCAGAGACAGGACCTGTGCATGCTGCTTGGGACGGTGGAAGTCGACCTGCTTCGCCATGGTTTGGCTTGGGGGTGCCGACCGCCGGAGACGTCGGGGCGCCGTCCCCTGTCTCTGCTCTGCTCCCGCCCGAGAAATAGAGACGTGCGAGACAATATGGATGAAGGAGACGAGCCGGCTGTGCTGAGTTCTTGGGTGAGAGCGGCCCAGTAAGAAAAACCGGCCCAATTCTAGAGGGAAGGCCGCACATAGGACAGTGGTCGCGGGATCAAGGACGAACGGTCGGGATCCTTCACATGATGATCATGGTATGCTACCCAATATCTCTATAGTTTGACATATAATCTTCTAAAATTGATATCTCCCAAATCCCTTGGTCAAAGTAGACAAATAAATATACCAAATTGATCAGCTCGGCGAGGCCTACCATTTGGGCATGGTTCCAGGTCCTAATCCTAATGCTTACACCCCTGTTTTCTGGAAAATGATCAATTTAGCCATGTTGAGTACATATAATGCATCCTTATGATAAATCTTGAATCTTTAGTATACTTGTACCATGTTGCTCATCAAATTAGTAACTTCTATTCATATTTGAACCAAACAAAGGTCCTGCTCTCCCTATTTCTCATAAATGATTCCTTTTTGTACATACACAACCATTTTGGACTATAATGATGTATATGGCTCTTGTGATGCTAACCTTGCTTCCTTATGACTCGATTCCTCGCATGTGACTAGTTGTGACTATAATGTTGCCTTTGCCCTAGATTGCTAATTTTGTTTCCAATGGACACCCAACTAATCTTGGTATGTGTTTTTAATGACCAAGTTTTGCTAATCTAAAACCATCCTTTATGCTTGGCCCTTCTTCCTTGATGATACTTGATCTTGGTTACCCTATTGTGAGTCTTTTGACCCTAGAATACATGTAAATGCCTTAAACATTGAGATGATCATAGAAAGTGCATAGAACGTCATAATTACATGGAACTTGAACCACACTCATACGATGGAACCTAGATCAATATGAGATCATCTAATGTATTAATAACCAACCTTGGAACCCATCTTGGCCAAACCTGTAAAATGCATCTAAATTAGGGTTAATGATAAGAATCTAATGTGTATATGTAATGTTATTGTCGATCAGGTTTGGCATGTGGCTAGATGATGAAGGATAAGTTAGGATATGAATCTCTGAATCAGGTATGGGCCTTATCTAGTTATATGACTACCCCTTTCTTGCTTGAAAAGACATATATTATATGCTTGTTTGTCTATTTTCTCAAATATTGCCATGTAGTATTGCTATGTGTTACTCGATGTTTGCCTCGTCAGTTTTATAACTTGAACATATATATATATATATATATGGAACTCCATTATAATATTGTTGATAAAGGGCTCTTGGTTACGACCTTGAGGTTCCTCTCGTATAAAAGGGTTAGCTAAGCTTGAGCACCCTTACGGACCCTTCCGACGGGAAGATGGTCAAAGGCCTTAAACATGTTTGATATTGTTGGTATAATGGAGTGAAATGACATAAAATATGATTTTGCATTTGTTAAACAATTAACATGTTTATTCTTGTTCGTTTAATCTTGAAATCTTTTCAAAATTATGCAAAGCTTATATATGTGTGTATCTTTCGGTCCCATACTCAACACCTCGTGTGTTGACCCATTTCTCGTATTTTGTTTTTAGGTTCAGAGATGGCTAGAAGGTTGATGGGCTTGGTGAGCTTTGCTAGGTGTACTTGTTGTAAGATCCAGATATAGTATACATGAGCAGACTTGTACAAAGTGACTCTTGAATATGTAATTCAAATCATGTAATATAATGATGTTGCTTAATATATCTTGTTGATTGTTGAGTTTATGTTGGTGCTTGTATCTTGTTATCTGTTCATGTGTGCTAAGCTTTACGCTTCCGCATATCACCTTTGGTATACGTTTGGTTCATGGGACTGGGATTCTGGATCCGTGACAGGAATGTTCCTAATATTAATATAACCCTGCTATGATTGTTTATGAATATCTCCTATCTCATTAATGTAATATTGTGTTGATCCAGTGTATTATTGTAAGTGATGTTGTTGAGCCTTGTTATAAGGTATACAAAGATAATGATGATCTTGCAGGGAATTTTATGATGGTCTTAATGACCTTTGGGCATGGTTGAGCCCTGAATGAGGTGTAATCCTCTTGTGTTGATAAGGGTTGATACCCAGTGATATTGTTAAAAGGATTTATATCTTGTGATAGTATGATGACTAGTGTAGTCTCATGAATGGCAAGTGAATAGTACCAAATGATGATGAGATGAGAAATTGTGTTTCACACATTTTATAACTTTTGAAGTTGTGATACTTATATGCTTGCTAGATGTAAATTAGGGTTTACATGTCCATTTGTTTGATGCAACCTTAATTCACCCAAATGATATAACTAATCAAGTAGTGCCTTGTGTTGTAGAGCCATCTTCAGTGTCATAACTTGTTGGATGGTGAAACGAGTATTTATAAGAGAAACTCAGAGCGCATACTATTGAGTATGTGGGGTTGGCAAGTTTAGGATATATCCTTGTCATCCACAATGCAAGTTATGGAGGATGGCTATGGTCATGCCTTAGACATTTGATGTGATTGAGGACAACTGTGGTTGTACCTCAGATTAGAGGGTTTTGTATACCCTGGTTTCTAGTGTCGTGACCTATACCAAGGGAAGACTAGTGGTTAGCATCTTGACTATATGTCGTTGTAGTGGAAGCTTTGACTGATATGTCACTTCCTTTTCATTCGTATTGACCGAGGGGGAAGAGATATTAGGATATTGACACTCCTAGATCTTGTAAGGAACTGAATAACCCTACGCAGAGGTCAGTTGGAATTTGGATGGTACGATTCAAATTCCCAAGGTGTAATAAAAGATGTAAGACAACCATCTAGCATATCTATTTAGGGTTATACACAACGCTTCATATTGGATGATAACCCTTGCTTGCTTTCTTTTCACTAAGATCATGTATAGTACAATAAGAGATAATAGATATGCTTATGTTGTAGGTATGCTCATGTTGTAAACATGCTTATGTTGTCAAATATACTGACACTAATGGTTAAGATGATGCTTCTAGCTATGTTCAATATTGCTAGCCATTACTATGTAATCAGAAATGCTTAAACTTCTAATCATGCCTGTGCAGTTCATTTTGCTATGAAGTTAGTTCTATTTATGATATAGATCTATTTCCTTTATTTGATATACAAATATTGATAGCCATGTTATGTTACTAGACATATTTGTGATGTCAGAGATGATATTGTTACACCCTGATCTCACAATTACCATTAATCATGAGATTAGGGCATAATTTTAGGATTTAACGTAGTACAAAGATCACCCTTAATTTTTGCTTCTTTTTCAAACTTTTTGTTTTCTCACATTGAACCACATAAACTAACTCTATAAGGGAATCTAAACATTGATTTCTCTAATCTGATTTCAATAATAAAAATGCATGTATGAACATTCATTCTGTTTCTCATACTTTTAAGCACATACGACTTGTTGATTCGCATATATTGCTAAAAGAGAATAATGCTATACATCATCATTTACAACTCTCTCTTATCTATACAAGGATCTAGAGTGATAGGGACCGACTGAACTTAACTATATTCAGACTTAACTCTTGTGGCAGATCTACTATGATGCAATGACCTTCTTCAAGTCCATGTGATATCCCTAAAAATTATGAGTAGAGGGGTGATCCTACTCGCTCAGTGAATGATTACTTCAAAGAAATAGTCTAAAGAACTGATATAATTATAGATATACTTTTGAGCAACTGATATCAATTATAACAACAATAAGCTTTAAAGAGATTGATCATTGACAATCATAAATATGGCAGGATACTCTAGATATCAACAAGAGAAAATCAATATATGAGCATGCTTGATTAATTTCAAAGAGAACTAATAATTCAAAAACTTACAAAGAATAATTGCTGGAAAAATGTAATCAAATCTTTCTTAGTCTTTCTTACTTATAAGAAACTCTTTAAACCTATATGAACATATTTTAGCTTATGCCATGATCATATGCAGTGTACTCTACATATGAAGACTCATAGCGAACTACGATATCATCGTACATGACTTAGCAGACACACTCGAGAATGCGAAGTTTGACTACTCTCTAGTCTGCAATAGGAAAATGGCTCTCTGGCCTCAACACATCTATTATTCCATAAAAGCTAGACTCTTCCTCTAACCTGAGCACACAGGAAGAGAGTCAAGCCATCTATTGGCTTTTTCTGTACTCTAGTGCCACCAGGATCTCTAGTTGATGTTGGACACTGCATTATGTAATTTAAGGAGACTTCCACTAGGGCTTTGTCCCCCGTACCACCTGTTGGTATGTTCTGACCCCCCCGTATACTGGACGCACCGCCTGGATTAGGTCATTTCATCCCTAAGGTGCATACCTCTCATAGGGATTCTACGGTGTTTAGGGCTCTTAAGTCAATTATTTTATTATTCCTAGAAAGCTCTTACTATATTGTATCTTTTCCCTTACTTATACTTGACTCTAGTATCTCTATGGTACCATCTATATTTATTTGAAGTTTATAACACAACATGTATATGATCCTTAACTTGGCAGAGTAGTATATTCAAACACTGTAATATACTGAGAAATCAACATACTATACATGCAGGCAGACTGAAATACTTAAATAAACATAATGCATGTCCATTTGGCACTTATACACTGGAATCATTCAATTAAGCATCTTACTATACTGATAAGAGATAATTACTTGGCATACGAGTAATCGTCATTTGCACCCATAATTTTTTTGCACTTTCTTGGAAAATGTGCACATCAACCCAAATCCTGGGTTTTGCATCTCATACTGAGAACATGGTAATCAAAATGCTTAATTCATTAAACACCCTATCCTTATGGTTTCATTTACCTCATTTTCTTATCACATTGCTCTCATAAAGATTTAATATGTCATAAACATCCACTAAATACAGATTGCTTTAAACAAGTCATATACAATCAACATATGTATGAAATCCTCGAATTGAGGTAAATTAGGGTTTTCCATGACATTCATTGAGATATTATGAATCAAGAATAACATTGCATAAATAGAGTCTATGATGCCAAGAAAAACACTTCAAATGGATTTCACCATATTTATTCATAAATTTCCAACTTTCCACTCATATAGGGCTTCACCCTCTTTACAAATATATCAAGCAAACACTATTCACATCACATGAAATCCAAAATAGTATGTAACATATATGTACTATGCATTCAGATAAACAATCATTCATAACCAAGGAGATCCAAATAAACAAATTTCTCTATTTAATTATACAGTAATTTTAGTCACAGACAAATTCCCTATATTTCAGTTTACTCTTATAACCTTTGTGAATACTTAGGGAATTCTGATTAGGATGTATTGTACACATTTCTAATATGAATTTATCATATGAAATTCAAACAAACAGAGGAAGAATCCATTTCATATCATTTTGCAACAACTTAGATCAAACAGATAATTCGGGGTTTGTAGTCGCATACTAAGTAATTAAATATTATGGATGATTTAACCAATTTTCGTGCAATATATTGTATAAAGGAAGTTCCCACTCACCCTAAGGTGTGAAAACACCTTAAAAACGCAGCTCATCCATTAAAATCTCAATCTCATATCAAATCCCTAGCAATTCACCCAATTCTTCTTCCTTTTAACTCGGAAACCCTAGAAATGAGGGATTTTGAAGAAAGAATGAGAAAAGGGGAAGTGTTGATACCATTTTGGATCAAATAAGAGGAGGGATGGAATCTTGACATGTGAGAGAAGATTCACCATTAAAGTCAATGCAAAGAAGCTAAACTTACATGATTTCATCATTCCTCATACCGCAAAACCCTAGGCCAGCATCTCCATCACTTTCTCCTCTCAAACCCTAACTCTCCCTCTCTCTCTCTAGGATTTCATTTCTCTGGATTGAATCACAAATTATGAGAGCTCATTGTTTGTTAGGTTGACCATATAGAGCAATTAAGTTGCTTGGGTCAATTGCACATTGACCCCTCACTATACTTTCTCTTATTTCAGCTGAATTTTTTGTCATAAAAATATTATTGTAATTCGTCTACTGATAAGATCTGAACACGTCCAAAAATTATGAAAATTTTAAATGTTGTTTATGATTGAGTTTCAGATCTCCATTTAAAATTTCATATCATTTGGATTTACCAATAAATAAATAAAAATAAAACACTATGCTACTAAAAAGCACTCTATCATCATTTTGGTCAAAGTATAGTTCGACCATGAACCACATTCATAGAAAACTTAAATATTCTAAAAAAATCTCCAATATGCATGTTTGAGTTATTCTTATCATATCCAAAATTCAATTAAATAAAAAATTTGTATAAAATATAAAAAAACATTTACCACACTGCTATCCAGATTAAATTACATATTCATGTACTATCAAAACCCTAATTTTGTCGATTAGGGTTTACATTTGTCAAACCCTAATTCTTCAGACTAAAATCATAGTTAGAGTTTCTTCTTATGTTTTAAACATCACAAATGATCTACTATCATTAATCAAGTCTAAACGATGTTCAATCTAATCAAGCATGTAATCATTCAGGTAATCCCTAGTTTACCAATTAAGCACAAATGTGGTCATTACACTTATGCTTATATTTCTAGATATGCCTTTGTAACTAGAGATGCATATACTGCTAATCATGATTATCTAGATAGTTATGCTTATGTTGTAGATCTTCTTATGATATTGATATGTTCAACCTGTTAGACATGCTGATGTTGTTAGCTATTCATATGATACTTGACTTATTCATGATGTTAGAGATGCTCATGCTGCTAGACTCCTTATATTATTAATAGGGATATGAGAATAGTCTGGATAATGAAGATAGTTATTATATGCTCCTTTATGTCTTTTGTTAATCATCAGTGATGTTGAGCTTATTTGTTATATATTATTAAACTACTTGAACTGTCTCATTACCTAAAAATGTTGGAATCAATAAATGTTGTTGGAGGTTATATATCTTGCTAGGACATGGGTCTCACCCTTATGGTTTGCCACATTTTTTTAGGTAATTGGCGGTGACGATAATAGAACCGTGGAAGTAAAGAGGAACTAAATAATGAATCTTTGAGAAAGTTGATTAGATGTCTAGTGTGTCCTAGATTCGTCCTTGTACTCTCAGGTCCAGGTAGGAAAAGTTTGTATATGGTGTTTCAAACAAATCAGACTTTTGTAAGCATATCAATGCTTATTTATGTGGCATATATGAATATTGTTATCATATGTATATATGTTGTGTCTAAGAGGATTGAATCATTTGTATCAAATTCTTGGCATAGTATGGATATAAGAAAGATGTTGGGCTCTTATGCAAATGTTTCTAAGCAGGTGCTGATGTAGAAATTGGTTTTGATTTACCCATATTTTTGGGTATGTGATTAATTTGTGATCAATTGTGCTTTATGTTTTGAGTAATCTCATTTAGTGTAATAGGTTCCCAAAAAAATGACCACCATGGAAGATCCATGGCCTATGGCCAAGAAGAGAGAAGGAGAAAAAGGTGGAAGATCAAAAGAAATGCCATTAAGGAAAGGAAAACACTTACCAAGGTTGAAGATGAAGCAAGAATCACCACATGCACCACATGCAAGAAGATTTCGGTCACCAAGATCTCCAATGTCAAATCTTCTTACTCCACCTAGCTCCAAGATAAGAAAAAGAGAGGGAGGAAGATGGAGGGACGAAAGGGTCACTTGCATGGAGAGATAAGGGGCTATATACATGAGGGATGAGAAAGAAGAGCAAAAGATGAGGTGTCAACACTCTAAGGCATCGAGGGACACTTTTCCACTCAAGAAGTCAACATGCACCCACATGGAACCACCTTAACCATACATGCACGAGATGGTGATACACTCTAGGTTTGGTCTCTACCTACTTGGGTCACTCCCAACATGGTCGTGGTTGCAACACACCATGGAGTACCTTCCATGGTCACGACAAGCACTAACCATCAACACTAGATCGAGACAACAGATCACCACACAACCTAGGTCGAGACGCAACAAGACAAACTATCTCGACCTCCCCCTCACACCCTAGATCGAAACCAACATGGTCCAAAGAGTGTATCGATTGAGACAAACCCAAAAAATATCTATGTTGTGACATAGGTCGCAACATGGGTCACTACACCCATCCATGTACACATGGTTGAGACACAACAAGCCTTAGAAACCCTAGCAACCACAAGGGTGTCACTCCTCAACTAAGGTTCAAAAAAGGCACCCAATTCTTTATATCTCCTATAGATGATGTCAAATGATGGAAGACACATTCTAGAAGTGAAAAATTGCACATTAACCCCCTGCTTTGGGTAAATTGCAATTTGCACCAAAAGTAGCACACAAAGCACAAACATCATCCAAACAAGCTAAAACTTGAAACTTAGGCTCTCTGCAAGCCCTAATCTCATCTCAAAATGTTAGATAAAGGTTATAAGAACCATAAGAAAGCTAAAAAAATAGGGTTACCTCAAAATTCAGGTCAGGGGTCTTACAGAATCGATAAGAGTAGGATAGAGGGACGACACCAGAGCTTAGTATTTTTATTCTTTTTGGGTTTTTTATAGTCTTTTTTGTGGATGACGGGTAAGAATATCATGAAAGAGGAAGTTTGGAACAAGGCCTATCATGTGTAAAAAAAAATTATGATTATGTACTTCGGGTTATTGCTCTAAATCACAACACACATTTAGTGACAACATAAGAGAATATGTTGAAAATCCATGGATATGTTCCATAAATTAGTAGGAGGGGATCCATGCTTTATCCCCATTCATTCCTATAAAAAAATTTCATCCATTCTAAGGATCTTAGTCTTAATACTCATTGACTACAAAGGGTGACTTATAACCTTTGGCACATTCTCAAAAAAATTCAAATATCAAAATGTTTCTTCAAACAAGGGGGATTATATACCAAACTGTATATAAAATTATATGACACAAACACGAAAGGGAATCTAATTGGTCTACATTACAACTTCAATTAATTAATGCACCAATTTAGAATTGAAATTTGAAATGCAAGTAAGTAATCTAGATGCAATGGAGGGTTGCTTACCAATGATATAATAGATAAATAAAAAGGAGGCAGAAAGTAGATAGGTGGGTTGGGGTTAGATACATACCACCCAGCCTCCACCGTGATCTTCAAATTTTTCTCATCCTCAAGGAAACACTAAACCTAAAATATAGGGGAAGATTTCCTGTAATACTCATCTAGGTGGCCCTAGAAACTCTAAGAAGCTCCATTTAAAAGGAATATGAACAAGGTTTGGGACCTTCAACAAGAGAGATCCATGATGCTGACAGTAATTGGGTTGTCATGGCAATTCAAAAGTGACTTTTTAGATCAACAAATTGATGTTGTGTTTCATACTACAATCCATCTTGTAAGATGCACATATATTCCTCCACTAGTATATGTAGTACAATAGTTGTATGCAGTATTGTTAGAGATGGTTCAAAATAGTAGTGATGCATGTATGGTGTCTTATGTATTTTTCCTTCCATGAAGAGTGATGGTGGACTACCTTCATCCACAGATAAATAAGTATTGAGAAATCTACAACTAATAATTCTAGTTGGGATAACTCAGGCGGAGGATTTAACTTCTTCTCATGACCTGGATCTTCATGTAAAAGGTGTCATTCTAGAATCAGATGAATTGTCTCTTTGATATAATTGTTATGGTGAATATATTGTGTATCCTCTAGGACAACCATCCAATCAGCACTAGAGTCAATATAAGAAGTGAAGTCCTTCATGATCTTAACATGTTGCTCTTGATCCTTCAAGTGGCACATTCATTAATCATGAAAGGATTTGGTGCAAACTATATCTAGAAAGGATAAATAAAATATAAAAATGGTGGCTTGTAAACCTACTTAAACGGTACCTCTTTATTTGATTTGACGGGATATGCACAAAAAGTTGATTGTTCATTATTCAACCTGCATCCTTTCGAGAGTAAAATCAACTGAGCTTGTCTTCATTGTAACTACTTTGACCTACCCAGAAATTGTGAAATATTGATGAGACTCATATGTTGTTTCCTTGTAATCACTTTCTCAGCTATACCTTATATGGTGTTAACTCATAGAAGCTAGGAAATCATCACTTAAGGTTGTTGTTTCTTTTCCTTTCCTCAAATTGTGTCGTTGTCACTATCTTGGTGTCATGTACCATTGTATTTGCGATGTCCTCATTGTCATCATGCACAATAATGTCAATTTTCATCTCCATTGGATGCTCTGGGTAATTCTTTAGTTGACCCGCAAAGGCATTGGATGGTTGGAAGATTTGTATTGCATATAGAATTATTAACACATCTAGTCTTTTGTTACAAGCTTCTTGGTTGGCTAGCATCTTCCTGACGATGTCAAGAATAGAATTTGACTTTGGAGAATATTGATTACACACACACAAACATATATATATATATATATGTTGGTGTGTGTGTTAGTTTTTGTGTGCGTGCGTGTGTGTATATGCTTATATATGTGTATATGTGTAAGGCCCCTAAACTTGCTTAATGAGTTGAATAAGCCTAATTATCATAATTGAATTCTTATAACCCTAATCTAAACTTGTCATATGCTTTGAAATCATAATACAAGCTTAAGTTTCAAATTTGGTCCAATTTGGACACTATTTGAGCAAGTTATGCAATTTTATGCACATTTTGGACTTTTCTACAATTTACCCAATTGAGGGGTTTTTTTTTCAATTTTTCGTATACATTATGTTTATTAGATGTTATATTATCATTATTTAATATTTTGATCCATGGGTATCCTAGTTGATACATGGTTTGAAGGTGTTTTCCTCAAGGGTATTTTAGGGTTTACCCCTTCATGGATGAGCTACCTTTAGTAGCTATCAACTAATGAATTATGTGATTGGCTGGGAAATTCGACAAAGGAAATCTAAGTAGGTATATATAGACGGTGGGGGAGCTTCTTATGTGTGTGCTTTTATATTCTTAATAATTTAAGGCCATGGACACTTGGATAGATACTAGAACTTCAACCTTTTCTTTTTCTTTATCTTAAAGTTACATATACTTATCCCTAAGCACCAAAATGAGCCATTTTATCTCCACCACTTCCCTCCTTCTCTAAACTTCGTTCTCCCTCTGTGCTTTTATGAACTTCTTGTCCAAGGAAGAAGAAAGAGGGGATCTTCTTGGAAGAACAATTTAGGGTTGCAATTGATTTCCTTTTTGGGATTAAAAAGCTTCCTCCTAGTGATCTTGACCTAAAAGTGTAAGTATTAACTTATTTCCTCTATTTATTTTTTATCCTTCCTCCTACCTTTCTCCAGGTCGCAACTGTGTTGTTACATGGTAGAAATTTCTCTAAAGCTCTAAAACCCTACCTTTCTTGCTCCTTATGCTTAGGGTTTGCTCATTTGATGAAGAAAGGTGCTAGACGGACAGGTTCACATCTTATGCTTGGATTTTCTACCCTACCTGCTCGATTTTTCTTCTATTTGGGATTTCATCTTCTCATTAGAGGAAAGTTGTATAACTTGTTCCACGTTTATTGCTTACCATAAGCTTTCTAAATCATGTTCTTTCTTGAAAATGATGATCCATGTACTAAAAAGTTATGCTTGGCTTGGATTTCAATTTTTATAATGTTCCCTATTCTAATTTTAGTTCTATATGAACTTGTGATCATGTGTACACTATTACTAAGGTATAATATGACTTGGATCAAGTTGGTTTGACAACCTATGGTGCTAAGCACCTATCAACCAATGGTCAATTTTAGGGTTTTAGGTTGATTTCTTCTATAAACCCATGACCCGATGATGGTACCATTACAAAACCCTATGGTGTTGTCTTCATGACAATTGATGGCAGTAACCAAGAGTGTCAACTAACGTTCACCCATTAGGTCATGTTTTGGCCTAATTAGAAGCCTAGTGATTAACAACTAAGTACCCTAATGATGTTATCAATCAATAGTGATATTTTTTTCCTCCCTGGGAATTTATTCATCCTGCTCCCGGTTCAGGCTAACTATAGAATTTCCCATGTCTACAAGGTTCCCAGTTTCATTGCTCTAGATATCAGAGGTGAAGTCTGGGCAGGTCTCCCAAACACAATGTGGAATTACATTCTTTGAAGCCCATTTAGCTAAGGTATCTACTAGTAGGTTGGGTATTCTTGGGATGTAACCTAGTACCATATTTTGTTTCTTTCTCATCATTTTCTTGATGGTTTATTCCAGTTGTCTGAACTGAGGGATGTCAGGTTTCTTGGAGTTCAAAAAGTTGCATGCTAGCTTGCTATCCGATTGATCATTGGGCAATTAATATCTCGTATCAGTTTTGCTACTTCCAGGATGGCCATTAGCTCCACCTCAAGAATTTCCAATGATTGTGTATATGATGTACCACCTCTAATCCAGTTCCCATTCTGATCTCGGACTATGAAACTTATTGCTGATGTGTTCCTCTTCGGCCTCACAGATCCATCCACATTCACCTTAATCGTGTTCGATAGAGGTCTGGTCCATGGAATTGCAGGTATATGTCTGTTTCGTTGAGTTATACTTTCTATTGTGAAGGCTCATATAGCTAGCTGGACATGATTCCCAATTAGCTGGGCAGCCTGTTATGGTATGGTCTTGCCATTGTCAAAAATGAATTGGTTCCTCCATTGCCAAAGGAAATGTATGGTAGTCACAACCCAAACAGATCGATGTTCATTTGGTGTGTCCTCTTTTAGATTTCTAGTCATCCAGGTTCCGATCTCATCATGGTTTTCTATGGCGATATGATTGTTTCAAATAAGGTTCCATACCTGGTTTGCAAAGTAACAGTCTCATAGCATGTGGAGTGTAGACTCTTCTTGTTGATTACATCTCAGACATAAGGTAGTATTAGTGAATCCTCTCTTTTGGTGGTTCTTGTTTGTCATCAGTCCTTCATGTAGGGTTTTCCATAAGCTGACCTTGATCACCTATGAGGTTTTTAAGGCCCAGATCTGCTTCCAATGTCCCTGTATCAGTTTCCTGGTCCTTGTTAATCGTAGCTTATAGATTGATTTTGTTGAAAATTTACACTGGTTATCTGCTATGTAAGAATATCCATCCTCTCTGGCATCATTGTCTGGAGGTATCATTCTCATTATTTGGTTTTTTGTGTTTGGCTCAAACCAGTGCTAGATGAACTCTTCATCCCAACCTGTACTGGTGGTCATTGAGGCTACTTTGAGGTCCATTAACTCTCCTGGTATCATGCGGTGAGGCTATGTCGTGGGTATGGCTGACACCTGGACCCATTTTTCTTTCCAGACCTCTGTTGTCTCCCCATTGAGAATGGTTCACCCAACTAGATTATTCATCTCTTGTGAGTTCGATCGGATGCACTTCCAAAGATCGAAACCCACCGCTCAACCCCTATCTTTCATATGATCATACTTAGCTGACATAGCTATTCTCCAACGAATCTTTCTTTTGGTACAATAGTCCCAGACATTCTTAGAGAGCAGTGCCTCATTTTGTCTTTTGGCTGGTTGGACTCCAAATCCTCCTTCATGTTTGGGAGTGATTATTTTCCTCCATGAGATGGTGTTGATCTTCCTATGTTCTCTGATTCCTCCCCATATGAACTTTCTAACCAGGGTATCAATCTGGTCACATATTCCAGTAGGTAGAACTGTGGTTTGCAATATACATGTTGGTATTGCTGTAAGAACGGATTTAGCTAGGGTTACTCTACCCGTAAATGACAGACATTTGTTATCCCAGGTTGATATACGAGCCTTGATAGTATTGATTGTGCTCAGGTATAGTTCTTTGTTAGCCCTTCCATGGATAACAGGAACTCCAAGGTGTTTCCCCAGATTTTCAGTGATTGGTATGTTCATCCGTCTGGAGATCCATATTCTTGTTGTATGTGGTGTGTTTGCTGAGAAGAATATAGTTGATTTGTCTTTCGCGACCATCTGACCAGACGCATCTCCAAATCTTCTTAAACATTTCAGCATTGTGGTAGCCTGATACTGCGACACTTCTCCACACAGAAGTATGTCATCTGCAAAGCAAAGATGTGATAAAGTGGGACCTCCTCTTGTAATCTTCAGCGGTTTCCATCTTCCTTCTCGTTCCTCATGAGCAATGTCTTGGCATAGTCTGTCTAAGCAGAGTACAAAGATGTAGGGCGAGAGAGGATCACCTAGTCTTACTCCTCTCATCACCTGGAAAGGTTGTAGATTCTCCCCTTTCCATGCTATGGATATTTCACTTGATGAAATGATACTCATGATCACATGAACAATGTTTTCTGGTATAGTTGTGCATAGTAGAGTGTCCTTGACAAACACCCAGTTGAGCCTATCATATGCCTTTGCTGGATCCAACTTGATTACCATGCCTTGCTGGCCATTTTTCTTGGATCCCATAGTATGGATCACCTCTTGAGTGAGGTTAATCTTGTCTGATATTCTCCTGCCAGGTATAAAACTAGATTGAAATGGTGAAACCCAGTTGTCCAGGTGTGGTTTAATGTGTTCTGTAATGGTCTTAGAAATTAGTTTAAGACTGGCATTGTTTAGAGCAATTGGTCTAAGCTGGGCACAAGTATCCGGCGTGTTGTTTTTAGGGACCAGGATCGGGGTTGCTTTGCCCAATGATTGTGGTATTGGCCTTCCATCGAAGCATGACTCCACTAATTTCTTAACTGATGGTTTGATTTTGTTCCATTGATTATGAAAGAACCCTGCATCTATGTTGTAATGACCACATTTGTGTTTAAATGTAAACTAGGGATTACGTGAATGATTACATGCTTGATTAGATTGAACATCATTTAGACTTGATTAATGATAGTAGATCAATTGTGATGTTTCAAACCTAAGAAGAAACTCTAACTATGATTTTAGTTTGAAGAATTAGGGTTTGAGAAATGTAAACCCTAATCGGCAAAAATTAGGGTTTTGATAGTACATGAATATGGAATTTGATCAGGATAGCAGTGTGGTAAATGATTTTTCATATTTTCTACAATTTTGTATTTAATTGAATTTTGGATATGATATGGATAACTCATTCATGCATATTGGAGAAAAATCTCAGAATATTTGAGTGTTCTTTGAATGTAGTTCTTGGTCGAACTATCCTTCGACCAAAATGTTAACAGAGTGTTTTTTAGCAATGTAGTGTTTTATTTTTATTTACTTATTGGTAACTTCGAATGATCTCAAATTTTAACTGGAGATCTAAAACTTAATCATAAACAACATGTAAAATTTTCATAATTTTTGTATGTGTTTAGACATTATCAGTAGACAAATAATAGTAATAGTTTTATGACAGAAAATTCAGCAGAAATAAGAGAAAGCATACTGAGGGCTCAATGTGCAATTGACCCAACCAACTCAATTTCTCTATATGGTCAACCTAACACACAAGGAGATCTCATAATTCTTGATTCAACCTAGAGAAACAAAATCCTAGAGAGAGAGGGAGAGTTAGGGTTTGAGAGGAGAAAGTGATGGAGATGTTGACCTAGGGTTTTGCGGTCTGAGGAATGATGAAATCATGTAAGTTTAGCTTCTTTGCATAGACTTTAATGGTGAATCTTCTCTCACATGTCAAGATTCCGTCCCTCCTCTAATTTGATCCAAAATGGTATCAAAACTTCCCCTTTTCTCACTCTTTCTTCATAATCCCTCATTTCTAGGGTTTCTGAGTTGAAAGGAAGAAGAATCGGGTGAATTGTTAGGGATTTGATATGAGATTGAGATTTTCAGGGATGAGCTGCATTTTTAAGGTGTTTTCACACATTAGGGTGAGTGGGAACTTCCTTTAAATAGTATATTACACGAAAATTGGTTAAATCATCCATAATCTATAATTCCTTAGTATGTGACTACAAACCCTGAATTGTCTGTTTGATCTAAGTTGTTGCAAAATGATATGAAATATATTCTTCCTCTATTTGTTTTAATTTCAGATGATAAATTCATATTAGAAATGTATACAATACATCCTAATGAGAATTCCCTAAGTATTCGCAAAGGTTATAAGAGTAAACTGAAATATAGGGAATTTATCTGTGACTGAAATTGTTGTATAATTAAATAGAGAAATCTATTTATCTAGATCCCCTTGGTTATGAATGATTATTTATCTGAATGCATAGTACATATATGTCAAATACTGTTTTTGATTTCATGTCATGTGAATAGTGTTTGCTTGATATCTTCGTAAAGAGGGTGAAGCCCTATATGAGTAGAAAGTTGGAAATTTGTGAATAAATATGATGAAATCCATTTGAAGTGTTTTTTATCGGCATCATATACTCTATTTATGCAATTTTATTCTTGATTCATAATATCTCAATGAATGTCATGGAAAACCCTAATTTAGCTCAATTTGAGGATTTCATACATATGTTGATTGTATATGACGTGTTTAAAGCAATCTGTATTTAGTGGATGTTTATGACATATTAAATCCTTATGAGAGCCATGTGATAAGTGAATGAGGTAAATGAAACCCTAAGGATAGGGTGTTCAATGAATTAAGAATTTTGATTACCATGTTCTCAGTATGAGATGGACAGCCCAGGATTTGGGTCGATGTGCACATTTTCCAAGAAAGTGCAAATAATTTATGGGTGCAAATGACGATTACTCATATTCCAAGTAATTAGCTCTTATCAGTATATTAAGATGTTTAATTGCATGATTATAGTGTATAATGCCAAATGAACATGCATTATGTTTGTTTAAGTATTTTAGTTTGCTTGCATGTATAGTATGTTGATTTCACAGTATATTACAGTGTTTAAATATACTGCTCTACCAAGTTAAGGATGATATACATGTTGTGTTATAAACTTCAAATAAATAGACACGGTACCATAGAGATACCAGAGTCAAGTATAAGTAAGGGAAAAGATACAATATAGTAAGATCTTTCCAAGAATAATAAAATAATAGACATGGGTGCCCTGAACACTGTAGATTCCCTACGGATGTTTGCACTGTAGGGAGAAGTCTCCTAATAGAAGATAGGTTACCCAACATGAACCGAAGATCCCGGTGGTAACCCAAAGGTACCCACAGAGTGTACTAAGATGAGGCCCACAGAGCATCTCAAACCCTCCTCCTGTGTACTCAGCCTAGAAGGAGAGGTCCAGTTAAAGGCCAGTTGTTTAGCCGCCTTAGTCAGACATGACGGTTCGAGTCAAGCAGACCTGGATTCGGTTCTAGGCTTAGCTTCCCAAGTTTTAAGCTAAGTCTTGTACGGTGAGATTGTAGTTTGCTACGAGTCTTCATATGTAGAGTACAATGCATATGATCAGGGCATAAGCTAAAATATGTTCATATAGGTTTAAAGAGTTTCTTATAAGTAAGAAAGGCTAAGAAGGATTCGAGTACAATTTCCCAGTAATTATTCTTTGTATGTTTCTGAATTATTAGTTCTCATTGAAATTAATCAAGCATGCTCATATATTGATTTACTCTTTTGATATCTAGAGTATCCTGCCATATTTATGATTGTTAATGATCAATCTCTTTAAAGCTTACTATTGTTATAATTGATATCAGTTGTTCAAAAGTATATTTGTAATTATATCAGTGCTTTAGACTGTTTCTTTGAAGTACTCATTCACTGAGCGAGTAGGATCACCCCTCTACTCACAATTTTAGGGAAACCACATGGACTTGAAGAAGGTCAAAGCATCAGAGTAGATCTACTACATGAGTTAAGGTTGAGATTAGTTAAGTTCAATCGGTCCATGTCACTCTAGGTCCTAGTATAGATGTGAGAGTGTTGTAAGTAATGTTTTGTATATTTGTTTCCTTAATAAGAGAGAATGTATTTGATTATCATGTCATATGTACTTGAGAATGAATGTATGGATGTGTATTGTTTATGTTGAGATCATATTAAAGAAATCAATGTTTAGATTCCCTTGTGAAGTTAGTTTATGTGGTTCAATGCGAGAAAACAGAATTTAAAAAATAATAAAAAGTTAAGTGTGATCTTTGTATTACATTAAATCCTCAATTTATGCCCTAATCTCATGATTAATGGTAATTATGAGATCGGGGTGTGACAACTTGGTATCAGAGCTTAGACTGAGTTGTCAGGGACCATTAAGTTAGTAAGTTAGAGTCATAAGTGTGGAAGATAGGAGATTTTATGATGTTAGTTCTGGGGATTTTAGTATTTGGATATCTTGGCCCGGTATCTGAGTACTTGGATCAACCAGTATCAAGCTACTCTATATATTCTTTCATATATACCCTAGCCAGGTATACAGTGGAAGGATGGTCTAGAGAGGAACCCTAGAAATATTAGGGTTAGAAACAAGATAAGTAACATGAATTAAGAGCATAAATATAAAATGAGATAGTACTTTCATTTCATATTGTTGTTTATTGGAGATGTATAGAAAAGCTCTTATATGTTTGAAGTTAGATATTCAGTATTTTGAAATATATATGGGTCTTTAAGATTTTTTGTACACTATGCAGTTGTAGCATTTATTGATTTCATTCTTTGTATCAAGTAGACTATAAATGATCTTTGAATGAGATTTCCTAAGTGGATAAGTTTTATTTCACACATTTGAGATGAATAGGAGTTTAATAATACTGAGTAGCACTTGGCTTCAGGACTGCAGGTTCGGACAGGTCTGGCTGGCAGGATGCATTACTGGGATCTAATGACTCCTATTAGTAACATAATAAGAGTAAATTCTGGATAGATTAGATCCAAATTCTAGTATGAATGTATATACTCTAAGATTTTGAAGTATAAGGGAAAGACTGGGATAACTAAGAATTAGTTGGAACTGATATTTGAGATCCAACTTTGGGGTCTCATATGAGAAACCCTTAATTGGGAATAAAGGAACACGACATAAGGTTCAGATTAAGTTTAATTATTAGTATTATATGAACTCTAAATATGAAATATGGAAAAGATATGAGAAAAGTATGTAAGGGGCCAAGATAGTAAGAATCAATCATGAAGAATGGATTATATAACTGAGTACAATGTTTTTATGTACTCCAAAGAAAAGGGAAAATAGAAGAAAAGAGTTAAGTATATGATAAGTATATATACGTGAAGAGTCTTCAGAAGAGTTAAAGTGAAGAGAACTAGATGAGCATGTAAATCATAAAACTAGGATAAGAAACTTAGTTGAAACAAAGAGAAATGTTGGAAATAATGAGCTTGATTAAGGAATGAGGGTTATGATATAATTGAGAGCATGGAATGTATACCTTTATTGTGAAGTTAATACATTCATCCTTACTACATTTGGATTCTAAGTCTCTATAGAACAACAAACTAGTTTCTAAAAGAAGAACAAAAGTGTAGCTTAACCAATGAATAAGTCATACAAAGGTAGACTATATTCAGGAGGGAAAAACATGATTAAAGGAGATATTAAGTTTGACCCATGCATGAGCCGTTTGATTTAAAATGAAGGATATGTAATGTATTAAACATGAGGTGATACTAGTAGAGAGATTATTGATTTAGAATTTCAACTTCACATTAGTAGAAGGATAAAAGGAAATATATGCAACATGGTATACATGATCATACACATAAAAGAAGCAACATGATCATAAGAGAAAACTAGAAGTTAAAGATGACATGTGGAATAGTAGTATATGGTAAGGGGATTATGGAAAGTAAAGAAGGGTTTGAAACATAATGGAGTAATATAGAATATAAAAGAAAGATGTTGCGAGATTCAAGAAAGTACTTATTAGTCAAGTATCCTTGTTGATAATTAATTAAACCTACATATGAGAAATGTATTATTAATTGTTTGAAGATAAGAATTCTAAGTCTCAGAATCATCCTCTCTTTCATATCTTACTTAATGAGAGCAATGTGGTAATGAAGTGATAAGAAAATGAATCATATATGTTGCATAACCATCGTGGTAGAGACATTTAGTGAATGTAATAATGACACGCAATATGATGATGAAACCCTAGCAGGGTAATTGAGGGTGTAATCTATCTGAATGGACAAGTAAGAGAAAGTAATTTCAATCGATAAGATAAAGAAGACTTTAGTAACACTTGTGAGATCCAAAGTTTGAATTTCAAATTAAGGGAGCAAAGTCACATCACAACAACGTCATGCTACTAATAAGGACTAAACCCTAGAATGTTTAGAGTTGTAGTTTTTCAAGGGATGTCACTAGTGATTTGACCTTGAATAATAGCATCTCTATAAAACAAGATCATGAGATTTGCACTATGAGAAGTAAACTAGCACTAATAGTAATCCAGGGTTTAAAGATAGTTAATCTAAAAGGTAGATAAACAATATGGAAATTATTCAGAGCAAAGAGTAAGATATAAATTTGAAATGTAACAAGTGTGTTTTGAACAAAAGGAATAATACAATATGAGTGAAGTGTGATATGAGATAAATTCTTACAGTGATAGCAAGAATGATGAATAATCTATTTGTACCTTGTATGTTTCAATTTTAGGAATGTTTAATCTACATGATTAAAATGAGAAGGATAAGTAGCAAAAAGTAAGTAGTAGTGAATGAGGACAGAGATAAGAGAAAACAATGGCTTTTAGTAATATGTGAATTTGTTTTTAGAAGTATAATTTGTTGAAGGTATATTAAGGGATGTAAATTGGTTCTACGTATGATTTCAGTGTACATGTGCAAGTAATATATTAATTAAAGGTGTTTGATAGTTGTAGTCATTCATACCAGTAATCCATCTTAGTATTGTACAATTATGGTATGGTGATATGGGTTGAATAATGATGGAACAAATGAAGGGTTACCCTGAATAAGGTAGTCTTACCTATTCACTCATATGAATAGAAGGGATGATAACCATATTGTATTGATATGTAACCCTAATGAGGTATAGCTTGTTATACCTAGCTTTAATATAATTAAGTGATGGTAATTGGGTATGAATAGTCCTTAAATGACTAATACAATCATGGAGTACTTTATTACTGTTGTTGAAACCCTAGTATGCTATAACCCGATGTTTACACCTTGAATTATGTGTGGGTTCATACTTGAGAATAATATGGAATGTGATGGTAATGCTTCACCTTATGCATACATGATGCAATGGGGATGTCGTGAGTAGTATTGTACTATTACTGTTGAATCTAGTCTTCCAACTCAAGACTATTTTGCTATTTGAGTAGCACAATAGTAAAATTCAAAAGAACATGGTGAACTCTCTTTGGTGACTTAGAGGTAATACATAACAATAGTACATATTGAGTCGTATGAATTGAGATGGTTGGATCAGATTATCAATGTTGAGGTAACACCTCAAGAGTATGAAAATATTGAAATGGTTGCTTCTCTATCTACTCTATGATTGATTGTGGCATAGAGAATTTGTTTGTTGTCATTGAGAACTATTTTAACATGTTGTGATTAGAAAATAAATAAAGGACTTAACGTTGAAAACTATATTCAAGTATAAAATACAAGAATGTAATGACATGTAAGATTTCAGAAGCTTAAAATAAACTTTGAATATACTTTGTTTGCATATTTATGTTTCGGGGATGAAACTTTGTAAGGGGGTGAGAATTGTAATGACCACATTTGTTCTTAATTGGTAAACTAGTGTTTACCTGAATGATTACATGCTTGATTAGATTGAACATCGTTTAAACTTGATTAATGATATTAGATCAATTGTGATGTTTCAAACCTAATAATAAACTCTAACTATGATTTTAGTTTGAAGAATTAGGGTTTGATAAATGTAAACCCTAATCGGCAAAAAAGAGGGTTTTGATAGTACATGAATATGGAATTTGATCAGGATAGCAGTGTGGTAAATGATTTTTCATATTTTCTAAAAAAGATTATTCAATTGAATTTTGGATATGATATGGATAACTCAATAATTCATATTGGAGAAAAATCTTAGAATATTTGAGTGTTCTTTGAATGTAGTTCTCGGTCGAACTATACTTTGACCAAAATGTTGACAGAGTGCTTTTTAGCAGTGTAGTGTTTTATTTTTAATCATTTATTAGTAACTCCAAATGGTATAAAATTTTAAATGGAGATCTGAAACTCAATCATAAACAACATGTAAAATTTTCATAATTTTTTGATGCATTTAGACCTTATCAGTAGACAAATTATAGTAATATTTGTATGACAGAAAATTCAGCTGAAATAAGAGAAAGTATAGTGAGGGGTCAATGTGCAATTGACCCAAGAAGCTCAATTGCTCTACGTGGTCAACCTAACATAAAATGAGATCTCATAATTCATGATTCAATCTAGAGAAATGAAATCCTAGAGAGAGAGGGAGAGTTAGGGTTTGAGAGGAGAAAGTGATGGAGATGTTGACCTAGGGTTTTGCGGTCCGAGGAATGATGGAATCATGTAAGTTTAGCTTCTTTGCGTAGACTTTAATGGTGAATATTCTCTCACATTTCAAGATTCTATCCCTCCTATGATTTGATCCAAAATGGTATCAAAACTTCCCCTTTTCTCACTCATTCTTCATAATCCCTCATTTCTCGGGTTTCTGAGTTGAAAGGAAGAAGAATCGGGTGAATTGTTAGGGATTTGATATGAGATCGAGATTTTCAGGGATGAGCTGCATTTTTAAGGTGTTTTCACACCTTAGGGTGAGTGGGAACTTTCTTTAAACTATATATTTTATGAAAATTGGTTAAATCGTCCATAATCTATAATTGCTTAGTATGCAACTACAAACCTTGAATTGTCTGTTTGATCTAAGTTGTTGCAAAATGATATGAAATGGATTCTTCCTCTATTTGTTTGAATTTCATATGAAAATCTCATATTATAAATGTATAAAATACATCCTAATGAGAATTCCCTAAGTATTCACAAAGGTTATAAGAGTAAACTGAAATATAGGGAATTTGTCTGTGACTGGAATTGCTGAATAATTAAATAGAGAAATTTGTTTATCTAGATCCCCTTGGTTATGAATGATTGTTTATCTGAATGTGTAGTACATATATGTTAGATACTATTTTGGATTTCATGTGATGTGAATAGTGTTTTCTTGATATCTTTGTAAAGAGGGTGAAGCCCTATATGAGTAGAAATTTGGAAATTTGTGAATAAATATGGTGAAATCCATTTGAAGTGTTTTTCTTGGCATCATAGACTCTATTTATGCAATGTTATTCTTGATTCATAATATCTCAATGAATGGCATGGAAAACCCTAATTTAGCTCAATTTGAGGATTTCATACATATGTTGATTGTATATGACTTGTTTAAAGCAATTTATATATAGTGGATGTTTATGACATATTAAATCTTTATGAGAGCCATGTGATAAGTGAATGATGTAAATGAAACCCTAAGGATAGGGTGTTCAATGAATTAAGAATTTTGATTACCATGTTCTCAGTGTGAGATGCACAACCCAAGATTTGGGTCTATGTGCACGTTTTCCGAGAAAGTGCAAATAATTTATGGGTGCAAATGATGATTACTCATATGACAAGTAATTAGCTCTTATCAGTATATTAAGATGTTTAATTGCATGATTCTAGTGTGTAAGTGCCAAATGGACATGCAATCTGTTTATTTAAGTATTTCAGTCTACCTGCATATATAGTATGTTGATTTCTCAGTATATTACAGTGTTTGAATATACTGCTCTGCCAAGTTAAGGATGATATACATGTTGTGTTATAAACTTCAAATAAATAGACACGGTACCATAGAGATACCATAGTCAATTATATGTAAGGGAAAAGATACAATATAGTAAGAGCTTTCTAAGAAAAATAAAATAATAGACATAGGTGCCCTGAACATTGTAGATTCCCTACGGATGTCTGCACTGTAGGGAGGAAACAATCCACCCTAGCAGCGACCGGTATATGGGGATCGGATCGCACCCATAGAGTGTGCGGGGAGATGAAGCCCTTGAGGAAGTCTCCTAAAAGAAGATAGGTTACCCAACATGAACTGGAGATCCTGGTGATAACCCAGAGGTACTTACAGAGCGTACCAAGATGAGGCCCACAGAGCATCTCAGACCCTCTGCATGTGTACTCATCCTAGAAGGAGAGGTCCAGTTAAAGGCCAGTTGTTTAGCCACCTTAGTGAGATGTGACGGTTCAAGTCAAGCAGACCCAGATTCAGTTCTAGGCTTAGCTTCCTGAGTTTCAAGCTAATTCTTGTATGGTGAGATTGTAGTTTGCTACGAGTCTTCATATGTAGAGTACACTACATATGATCAGGTCATGAGCTAAAATATGTTCATATAGGTTTAAAGAGTTTCTTATAAGTAAGAAAGGCTAAGAAAGATTTGAGTACAGTTTCCTAAAAATTATTCTTTGTATGTTTCCAAATTATTAGTTCTTGTTGAAATTAATCAAGCATGCTCATATATTGATTTACTCTTTTGATATCTAGAGTATCCTACCATATTTATGATTGTCGATGATCAATCTCTTTAAAGCCTACTGCTGTCATAATTGATATCAGTTTCTCAAAAGTATATATGTAATTTTATCAGTGCTTTAGACTGTTTCTTTGAAGTACTCATTCACTGAACGAGTAGACTCACCCCTCTACTCATAATTTTTAGGGAAACCACGTGGACTTGAAGAAGGTCAAAGCATCAGAGTAGATCTACCAAATGAGTTAAGTATGACATTAGTTAAGTTCAGTCGGTCCCTGTCACTCTAGGTCCTAGTATAGATGTGAGAGTGTTGTATGTAATGTTTTGTATCTTTGTTTCCTTAATAAGAGAGAATGTATCTGATTATCATGTCGTGTGTACTTGAGAATGAATGTGTGGATGTGTATCATTTATGTTGAGATCATATTAAAGAAATCAATGTTTAGATTCCCTTGTAAAGTTAGTTTATGTGGTTCAATGTGAGAAAACAAAGAGTTTGAAAAAGAAGAAAAAGTTAAGGGTGATCTTTGTATTACGTTAAATCCTCAATTTATGCCCTAATTTCATGATTAATGGTAACTGTGAGATTGAGGTGTGACATATGCCATCCGGCCCTGGCGCCTTGATCAGATTGAACATCATGATGGTTTTGTAAATCTCATCTTCAGTCAGTTTCTTTGCACATTCATACAGTTGTTGATCAGTTAGTGTTGGGAATTCTCCTATATAGTTTGTTTCTTTTGAGTGTCTTCCTAGAAAATCCTCCTCCTTGAATTGTGTAATGAAGTGGTTCTGGATGAGGTGTTTGAGATCTTCCTCATCATGGATCCACTCTCCGTCCTCATTCTTTAGTTTGATTATGGTGTTCCTTCTTCTTTTCCCCCTGACGATAGCCTGATAATAGGTTGTGTTTGTGTCTCCTTTCTTCATCCAGTTGCATCGCGCTTTCTTCCGCCATTCCTCGGTTTCATGGTTTTGCAACTCCATATATTCGAATTGTAGCTTTTTGATGTGTTGATCAAGCTCTCGTGAGTATTTCCTACTCAGTATTTGTTGATACCGTCCAATTTCATTCATCAAGTAATGTTTTCATCTTCCTTCCAGTGCCCTCTCTTCTTTGTCCCTCCCACTTAGCAGCTACTTCTATGAACTTTTTGCTAGCTTCTATGAACTCCTCCTCTTGATCCCATGTGTTTTCCATAAGGTTGGGAAGCGATGGTCTGGTGTTCCACCTGTTGCTTGTCTTCATGTGTCTTATTTTGTGGTGTTGAAATATCCTAGTTGTGCGTAGAAGTATGGGTGTGTGGTCTGAAGCTATTCTCGGTAGAACTTCTATCGTTGTGTTCGGGAATAATTTCCCCCAATGATGATTGGCAACCACTCGATCGAGACGTTCCTAAAGAACTCCTCTCTTGAAGGTCATTCTTTCTCCCGTGGATCTTAGGTCCTCAAGCACTGCATTAGCTAAACATTCTACAAACTCTCGATAGCTGGATATGTTGATATCATGACTCCCTAGTTTTTTGTCTGCTTCTAGGACTGTGTTAAAGTCACCCATTACCATTCATGGTAGCGAATTCGACGAGGCAATAGTATTAAGTTTGCTCCATAGAGCTCGTCTCAGCCTTTGTTTCGTGTTGGCGTATACGAAGGCGATTAGAAATTGTTTATTGATGAGGTAGTACACAAACTGCCAGTGGACCACCAAAACATTGCCCGATCCCACCCTATTCTTCCACATGACCCATATTCCTCCCAAAAACCATCTCACCTCCACTCTATGTGAAGCGTCAAATCCTAGGCTTCAAACAATCCGATCAGCATTTGTTCCTGTGACGTCCCCGGATTTTCTAAAACTTAATCTGATGTGTGACGTCCAAATTGAAACCCTCACCTCAGCGAGAATCCCAATTTGAGCACCACTAGGCTAAGAAGAAGAAAATCGAGGGAGTCAGAAGGAAACACAGTAGCACATGCACATGAACAATAAACAAACCACAACACATGTTCACCATTCAACATATAATTACAACATGAATTGTTACAACATTTGATATTACATATTGAACAACAAACTATACATATACATGTACTACATCTAAACTACAGGATCTTAAGACAACAGGTCCACCTGAACATCAGCTCGCTACAAAACTCTCCACTATCCTGGATCTTCAAGAGCATAACCACAACCTAAACAAAAGATTACATGCGGTACACGTCAGCACAATATTTCATGAATATTGTACTGAGTACGCCTACGTGTCTTTTATTTACCTCTCATCATATCTTGGCAATAAGATAAAACTAATACTTGGCAGTAACAGAAGAATATAAGAAAAGTGTATACTTGCACAAAGATATTCATTAACAAAAGAGAACACATATTTTAAGCTCATTTTCCATTATATGCTCATGCATCCGCCTACCAATGGGATAGATGCATTCAGGCCTTATGATCCGCTTACCAAAGAGATAGATCATTGTACATGTGATCCGCTTACCAAAGAGATAGATCACTCACTAGCACTACACTTACCAAAGAGTTATTGTGCTTTCATATAATGGAACAATATATTATGTTTCATGTGTTCATAGCCATAAGTACGGAAAATCAGGCAACATATCATACAGGAACAATCATTTCATCCAATACCATATGCCAAGTATTTTACTACTCATATAAAACAATCATATTGTATAATAAGCCAAGTAAGAGGTAATGGCGTACCTTCCAAAGAGACATCCTATTCACAACATATTCCTGATATCAACTATAAGCTTGGTCAAACCTGATCAAGACAAGACCATGTACTATCATCAGGTTCTCATCTTCTTACCTCTCATCTTAACCCTATTTATATCCATATTAGGGTTTCTCTTATCTCATTATGGTATTCTCTTGATTACTTATATTCTTGTCTTGTGATTATCTCACTGATGTCATTTTCCAGATTACATCTCATTATCAAAGTTCATCATCTGAACATATTAACATTATGTCACACGTTAACCCTAAGTTACATGCATTACTCAAATTAGGGTATATATCACATTAAGAGAAAACATCATCGTATAACATAGATTATGTGTATCATATTGATCTCATATTTAATTCTGAGGTTCCAGATACTGATATGAGCTTACTCTGTAAATTTCATCATTTATTGAGCATTAATGTATTTTCTACATTTTCTTTAGAGTTATTATCTCTAACTAGCCATATTAAGCAAATTACATATTTTCGTACATCAACATGACCATATATGACATCAGATGGATTATAAACATGAAATATGATTTATAGGTATTTTCTCATAATTTTAGGGCATCGTTTGATATTTATTATCCATCATATGAGCATTTCACTACTTATATGATATAACAGATATTAGTTCATAAAAAGACTGATATTCTTGTTCCATCTTGTGCTATGCATTTTTCTGAGAATTTTGGTATATTATACTTATTTTTCTGATGTTCGAGCTAATTATTACGATTTATTGAAGAACTAAGCAAATTTTGGGATTTTACCTTTTTAGATGAATTAGAGTGTGCCACGTGTCCACCAAGGGGCGCTTCCCTTCTTTGGCCAGTGACCCGATGATTCGGGCTAGGGATTGGAGGTTCAGCGCGCCTCGACCCGATTCAACTTGGTCTACTTTCTGGCTGAGCAGAACTGGTTGGCCTCTTCTTTCTTCTTCGCGAGATCGCTGCGCCCGACGCCCGCTCCGTCAGTTCCCAGCGCATGAGACCGCCGCCTCCTGTGATCCTCCTCTCTTCTAGCCAGAGCTCCTACCAGGGCGCCACCATCAGGCTGTGCTCCGGTGATGAACGGGTTGTGCTCCTGCTGCTTGGGAGTCCGGCGATGTGGCTGCGTGGGTCCTCAACCCAGCGTTGGGTGGCGTCGTGAGGGTTAACTCCGGCGAGCCACAACTGCCCTAGGCTCTATGCGAGCGCCGCCTTTGGGTGTCTCGCAGCCGCCACCACGACTGGGGGTAGTCTCCAGCCCAATCTGCCCGACGCCAACGTGTGTCGTCTCCTGGACAATGGCTGCCAATGTGGGGCCTCTTCCCTATGTCTTGGAGAGCCTACCGCCACTACATCTTGCCCCAACAAGAGGTCATCTGTCCTCTACTCGCCTTCATCTCTCTCACTTTGAGTCCACCGTGGGACTCTCTATTTCCACAATGCCTCGCCGCCTGGGACTGCTTCGGCGTATGATGGCTTTCACGGTTCCTCCTCCTCACGGGTATATGCAAGCGTCGCCGCCACGGAAGGTCCCTGACGATCCATCTCTTCACCGCTACTCGATCTGCGAGATTCGTGAGAACTCTGTTGTTCTCTATGGGTGCGACTTCCTAAACCACCATCGCCCTTCTTGCGTGAGACTCGGGCGGGGCTTGAATCTCCGCCCGACTCCTACGTTCCTCTGTGAACGTTGTTGCTGGGTCGGAACAGAGGTAAGAGATCAGCCGCTTGGTGTGTAGCCGGTACAGGATACTACTCTAGCGACGCAGCCGCTGCTGCTAATCTGTGGTTTCTAGGTTCTTTTGTGCTAATAGGTCCTCCACCTAGCCTCCATCGTGAGCTCAGACACTGACCTGCTCTGATCATCTGTAACAAGACGTGGAGATAGGACTGATCTCCATCTTCTCTTGCCCACTATCCTCAAGTAGTGGATCGGGATGCTCTAAGCAAATCACGGAGATCAACTGTTAGTCCAAGACCTTTGTCTCTCCACGTTCACGTCATGGGGCACGACTTCATTTTCCACGATCTTCATAAGACTGGGTAGGAAAAGAGTCAGAACCATCTGAGGGTCTGGGAACTGTTCACCTAATTGGTTCATGGCATAAAGCGTGTGCAAGGGATCTACTTACGATCAAGGCAGCGTGACAAAGATATTGATCAAAGCCTAAGCTAATGTAATTGAACCATTGCCAATCATACATAATTATATACATTCAGACATCACTTTTAAACCTCAATATCTCTTTTGATGAGTACTCTATTGTTACCATATCTTATTTATAAGTTTATCTTTGTCCAATAAATGCCCCATTAAGCTTTGTTATTTTAAAAACAAAAGTATGACCATTCAAATAAATATCTTAAACGGGCATAAACTTAAGGATCTCAAACATGATGTCAACACTAATTCAAATCCATATGATTTCACTTATGTTATTGGACATTTTAGGATTCCAAAAGTCTTCTCCATCACATCCTACACACCTTAAAAGATATTTCATCCTCGAAATTAAGCCAGAAATCTAGTCTTTCACATCACATACATCTTAAAAGAAATTTTGTCCTCAAAATTAAGCAATTCTCTTACTCCAAGGAAAAACCAAAAGGTCTTCATACACAGCTAGAACACAATTCTAGGTGCAACATTCCCATAAACATCAGCTCCAGAACTATACCCAAACCACTATTAAGAGGATCTAAAACATCTAGGGTGAGACACTCCTCCATAAAGATTGAAGCAAAAGTTTAGAAACTCTGGTTATGTCATGGCATATCTAATATGTTAGGATTGCATCTTTAACTTTACCCATGCATTAGGGTTCTCACATCATAGAACCATGTTCTAAAGAAGTTAACTAGGATTAACTCATACATCAAGGTGTCATCAATATTTTATTGAGATAGTTCTTAGAACATGTTCATCATTAACATATGCCTTTTAGGAGGGAGTTAACTAAAGTTAACCCACCTTATCCATCTATATCATATCAAGGTGTCATAATCGTTATGTTGTGCTAATTGTCAAACTATATTTTTCATATTTATTAAGCACTAATATTAACACATCATGTAACACATTTCATCCATATTATCTTATTTCATTGCTCATAACAAAATGATACATTTATTAGTGATTTCATCATAAGCTTAGCCAACAATTTCACATTATCATCATTATTCATGTATATGGTTAACCATTTATACTTTGATATCCTTTAAACCATTTCTAGGTTTCCATCATATCATGTCTATATATCACATCTCAAGATTAGATCACATCCTTACATGCATTATATCATGATTGTGCTAAACAAACTTATATAAGTGGCTTATCAAACATATATCAAAACTTTATCTAGTCCAACTGAGGTTCCTATAACCCATACCATGAGGGTAGTGCCATGCTCAGTCTCTCTGAGCTAACTCATCTTTATGAGTATCTCATATGCATATACTTTATCCTCCCTCCTTGGTTTAGGGTTTCCAGGTCTACCTCATTGGCACTAGCCATAGCTTTACAAGCCCTAGGCACATAAGCACAAACCAAAACATGCTACCACATCTTCTTCATAGGTATCTACCCATGCAACATCTTACCCAAAACTCTCTTATCTACACCACTAGATTCCTATGTGAGAAACCACCAACCCGAGCATGAGGCTTCTCAGAAACTAACATAGCTACCTCCTCCAGGGTCTTGGGCTCTCTCCCTCACCCAGATGGTAGGCACTCGTATTTCCTTATTCGCATATATATAACCAGCCTCTCTCTGTCTCTAGGGTTTGGTCCTCCCAAGGACATCTAGGGTTCAAGAAGACTATAGGAATCATGCATTAGGCAACTCAACTCATTCACTCAGGAGTAGTCTAGTTTAGGACATATCATATCACATATCTCAAATTCTCATATCTTGGAGTTTAGGTTCTCTAACCTTCTCCCAATGGGTCTCACTCTCTCTGGAGTTAACCCCGAAACTGGTCCTAACACTAGAGGTCCTCCTTCGCAAAAGAGATTGAGGCTCATGTTGATTCACAACTTGTCTTAACTTAACATATCTTATCTCATAAAAGCCTATTTACTTGCATCATAAAACCTTATCTGAAATCCTCAAAACTTAACTTAAGTCCTCGAAGACAAACATAAATCATCTTGTACCATCTATATAAAACTTACATCATATCATCAAAACTTATATCATCTATTCCATCTATCATATATATCAAAAAGGCTCTAGACATCTAATCTAGAACTACTCTCTCTTCTATACTAATGTCATTCACTTTCACTTAGGTTACATGACCACCTCCTACTCGTACATGTGTGGGGACACATTTTTGTAATACATATACATAATAAAATATTATATAGTTTTTCTCTGATAAAACAAGTGTCAGAGAAAACTATCGAGGTTCGATCCATTTGGAATCAAAAACCAAATCCTGAAACGAGTGTCCCACACATAGTAGAGAGTCCAGTGTCATGAAAACTAGTGAAAAGGGTGAGAACCAGGGGTAGACTAGTGTAGCTACTCTAGACAACGAGCGCCATATGTCTAGGGTTTCTCTTCCCTTGATGCACGTCATTTCCAAATAGTGCAACGTCCCATACCACTGCACTACAAGGAAAGAACGACATCTAAGGACTTGCTATGCCACAAGCACTAGTCTAGACCTAGTTCTCGGACATCTAGGTGCTAACCTAGAGGCTAGGTCAGATCTAGTCTCTAAAAGATGACTAATCTAACCCTAAAGATTATTAAGTTCAAGGTTCTTTGGTTTTGAGTTGCATAATGAGCAAATGTCAGGCTTTGCTATTGTTCATGCTCTGATACCACCTGTGACGTCCCCGGATTTTCTAACACTTAATCTGATGTGTGACGTCCAAATTGAAACCCTCACCTCAGTGAGAATCCCAATTTGAGCACCACTAGGCTAAGAAGAAGAAAATCGAGGGAGTCAGAAGGAAACACAGTAGCACATGCACATGAACAGTAAACAAACCACAACACATGTTCACCATTCAACATATAATTACAACATGAATTGTTACAACATTTGATATTACATATTGAACAGCAAACTATACATATACATGTACTACATCTAAACTACAGGATCTTAAGACAATAGGTCCACCTAAACATCAGCTCGCTACACAACTCCCCACTATCCTGGATCTTCAAGAGCATAACCACAACCTAAACAAAAGATTACATGCGGTACACGTCAGCACAATATTTCATGAATATTGTACTGAGTACACCTACGTGTCTTTTATTTACCTCTCATCATATCTTGGCAATAAGATAAAACTAATACTTGGCAGTAACAGAAGAATATAAGAAAAGTGTATACTTGCACAAAGATATTCATTAACAAAAGAGAACACATATTTTAAGCTCATTTTCCATTATATGCTCGTGCATCCGCCTACCAATGGGATAGATGCATTCAGGCCTTATGATCCGCTTACCAAAGAGATAGATCATTGTACATGTGATCCGCTTACCAAAGAGATAGATCACTCACTAGCACTACGCTTACCAAAGAGATATAGTGCTTTCATATAATTGAACAATATATTATGTTTCATGTGTTCATAGCCATAAGTACGGAAAATCAGGCAACATGTCATACAGGAACAATCATTTCATCCAATACCATATGCCAAGTATTTTACTACTCATATAACACAAGTATATTGTATAATAAGCCAAGTAAGAGGTAATGGCGTACCTTCCAAAGAGACATCCTATTCACAACATATTCCTGATATCAACTATAAGCTTGGTCAAACCTGGTCAAGACAAGACCATGTACTATCATCAGGTTCTCATATTCTTACCTCTCATCTTAACCCTATTTATATCCATATTAGGGTTTCTCTTATCTCATTATGGTATTCTCATGATTACTTATATTCTTGTCTTGTGATTATCTCACTGATGTCATTTTCCAGATTACATCTCATTATCAAATTTCATCATCTGAACATATTAACATTATGTCACACGTTAACCCTAGGTTACATGCATTACTCAAATTAGGGTGTATATCACATTAAGAGCAAACATCATCGTATAACATAGATTATGTGTATCATATTGATCTCATATTTAATTTTGAGGTTCCAGATACTGATATGAGATTACTCTGTAAATTTCATCATTTATTGAGCATTAATGTATTTTCTACATTTTCTTTAGAGTTATTATCTCTAACTAGCCATATTAAGCAAATTACATATTTTCGTACATCAACATGACCATATATGACATCAGATGGATTATAAACATGAAATATGATTTGCAGGTATTTTCTCATAATTTTAGGGCATCGTTTGATATTTATTATCCATCATATGAGCATTTCACTACTTATATGATATAACAGATATTAGTGCATAAAAAGACTGATATTCTTGTTCCATCTTGTGCTATGCATTTTTCTGAGAATTTTGGTATATTATACTTATTTTTCTTATGTTCGAGCTAATTATTATGATTTATTGAAGAACTAAGCAAATTCTGGGATTTTACCTTTTTAGACGAATTAGAGTGTGCCACGTGTCCACCAAGGGGCGCTTCCCTTCTTTGGCCAGTGACCCGATGATTCAGGCTAGGGATTGGAGGTTCAGCGCGCCTCGACCCGAATCAACTTGGTCTGCTTTCTGGCTGAGCCGAATTGGTTGGTCTCTTCTTTCTTCTTCGCGAGATCGCTGCGCCCGACGCCCGCTCCGTCAGTTCCCAGCGCATGAGACCGCCGCCTCCTGTAATCCTCCTCTCTTCTTCCCAGAGCTCCTACCAGGGTGCCACCATCGGGCTCTACTCCGGCGATGAACGGGTTGTGCTCCTGCTGATTGGGAGTCCGG
This sequence comes from Alisma plantago-aquatica, assembly GCA_963693085.1. Lineage (NCBI taxonomy): Eukaryota > Viridiplantae > Streptophyta > Magnoliopsida > Alismatales > Alismataceae > Alisma > Alisma plantago-aquatica. The sequence continues at coordinate 333,460,340 of OY856412.1, read as the reverse complement.
CGATGTGGCTGCGTGGGTCCTCAACCCAGCGTTGGGTGGTGCCGTGAGGGTTAACTCCGGCGAGCCACAACTTCCCTAGGCTCTAAGCGAGCACCGCCTTCGGGTGTCTCGCAGCCGCCACCACGAGTGGGGGGTAGTCTCCAGCCCAATCTGCCCGATGCCAACGTGCGTCGTCTCCTGGACAATGGCTGGCACTGTGGGGCCTCTTCCCTATGGCTTGGAGAGCCTGCCGCCACTACATCTTGCCCCAACAAGAGGTCATCTGTCCTCTACTCGCCTTCATCTCTTTCACTTTGAGTCCATAGTGGGACTCTCTATTTCCACGACGCCTCGCCGCCTGGGACTGCTTCGGCGTATGATGGCTTTCACGGTTCCTCCTCCTCACGGGTATATGCAAGCGTCGCCGCCACGGAAGGTCACCGACGATCCATCTCTTCACCGCTACTACGATCTGCGAGATCCGTGAGAACTTTGTTGTTCTCTATGGGTGTGACTTCCTAAACCACCATCGCCCTTCTTGTGTGAGACTCCGGTGGGGCTTGAATCTCCGCCCGACTCCTACGTTCCTCTGTGAACGTTGCTGCTGGGTCAGAACAGAGGTAAGAGATCAGCCGCTTGGTGTGTAGCCGGTACAGGATACTACTCTAGCGACGTAGCCGCCGCTGCTAATCTGTGGTTTCTAGGTTCTTTTGTGCTAATAGGTCCTCCACCTAGCCTCCATCGTGAGCTCAGACACTGACCTGCTCTGATCATCTGTAACAAGATGTGGAGATAGGACTGATCTCCATCTTCTCTTGCCCACTATCCTCAAGTAGTGGATCGGGATGCTCTAAGCAAATCACGGAGATCAACTGTTAGTCCAAGACCATTGTCTCTCCACGTTCACGTCATGGGGCACGACTTCATTTTCCACGATCTTCATAAGACTTGGTAGGAAAAGAGTCAGAACCATCTGAGGGTCTGGGAACTGTTCACCTAATCGGTTCATGGCATAAAGCGTGTGCAAGGGATCTACTTACGATCAAGGCAGCGTGACAAAGATATTGATCAAAGCCTAAGCTAATGTAATTGAACCATTGCCAATCATACATAATTATATACATTCAGACATCACTTTTAAACCTCAATATCTCTTTTGATGAGTACTCTATCATCACCATATCTTATTTATAAGTTTATCTTTGTCCAATAAATGCCCCATTAAGCTTTGTTATTTTAAAAACAAAAGTATGACCACTCAAATAAATATCTTAAACGGGCATAAACTTAAGGATCTCAAACATGATGTCAACACTAATTCAAATCCATATGATTTCACTTATGTTATTGGACATTTTAGGATTCCAAAAGTCCGCTCCATCACAGTTCCACTGGTTCTTGTTTCAATGACTGACATAATATCAATATGAAATTTGGTGCTAATCATCTTGATAGTATCTTGGGTGTCTTCTGAACAAATCCCCTACACATTCCATGAAACACAGATCATGGTTAAGTTTGTGTGTTTTCTGGGTGGGCATTATCGCCCTCTTCCTCTTCCACTTGGCTTGTATCATGGTGTTTCTTGCCTCTTTTCCTTGAGCCAGTTCTGACAAACTCCCTAAAAGAGAAAATCTTCCTGTTTCTTAGGTGGATCCCCACACTTCCTCCTCCTTGTGGTGTGGTGTTTTGAAAGTGAGATCCTTGCTCGAAGCAGAAAGTCAGTTGGTCTTGTGTGTCTCCTATAATGATCACTTCATCTTCTGTTGGAACTTCAGTTGCTCTATGTTGTGCGCTGGTGTTGGTGTTCTCTCTTTAGGTTTTTTTTCCTTTGTTCATTTCTTGTATAGATTTGTTATCTACATCTGTGTTTCCACTCACTGTGTTGTCCTTTATGGCCTAGTTGTTTCTTCAGTCAGTCTTCCTCTGTCTCCAGTCTATTCCTCTATCCTTCTGACCTACTTCTCTCATAGGATCCTCTTTGTCGTGGACCTCCTCTTCTGTTTATAGGTTGTCGAACTGGTTATTTATGGGGATTCATACCTAGTTTGAGTTATTGTTCTACTTCCTTGGCCTTCTCGGTGCTGGCTTTGCATACATAGCTTCTGAGAGCTCTCCCAGAGGGTTAGTTGGATTTTCTTCTATCTGTGCTTGACTATTAGCTTGCTCAACCATCTTCTTTTGTTGATAGGATACCTCTTTGTGCCCAATACGTCCACAGAACATGCAAATGGCTGGCAGGTTCTCATACTCCAGGCCATATCTTTCTCCTTGGATGTGAATAGCAGGGATCATAGGTTTCGTCATGTCCAGTTTAACTATGAGTCTTGCGAATTTCCCCCTCCTCTTCAGTTCAGTATTTGTATCCACCTTCATGGTGTTTCCAATCTGATCTCTGATCTTCTCAAGGATTCATCTTTGGTATAGGAATATAGGAAGTTTAGGGATTCTCACCCAGGCTACTAGGAATCTTAGGTTCTCTTCTAAGGGGATGAAGTTTGGATCCCATGGTTGCACCATCAGGTAGGATCCCATAAGAGGCCACGAACCTCCAATTAGGGCTTTTAAATAATCGTCTTCCCAAAGGAGTTGGATTAAGTAGTAATTATTTTCCAGATCTATCAATCTCATACTTCCAATAGGATTCAACATGGCCTTGATCCTATTATGGAGCATCATAAAACTGACATCCTGTGCTAGTACCTTGACTATTACTTAATAGCACCATGGTTTCATTAGATCATTGTATTTATCTTGCTTTATATCAAATCATGGGGTTCCATCAATGGTTCTGATTGCAGTGTCTTCCTCTGTAAGCATCACACGTATCCTCAAACCCCAAAATTGAGTTACTCTGTCCATTGATGATGTCGTTGTAAGAAAGTTTCTTCCTGGTCTGTATGTAGTTCATCCCATCATTAGATCTATTGGTGTTGTGATTTTGATGTAGCGGGGGAAACACCTCTCTTGATCCCTCAGTTCCAGATACGTCCATGTTGTCGATCATGTTAACCTCCGCTATTTGTTGTACTCCCTGGCCTCTTAACCCATAATCCAGGTTAATGCCTATTGATTGTAGTGTATCCTTCATTGGGTTAGCGTCCGTCTGCATCACTTCTCCACTTCCAATTTCCTCTCCCTGGCTCCCGTGATTTGTTCCTCTATCCAGTTTCTTGTCATCCGGTGGTCTGGTACCCCGGCCTCCACCTCCATATCCATGGCTGCCGCCCCACTGCCCTCGCATAAACCCGAACGCCATCTCTTATTCAATTAATGGTGATATTAGTTCCATATTTGATGTTGATTAATGAATATAGTGTTGATCTAACAACCTATGGTGACTTAATGGTCACTAATGATGGTGGATCAGGTCTCCAAAACCTATGGTGAGTTAATCATAAAGTTGTAGCGTCAATTAAGCCTTAGACCAGTGGTTTCTTAGGTCACTTGATGCAATGGTCAGACCTATATTGTAATTGATGGTTTTAACATATGAACTTTGACCCAATGGTCAAGATATAATGTTTATTCCTCCAATAAAGTGGAATGATGGTTAATGTAATATGTTGGCCCTAATAATGTGATGGTTTCCTTTATATGATCAACTTAAGGAGCTTACTTGTTGATAATGGATGGCTTGTTTTAAATGAACAGTCGATTGTGGGTTTTACCCTACTCTCAACTAAACCCTTATTGTTGTTAACCAAAAGATTCTAGGGTTAAATGGTGAATTTTATAGATTACAACTCAATAACATCATAGATGATTCATTCAAGGTGTTTACTTATGTAAACAACCAATGGTCTTACCTTTTAAACATCCAATGGTTCTGGGTGACATTGTGGTATTTTGATATGGGTTGAATGATGATGGAACAAATGGAAGGTTACCATTAATAAGGTAGTCTTACCTATTCACTCATATGAATAGAAGAGATGATAACCATATTGTGTGGATATGTAACCCTAATGAGGTATAGCTTGTTATACCTAGCCTTAATATAACCAAATGATGGTAATTGGGCATGAATAGTCCTTAAGTGATTAATACAATCATGGAGTACTCTCTTATTGTTGTTAAAACCCTGGTATGCTATAACCCAATGGATACACCTTGATTTATGTGTGGGTTCATACTTGAGAATAGTATGGAATGTGATGGTGATGTTTCACCTTATGTATCCATGATCCAATGGGGGTTCCGTGAGTTAGGGTTTGGGTATGAGTGTTGATTAGTAACATTAATATAATTTATCTTGTGAACCTAACTCTAATGAAAATAGATAAAGATGAGTATTCATGTTTAACCTTCTTATATGATGGAATTATGGTGGAATAACCTCCTTAATATGATCATAACCTTAATATGTTAATTGGTGGTTATCATAGCCACATGGTTGATACTTTCTTATGCTAAACATTTGCATTATGAATATGATGAGGGTTAATCATATCTAGATTCCTTGCATGTTGATATAATAAAGGAATGTTCTTAATGTTAATATAACCCTACTATGATTGTTTATGAATATCTCCTAGCTCATTAATGCAATATTGTGTTGATCTGGGGTATTATATGTAATTGATGTTGTTGAGCCTTGTTATAAGGCATGCAAATATAATGATGATCTTGCAGGATATAGTATGATGGTCTTAATGACCTTTGGGCATGGTTAAGCCCTGAATGAGGTGTAATCCTCTTTTGTTGATAAGGGTTGATACCCTATGATATTGTGAAAAGGATTTATATCTTGTGATAGTATGATGACTAGTGTAGTCTTATGAATGGCAAGTAAATAGTACCATGTGATGATAAGATGAGAAATTGTATTTGATACGTTTATATCTTTTGAAGTTTTGATATTTATATGCTTGTTAGAAGTGAATTAGGGTTTGTATGTCCACTTGTTTGATGCAGCCTTAATTCACCCATTAGCATAGCTAATCAAGTGAAACTATAATCATGTAGTGCCATGTGCCATAGATTCATATGAGTGTCAGAAATTTCTAGATGGTGAAATGAGTATTCCTAAGGGAAACTAAGAGTGCATACTGATGAGTATGCGGGGTGCTTGTCATCCTGAATTCAAGTGTTTAGGGAGGATGACTACGGTCATACCTAGCCCTCAGTTTGAGAATGGATGTGGTCGCATCTCGGTGATTATATATGTGATGAGATTGGAGGACAACTACAGTTGTACCTCAGATGGTAGGGTATGGGTATCCACCTCCTTTCACTAGTGTCATGACCTGTACCAAGGACGGACTAGGTTGTTAGCAGCTTGACCTTATGTGTCATTGTGGAAGACCTATACTGACCGAGGGCGGAGAAGATCTTAGGAGTCCGGATCTTTGTAGATCTTGTATGGCATTGATTTCGACTTAGCAGTGGTCAGTTGGATTTTGAGTGGTATCCTCAAATTCCTCATGGCATAATAAAAGATGTAAAACAACCGTGTAGCATATCTATTTAGGGTTATACACAACGCTTCATATTGGATGATAACCCTTGTTTGCTTTCTTTTCACTGAGATCATGTATAGTACAATAAGAGATAATAGATATACTTATGATGTAGTTATGCTCATGTTGTAATCATGCTTATGTTGTCAAATATACTGACACTGATGGTTAATATGTTGCTGCTAGCTATGTTTAATATTGCTAGCCATGCCTATGTAATTAGAAATGCTTAAACTGTTAATCATGCCTATGTAGTTCATTGTGTTATGATGTTAGTTCTACTTATGATATAGATCTGTTCCCTTTATTTGAGATTCCAATATTGATAGCCATGCTATGTTACTCGACATATTCATGATGTCAGGGATGCTTATGCTACTAGATTGCTTGTGATGTTATCAAGGAATATGATGATAGTCATATTAATGATAATGATTGTTATTAGATGCAATTTGATGATATTTGAGTAGATATCTATCCAAATAAATTGATTTATTTGTTATACATATATATATGCATTGATGATCATACTTGTTGTAAGGACCATGACCTTTGTTTAGGCTTACCATGTTTGATTTGCCTAAACCTTGTGCTTAGTTTCTTGCTAATCACCTTTAGTGGTGATTAGGGTTTGCTTGTGCTTTGTTGAGGGTTGGAGGTGCTACTTGCAAAATAACCTAAGTTTAAGGTTGATGAGCAAGTTTGTCACCTTGAGAGATGCCCATCTCTCTCTTTGCTTCCTCTAGAGTTGAGAGGAAGGGTTGGGTTCATTTCTTGAGTTGCCTTGGCCATGTAGAGCTCTTTTGGGCTTTTTTTACCTTGTTTGGGCCTTGCCTTGCCTTGATGAGCTTTGTATTGGGTAGGAGCACCTTGTGTCAGCCATGGGGGTGTCGCCCATGGGTGAGTCGGCCAAGGTGGTGGTGTGTGTGTCGGCCTTTGACCCCTTTGACCTCCTTGCTTTAGTTGTGTCACCATACCTTAAACATGTGGCCGAACCTTGGTTGTGTGGTGGCATGGTTTGTGCATATGTTTTGCAAGGTGGAAAATGTGTGGACATGTGTCCCTGGGTAAGGTGAAACCTTGTCATTGTTCCCCTTTGATCCTAATCTATATATGCCTTGCCTTTCTCTTCCTTAGGAAACCTTTGGCTCTTTGTTGCTCTTCTCCCCTTGTGTGCACGACACAACTTCCCTTGGTGCTTGGTGACCGATCCCTTTGAAGGAGTTCTCTTCTTCTTCCTCTAGCTTGGTGGTTGATCTATAGGTGAGCCTTGCTTCCTTGGTAAGCATCTCCTCTCTCTCCTTAGCATATCCTTCTCCTTCTAGCTTGCTCTTCGGCCATGGTGGTTATGAGCTTTATCCCTTTCCTTGAGGTGGCCGAAGGTGGTGTTCTTTGGAGCTAGAAGCTTAAAGCTTGGAGCCTTAGAGCTTGAGGAGCTTGCTTAAGGCGGGTTACATAACTTCTAACCCTAGATATACTACCTTATTTTATGTTACATGTTCATATATGTTGATGATCGGCCATTGCATGTTATGTTTCATGCTCTAATACATGTTGTTGATCTTATGGATATAGTGAGCATGATGTTGTTGATGGTTTACATGCCTTTGGATCTAGTTGGCCAAACCATAGTTTGGGGTTTTCTTGTTGAGCAATACCCCTTTCTCTCCTTGGTTTTTGAGAAGTGAGTTTGAGCTCTAGTGATGTAGGCAATACCCCTCTCTCGTTTAAGTTGAGAGGTGAGTCTACATTCTAGTTGCTTGGGCAACACCCTCCTCTCACCATGTATTTGAGAGGTGAACTCTTGGATATGTGATGACCTAAGTTGAGGTTGATCCTTGTGGTTGCCCAATTTGTGATAGAGGTTGTGCAAAACCCCTCTCTTGGGTGTTGAGAGGTGAGCCAATATTCTTGATCATTTAGGGTTTGGTGCCCTTGTGTTTGAGGTTGAAGACGACCTTGTAGAGTTGTGCTTTGCACATTATGACCTCGGAGTAGTGATGCCCGATAGCTTCGTCTTAAGTTATACCCTTGGTCGATATATCTAGTTGAAGTTTGGTTGGTGCCCGTTAGGTTTCCCTTGACCGATACCTTTGTTGCTTGGGTGATACACCTTGTTGAGTGCTCTGCACGACACACCTTGTAGAGAGGTTGCTTGATATCATCTTGCCTTGAGATGGCTTTGGCCGATACCACCTTGTTTGGATGAGCTTTGGGCGATATGGTATGGTGCCCAACATGATAACCCCAGGTGTTGGCCAATATGTTGTTGCATGGCCATGCATGATACAACTCTTGGGTGTCATGAATGCCCTGGCTGATAGGGGTGTTCCTTGGATGATAGGAAGATGGTTGCATGGTAGGGGAGCTTGGGTGATACCCCTTTGGCCGATATGGTCCATGTGAGGGTTGGCCGATAGAGGAAACCCTAACCCTAACCCTAGCTTGTGTGCACGATAGGCCTTTGGCCGACAAGCCCTGTGATGATGCACGATACACCTTACCCGACACCATGTGAGCTGGTGGGTTCTTGTTGCACGATAGGTGAAGTGATGGGGTTGGATGATATAGTGGTGGGCTTGCTTAGGGTTGGGAAACCCTAGCCGATACATCCTTTGGTGAGGGTATGACCATACCCGATACATATTTTGGTGAGGGTTGGCACTGCCCGTCATACCTATAGTGAGGGTTGCAGGAGCTTTGGTGAGGGTTCTAATAACCCAGAATGTATATAGCTGCTAGTTGTCTATTAATAATGATAATACAAGTGATATGGTGTAATCACCTTGAATCCTGCAACTATGATAATGAGATAAGATGATAGGTTGTGAACTAGGAAGTTTGGAAGGATATGATGTTTCTACACATGATAGTGTGACACATGTATATGATCACAAATATGGGGCATGATATATGCTTATGATTGGTAATAAAACTATGATTTCTACAACTTATGTGTAATATACTCATGGATGTTGCTTTATACTTGATAGCATGATAATCCTATTAATCAATGATGGCTTCAGTTATCTCTATGGATACAAATACTAACAATGTAGGTATTTTTATGTGGGTTCATATCCTGGTAACAGCTATGAGATGTATGTGCTTGAGTAGAACCATGTGGTAATGAGATAACAAGTTTATAGGTTTGCGGACCTAATATAAGGCTGAGTGCCTAGTTGAGGTGTTATCCTCTGATGATGAGATAAGGGATGCGTTCCCAGAATGTTGATGCATGATTATGATGCCTTGAGAGGCAGTGGTTGATATAATGAGGGATTGAGGTCCCAAGACAGTATGATGATGGCAATAATGATGTAATTCTATAAGGCTATGTTTATACTTTGGTTGCCTCAACAATTGGCTTAAAATATACTAATTAATTATAGATGAACATATCATGTAGTTTGCCCTGGCCATAGATCCATCATCGTCAGTATCATGGTGACGGTGAAACAGGTTTATCCTGCAGGATTTTCCTGGAGTGCATATTGTTGAATATGTGAGGTTTTCCCCTAGCCTAAAATAGGAGGAATCTGAGTACCACTGTGAATATATGGAGCATGGTGAATAGACCCATGGCTCAGGATATGTGATGATGAGCATGATGCGTTCATAGCTCGAATGTATGTACTAGCACCTGTGTCAAGGTGAGCTAGAGATATGGGTAGCTTGCGGAGCTGACCCTAAGGCTGAGGCCATATAAGCATGAGACTGTGGTCCTGCTTTGGTTTTCGTGCACTGACCACGAGTAGGTGAGGTCATGGAGTCCGGCTCTCCCATTGACCTTGTATGGCACTGGTTTTTGGGCTTCGCAGCTGAAGGTTGGATTTGAGTAGGGACAACTCACTTCCTCAGGGCATAATAAAACATAATCCATCTGAATAGTATATCTTGCTTACAGCAAAACACAAAACATTGATTGAGGCCTTGCTTATATAGTTGATCTAGTAATACCTTGCAGTTATGTGTACGATCCTTATATTTTGTGATAAGATCTTATAAATCTTATCTTGTTAATCATGTTCCATAAAGGAATACTTGGTTATATGCCTCCTAGATATCTTGGTAAGATTGATGGTAATAATAGTCTTTCTCAGTTTACTGGTCTTATTATATGACTTTACCAGTTATCTACTTTTATCTTCTGAGGTTTTATAGTTTCGGCGGGGAGTTATGTTTCTCGCTGGGACTGTGTGTCTCACCCCACTGGTTTACAACCTTTTTAGGTGATCACTCTAGACGTGGTGGTGGTCGTGAGGTTGTAGCCGAGTAGCAAGAAGAGCAGTAGAAGGAAAGAGATGGACATGCTACTGTTTTGGTGGTTTTGTAGTAGAGTCCTAGAGTCATCCATGTACTCTCAGGTCCTCAGAGGTGTTTGATGACATTTCACAATGTCTAGCCATTGTAATTTTGTATATCCTACTGCTGGCCTTACATGGCTCGTTATGTATGTATAAACAGGTGATGAACTCTGGTGTTGATAGTACATCTGGGTCTGATAAGCTGTGGGCATATATCAAAGCTTGTAATATTTTTATAACATGTTTCTCTATAGGATCTAGATGCAAAAGTTCTCTTATGTATGCTTTCCGCAATCGGTTTTAACTAACCCGTGTTTTTAGTAATATGTGGTTCCGCGTGTTTTTGCATGTCATCTTATTGTCTATGTGATGGTGGGGTGTCACAGTTAGTTTTGGTATCAGAGCCCTAGGTTCGTTGAGTCTACAGGGATCTAGGACTAGGTTGTGTCTGTTCTTGTGAGTTTCCCAAATTTTTTTACAAAAATCTTCTGCCCTCAGCGGAAGAAAAAGCTTAAAGATGTCTGGAAACCATGTAGAACATGTTGCCAAGAGCAGCGAGGCTGCATTAGTTGATGGAGCTAGAGTACAGGCACATGAAGATCGGGTGCCTGGGATCCCCCAACTTGACCCAGCCATTCTTGAAAACCCTGCCTATCAGTAACTTATGGGGCAGTTGATGGCTATGATGAATCACATGGTGCAAAGAGTGCCAGTGCCTCTGCCAAGAGTAAAGGCTCCCCATGGTAAATCATCAGGCATTGGGAAGACCTTTGAGCAGCTTCGCCGCGTCAGATCTTCAGATTATGTTGGAACGGCTGATCTAGCGGATGCAGATTTGTGGCTAGCAAGTCTTGAGAAGGCCTTCTAGATCCTTGACATCCCTGAAGCAGACAAAGTCAAGCATGTTGTCTATCTTCTGAAGGGTAGTGCTGGCCACTGGTGGGCCATCGAGGAGGAGAAGCGACCCGATGAGGTGATCGGTTGGGAGGTTTTTTGGTGAGAGTTCGTCAACAGATACTTTCTAAAGATGTATCTGGATGAGAAGATTAACTAGTTTGAGCATCTACGCTAAGGATCGATGAGCATCACCGAGTATGAAGCCAAGTTTATGAACTTGCTGAGGTTTTGTCCTCACATGGCGACGACAGATGATGAGCGGATCAGGCAGTTTGAGAAAGGTTTGAGTGTTGAGCTGTCGACACCTATTGCTGCTTTGGAGAATCGAGAGCGGTTTGCCACATTCGTGGAGTCCGTCCGCAGGATTAAACAGTCTGTCAGGGAGAAAAGAGACTCCATGACCAGGAAAAGGCATGCTCAGTTCCAAGGATAGAGATCTGGTGTCTTCAAGAAGCCAAGGTTTTCGGCACCTTCTATAATGTAGAGTTCTCGTACACCATCTCAGTCGTCTCCAAATAAGGGAAGAGGGCATGGATTTTCGCCATCCAAAGCACACAGTACCACTTTAGTGAAAGTGACAGGGCTGTCTAGACCACAGTTGGAAGGCAAGCCATGGTATCACTGTGGACAGACTGGGCATTTGAGGTCAAATTGCCCAAAGAGAGACGTTGCAGTAACGCAACAACCAAGACAGAGTCAACAAGTGTCAGAGAGACAACAGTCTAGTGGGCGATGATGCGGTCAAGCGTCACAAGCGGGATCGTTTGCTCAAGGAAGCAGAGGGCGAGGATGACAACAAGCAATAACTCGATTCTAAGCCATGAGTCAGCCGGAGGCGATAGTCAACCCACGAGTGGTGACAGGTCAGATGGAGTTATTTCATTCTGATTTGTCTTCTTCTTGCTTTATATCTGTTCTGGTTGACCCGGGTGCTACGCACTCATTTATTACACATAGTTTGCTTGATAGTTGTCCTTTACCTGTTAGTTGTAAGAAAGATAGCCTGTTGTTAGAAACCCCTCTTGATGGTTCCTCGATGCTTCGAGAGGAGTGCCCGTCTTGTATTCTATCTTTCTCGGGACATAGTATACAAGTGGATCTTATACCACTTGATATGCATGGATTTGATGTGATCCTTGGGATGGATACCTTAGAGAAGTATAAGGTTGTGTTGGACTGTGGTTCCAAGCAGGCAATGTTTGATGACGGTGGAGAAAAGTGGATCTTCCAAGGATATAGGAAGATTCTCCCGACGTGTTTAGTGTCAGCAATGGTGGTGGAGAAGTTGTTGTGGCAAGATTGTAAGGCATTCTTAGCTCACGTTTTGGATACCAAGGCGAAAGGTCCTAGCCTTGCGAAGGTGATGGTTGTCTGAGAGTTTGTGGATGTGTTTCTTAATGAGTTCCCTGATGTTCCCCCACCTTGAGAGATTGATTTTGAGATCAATCTGGTGCCAGGAACACAGCCATTTTCTCAAACACCGTACCAGATGGTGCCAGCCGAGATGGCAGAACTCAAGAAGCAGTTACAGGAGTTATTGGACAAAGGTTTCATCAAACCTAGCACATTGTCGTGGGGTGCTCCGGTCCTGTTCGTAAAGAAGGACGGGTCGATGCAGTTGTGTATAGATTACCAACAGTTGAACAAAGTCACGATCAAGAACAAGTACATGCTTCCGAGGATAGACAATTTGTTCGATCAGTTGCATGGTGCTTCAGTGTTCTCAAAGATCGATCTATAGTCTGGATATCATCAGTTGAGGATTAAGGCAGATGACATACCAAAGTCAGCTTTTAGGATGAGGTATGGTTACTTTGAGTTTGTGGTTATGTCGTTTGGGCTAACCAATGCACCTGCTACTTTCATGGATCTGATGAACAGGGTGTACCATCCGTTTCTAGATCAGTTTTTTGTAGTTTTCATAGATGACATCTTGATCTATAGTCGGGACAAGCAAGAGCATGAACAGCATCTTCGATAAGCGTTGACTCTTCTTCGCCAACATCAGTTGTATGCCAAGTTTAATAAGTGTGAGTTCTGGTTGAAAGAAGTAACTTTCTTGGGTCACATGATATCTGTTGAAGGAGTCAGAGTAGACCCCAAGAAGGTAGAGTTAGTTGCAGATTGGGAGCAACTAAAGACGCTGACAGAAGTTCATAGTTTTCTAGGTTTGGCAGGATACTACCGGAGGTTTATCAAGGACTTTAGTGTGATTGCATTGCCGATGACAAAGTTGACCAGGAAGGATGTACCTTTTGTCTGGGATGATCATTGTCAGCAAGATTTCCAAATTTTGAAGGAGAAGTTGACTAGTGCTCCAGTGCTAGTGCTGCCAGAGCCTGGGAAAGGCTATGTTGTTTTCTGCGATGCTTCTAAGAAGGGCCTAGGCTGTGTGTTGATGCAGGAGGATCATGTGGTTTCTTTTGCTTCACGATAGCTTAAGAAACATGAGGAGAACTACCCGACACATGATTTAGAGATGGCAGTGGTGGTGCATGCGTTAAAGATTTGGAGACACTGTCTTTATGGGGAAGTGTGTCAGATCTTTATAGATTATAAGAACTTGATGTACATCTTTTCGCAGAGTGAGCTCAACATGCGACAGCGTCGTTGGATGGAGCTAATCAATGATTATGATTGCACCATTGAGTATCCACCTGGTAAGGCAAATGTGGTAGCTGATGGGCTTAGCAGAAAGTCTTCTTCTCTCCCCACGAAGAAGGTACAGTTGAGTTCCTTAGTATGCCATAGGCAGGATATGTTTGTCTCCTTACAGCAGATGAATGTGTAGTTGGAAGTTTCCTTGTTGGCACAGGTGCAAGTCAAGCCTATGCTGAGACAGTAGATCAAAGACGCACAGCAGGCAGATGATACAGTACAGTTGATCAGGTCAGAGCTCAGCAATGAAAAGCATGATGGGTTCCATGAGTTCGAGGATGGACTAGTTTGCTATCATGGTAGGATGGTGGTCCCCGATGTTGATGATCTAAGAAAGCTAGTACTCGAGGAAGCACACACATCAATGTATGCTATGCATCCAGGAGTCACCAAGATGTATCATAATCTGAAGGACCTGTGTTGGTGGTCTGGCTTGAAGAAGGATGTAGCCGAGTTTGTGGCTGTGCGCAATATGTCAGCAAGTTAAAGTTGAGCATCAGAAGCCGGTAGGTACGTTGCAACCCATGTCGATACCAAAATGGAAATGGGATCATATAACCATGGATTTCATAGTTGGTCTACCAAAGACAGCTAGGAATCATGATTCCATTTGGGTAATAGTGGACAGGCTGACAAAATCTGCTCATTTCATACAGGTGAAGACAACATATACAACAGAGAAACTTGCTCAGGTGTATGTAGATGAGATAGTGTGTTTTCACGGAGTACCAACCACAATAGTTTCCGACAGAGGTCCCCAGTTCACGAGTCATTTATGGGAATAGTTGCACAAAGTGTTGGGAATGTGGTTGAGGTTCAGTATCGCTTTCCACCCATAGACTGATGGACAGTCTAAAAGGGCTATTCAGACTTTGGAGGATCTTCTCTTAGCATGTGTTTTGCAGTTCCTAGAAAGTTGGGATGTGCATCTCAGTCTGATAGAGTTCGCTTACAATAATAGTTACCAGCAGAGCATTTACATGGCTCCTTATGAGGCTCTATATGGAAGGAAGTGCAGATCCCCTTTATGCTGGTATGAGTCTGGTGAGTATCAGCTTTTGGGTCCTGAGTTAGTGCAGCAGACAACAAAAAGATCAAAGTCATACAACAACAGTTGAAAGCGGCACAGGACAGACAGAAGTCTTATGTAGACAATTGCTGACGACCTTTAGAGTTCTAGGTGGGAGACAAAGTGTATCTCAAGGTCTCACCTTGGAAAGGTGTGTTGAGGTTTGGCCGGAAAGGCAAAATGGCACCCAGGGTTATGGCGACATACCCGGTAATAGCACGTGTTGGCAAGGTAGCTTACAAGTTAGAGATGCCTCCCGAGTTGCACAGATTACTTCCGATGTTCCATGTTAGCATGTTGAAGAAAAGTCATCCAGACACAGGGACAGTGATACAACCAATTGAGGTTGAGCTTGATGAAGATGTGACCTATGAGGAAGGTCCAGTGACGATCCTTGATAGGAGGGTAAAGGGGTTGAAGAGGAAGGACTTGGTTCTTATGAAGGTTCTTTGGCATCACTGTGGCGTTAAGGAAGCGACGTGGGAGCTTGAGGAAGAGATGAGGAGGAAGTATCCCTCGCTTTTCTCTTCAGATTTTGGGCGCAAAATCCCTTTGTAGAGGTTTATGGCTTGTAAGGACCCTAACCTTCGTTTTGGGCTTATCATGTTTCCTTTTCCTAAACCTTGTGCTTAGTTGCTTGCTAATCACCTTTAGTGGTGATTAGGGATTGCTTGTGCTTTGTTGAGGGTTGGAGGTGCTACTTGCAAACTAACCTAAGTTTAAGGTTGATGAGCAAGTTTGTCACCTTGAGAGATGCCCTTCTCTCTCTTTGCTTCCTCTAGAGTTGAGAGGAAGGGTTGGGCTCGTTTCTTGAGCTGACTTGGGCCTTGTAGAGCTCTTTTGGGCTTTGTTTCACCTTAATTGGGCCTTGCCTTACCTTGATGAGCTTTGTATCGGGAAGAAGCACCTTGTGTCGGCCATGGGCGTGTCGCCCATGGGTGTGTCGATCAGGGTGGTGGTGTGTGTGTCGGCCATGGGGGTGTCGCCCATGGGTGTGTCGATCAGGGTGGTGGTGTGTGTGTCGGCCTTTGACCCCTTTGACCTCCTTGCTTTGGTTGTGTCACCATACCTTGGACATGTGGCCGAACCTTGGTTGTGTGGTGGCATGGTTTGTGCATATGTTTTGCAAGGTGGCAAACGTGTGGGCATGTGTCCCTGGGTAAGGTGACACCTTGCCATGGTTCCCCTTTGATCCTCATCTATATATGCCTTGCCTTTCTCTTCCTTAGGAAACCTTTGGCTCTTTGTTGCTCTTCTCCCCTTGTGTGCACGACACACCTTCCCTTGGTGCTTGGTGGTCGATCCCTTTAAAGGAGTTCTCTTCTTCTTCCTCTAGCTTGGTGTCTGATCTATAGGTGAGACATGCTTCCTTAGTAAGCATCTCCTCTCTCTCCTTAGCATCTCGTTCTCCTTCTTGTTTGCTCTTTGGCCATGGTGGTTATGAGCTTTGTCCCTTTCCTTGAGGTGGCCGAAGGTGGTGTGCTTTGGATCTAGAAGCTTAAAGCTTGGAGCCTTGGAGTGTGAGGAGCTTGCTTAAGGTGGGTTACATAACTTCTAACCCTAGCTATAGCACCTTCTTTTATGTTACATGTTCATATATGTTGATGATCGGCCATTGCATGTTATGTTTCTTTCTCTAGTACATGTTGTTGATCTTATGGATATAGTGAGCATGATGTTGTTGATGTTTTATATGCCTTTGGATCTAGTTGGCCGAACCATAGTTTGGGGTTTTCTTTTTGAGCAATACCCCTTTCTATCCTTAGTTTTTGAGAAGTGAGTTTGAGCTCTAGTGAATTGGGCAATACCCCTCTCTCATTTAAGTTGAGAGGTGAGTCTACATTCTAGTTTCTTGGGCAACACCCTCATCTCACCATGGATTTGAGAGGTGAGCTCATGGATATGTGATGACCTAAGTTGAGGTTGATCCTTGTGGTTGCCCAGTTTGTGATAGAGGTTGTGCAAAACCCCTCTCTCTTAGGAGTTGAGAGGTGAGCTGATCTTCTTGATCATTTAGGGTTTGGTGTCCTTATGCTTGAGGTTGAATACGACCTTGTAGAGTTGTGCTTTGCATGTTATGACCTTGGAGTAGTGTTTCTCGATAGCTTCGTCTTGAGTTTTACCCTTGGCCGATATATCTAGTTGAAGTTTGGTTGGTGCCCATTAGGTTTCCCTTGACTGATACCTTTGTTGGTTGGGCGATACACCTTGTTGAGTGCTCTGCACGACACACCTTGTAGAGAGGTTGCTTGATATCATCTTGCCTTGAGATGGCTTTGGCCGATACCACCTTGTTTGGATGAGCTTTGGGCGATATGGTATGGTGCCCAACATGATAACCCCAGGTGTTGGCCAATATGTTGTTGCATGGCCATGCATGATACAACTCTTGGGTGTCATGAATGCCCTGGCTGATAGGGGTGTTCCTTGGATGATAGGAAGATGGTTGCATGGTAGGGGAGCTTGGGTGATACCCCTTTGGCCGATATGGTCCATGTGAGGGTTGGCCGATAGAGGAAACCCTAACCCTAACCCTAGCTTGTGTGCACGATAGGCCTTTGGCCGACAAGCCCTGTGATGATGCATGATACACCTTACCTGACACCATGTGAGCTGGTGGGTTCTTGTTGCACGATAGGTGAAGTGATGGGGTTGGTCGATATGGTGGTGAGCTTGCTTAGGGTTGGGAAACCCTAGCCGATACATCCTTTGGTGAGGGTATGACCATACCCGATACATCTTTTGGTGAGGGTTGGCGCTGCCCACCATACCTATAGTTAGGGTTTGAGGAGCTTTGGTGAGGGTTCTGATAACCCAGAATATATATAGCTGATAGTTCTCTATGAATAATGATAATACAAGTGATATGGTGTAATCACCTTGAATCCTGCAACTATGATAATGAGATAAGATGATAGGTTGTGAACCAAGAAGTTTGGAAGGATATGATGTTGCTACACATGATAATGTGACACATGTATATGATCACGAATATGGGGCATGATATATGCTTATGATTGATAATAAAACTATGATTTCTACAACTTATGTGTAATATACTCGTGGATGTTGCTTTATACTTGGTAGCATGATAATCTTGTTGATCCATGATGGCTTCATTTATCTCTATGGATATGAATACTAACCATGCAGGTATTTTTATGTGGGTTCATAGCCTGGTAAGAGCTATGAGATGTATGTGCTTGAGTAGCACCATGTGGTAATGAGATAACAAGTTGATAGGTCTGAGGACCCGATATAAGGCTGAGTGCCTAGTTGAGGTGTTATCCTTTGATGATGAGATAAGGGATGCGTTCCCAGAATGCTGATGCATGATTATGATGCCTTGAGAGGCAGTGGTTGATATAATGAGGGATTGAGGTCCCATGATAGTATGATGATGGCAATAATGATGTAATTCTATAAGGCTATGTTTATACTTTGGTTGCCTCAACAATTGGCTTAAAATATATTAATTATAGATGAACATATCATGTAGTTTGCCCTGGCCATAGATCCGTCATTGTCAGTATCATGGTGATGGTGAAATAGGTTTATCCTGCAGGATTTTCTTGGAGTGCATATTGTTGAATATGCAAGGTTTTCCCCTAGCCTAAAAGAGGAGGAATCTGAGTACCACTGTGAACATATGGAGCATGGTGAACAGCCCCATGGCTCAGGATATGTGATGATAAGCATGATGTGTTCATGGCTCGGATGTATGTACTAGCACCTGTATCAAGGTGAGATAGAGATATGGGTAGCTTGCAGAGCTGACCATGAGGCTAAGGCCATATAAGCATGAGACTGCAGTCCTACTTTGGTTTTCATGCACTAACCACGAGGAGGTGAGGTCATGGAGTCCGACTCTCCCATTGACCTTGTATGGCACCCATTTTTGGGCTTCGTAGCCGAAGGTTGGATTTGAGCAGGGACAACTCACTTCCTCAGGGCATAATAAAATGTAATCCAGCTGAATAGTATATCTTGCTTAGAGTAAAACACGGAACATTGATTGAGTCCTTGCTTATATAGCTGATCTAGTTATACCTTATAGTTATGTGTACGATCCTTATATTTTGTGATAAGTTATTGTAAAGCTTATTGTCAATCATGTTTCATAAAGGAAGACTTAGTTATATGCCTCCTGGATATCTTGGTAAGATTGATGGTAATAATAGTCTTTCTCAGTATACTACTCTTATTATATGACTTTACCAGTTATCTACTTTTAATCTTCTGAGTTTTTATAGTTTCGGTGGAGAGTTATGTTTCTCACTGGGACTGTGTGTCTCACCCCGATGGTTTACAACCTTTTTAGGTGATCGCTCTAGACGTGGTGGTGGTCGTGAGGTTGCGGCCGAGCAGCAAGAAGAGTAGTAGAAGGCAAGAGATGGACATGTTGTTGTTTTGGTGGTTTTGTAGTAGAGTCCTAGAGTCATCCTTGTACTCTCAGGTCCTCGGAGGTGTTTGATGACATTTCATGATGTCTAGTCGTTGTAATTTTGTATATCCTATTGCTGGCCTTACATGGCCCGTTATGTATGTATAAACAGGTGACGAACTCTAGTGCTGACAGTACAGCTGGGTCCGATAAGCTGTGGGCATATATCAAAGCTTATAATATTTTTATAACATGTTTCTCTACAAGATCTGGATGCAAAAGTTCTCTTATGTATACTTTCTGCGATCGGTTTTAATTAACCCGTATTTTCAGTAATATGTGGTTCCGCACGTTTTCGCGTGTCATCTCACTGTCTATGTGATGGTGGGGTGTCACACTTGTTTCTAAGATTAATTGCTTAATCTATTTAGCATACTTGAACTGTTCAATCTACATTGTTAAGTAATCCAACTACTTAGTTATCTACTATTTAAAATGTTGTAATTCAATAAGTGTTGTTGGAGGTTATATCTCTTGCTGGGACATGGGTCTCACCCTTGTGGTTTGCCACAATTTTTTTAGGTAATCATAAGTGACAAAAACAAACATGTGGCAACAAAGAGGAGCTATAGTAATGAATCCTTGAGAAAGTTGATTAGATGTCTAGTGTGTCCTAGAGTCGTCCATGTACTCTCAGGTCTGGGCAAAAAAAGTTTGTATATGGTGTTTCAAACGAATTGGAATTTTGTTAGCAAGTTAATGTTTGTTGTGTGGCGTATACACATATTGTTCTCCTATGTATATATGTTGTGGCTAAGATGATAGAACAATTTATATCAAATTATCGACATAGTATGGATATAAGAAAGATGTTGGCTCTTATGCAAATACTTCTGAGCAAGTGCTGACGTTGAAATCAGTTTTAATTTACCCATATTTTTGGGTATGTGATTGATTGTATTTTATGTTTTGAGTAATCTCGTTTAGGGTAATGGGTTCTAATAATATATGGATATATGTATATGTATATGTATATATATGTATATACATATATACATATATGTATATGTATATATGTAGAGATATATGTACATATATGTGTATATATACACATATATGTATATATATACACATATGTATGCATGTATGTATGTATGTATGTATGTATGTATGTATGTATGTATGTATGTATGGTATGGGATTAAGAGAGAAATATTTCTCTCCCCCTCTCCCATAACCCGTAGCAGAGGCCGGATGCTCGGGAGGGTGATAAATCAAGAGATGCTTCTCCGTGTGGTTTCGAACCCGGGTCCCTTCATTGGGGACCAGCGGAATTCACCAACCAGGCTATTCCCTTGCCGGCTTATGTATGTATATATATATATATATATATATATATATATATATATATATATATATATATATATATATATATATATATATATATATATATATGTGTGTGTGTGTGTGTGTGTGTGTGTG
This sequence comes from Alisma plantago-aquatica, assembly GCA_963693085.1. Taxonomy (NCBI): domain Eukaryota; kingdom Viridiplantae; phylum Streptophyta; class Magnoliopsida; order Alismatales; family Alismataceae; genus Alisma; species Alisma plantago-aquatica. Next base: position 333,440,102 of record OY856412.1, on the reverse strand, counting down.
TGTGTGTGTGTATGTATATACAGAGTCAGACTAGAATACACTCGGGTGTATTTGGAGCAGAATATACTCAAGTAGTTTTTCATGATGAAATATTTTTTTCAAAAATCTAATCCATTTATCTTCTTAAACATCTTGTGAATAGCTCATATACAAAATTTGAGCACATTTGAACATTTATAGGTCATGTTATTAAGATTGCAAAAATTATGCATTTCAAATTAGTTTCACGCATCGATTTTGTTGTCCTTGGATGAGTGACTTAAACTCATCCAAATGGGCTCAAAATTTGTATGTAGACTAGTTATAGTATGATAGTGAAATCAATGGTTTACATTTTGCAAAAAATAGTCTTGATATGAAAACACACTTGAGTGTATTCATGCGATCTGTACACTCGAGTGTATTCTAGCCTGATTCATACATATATATATATATATATATATATATATATATATATATATATATATATATATATATATATATATATACATGTGTGTGCTGACAAGGAGTGGCTCAGCACAGTATCTCCTAACAAAGGGACTCGAGTTTTAACCCCAGTTGCCGCCTTGATTTACCACCCTCTAGGGCATTTGGCCTCCACCACAGGCATGGGAGAGGGGGAGAGAATGCCTCTCTTAGTCTCATATATATATATATATATATATATATATATATATATATATATATATATATATGTGTGTGTGTGTGTGTGTGTGTGTGTGTGTGTGTGTGTGTATGTAAATACATCAATATATGTATAATTATGTATATATATGTACATACAATATATATATATATATATATACAATCCCTATAAGGTTCCTCTTCAGAGTGATACATACATATATATATATGCTAGGAATAAAATTACCACATTCCGATATATATATATATATATATATATATATATATATATATATGCTAGAATACACTCGAGTGTATAGATCACATGAATACACTCAAGTGTGTTTGCATATCAAGACTATTTTTTGCAAAATGTAAACCATTGATCTTCACCATCATACTATAACTAGGCTACATACAAATTTTGAGCCCATTTGGATGAGTCTAAGTCACTCATCCAAGGGAAACAAAATCGACACACGAAACTAATTTGAAATACATAATTTTTGCGATCTTTATAACATGACCTATTAAAGTCCAAATGTGCTCAATTTTTCTTATTATCTATTCAGAACATGTTTAAGAAGATCAATGGATTAGATTTTGAAAAAATATTGCATCATGAAAAACTACTTGAGTGTATTCTGCTTCGAATACATTCAAGTGTATTCTAGCCCGACTATTATATATATATATATATATATATATATATATATATATATATATATATATATATATATATATGTGTGTGTGTGTGTGTGTGTGTGTGTAAGTATGTAAATACATCAATATATGTTAAATATGTATGTATATGTATATACATATATATATGTTACTTACACATACACTTATATATATATACATACATATATATATAATGTGTGTGTGTGTGTGCATGTGTGTGCGCTCCTGTAGTATTAATGTCATTAGTCAAATATCTAAGTCATTATAAAAAATTCTAACTTATACAAATTTTTAGGTTATACGTACATTTTTGTCGTCCGACAATACATAGTTTTGGTATGTCAGTGTAAATTCAAAAAGTATATTCTTTTTATACAAGATTTATCTTTTAAATATCTTGATTTTTCTTTTGGATGTGCAATCTAGAGTCATTTCTTGGGTATCTCAGTGACTAGCTAAGCTTGGTGAAGTCCTATAACTATAGTAGCATGTTGGATACTATAGGTAGGTGGTCGAATGGGGGAACGTCATGTTGTTCTGATGATGAGGGGTCAGGAGGCTAGCATAGTTAACTGGTTGGCTAAGTCTTTGTGCCTTTCTTGATGAAATGTGTCATTTGGTCGACTAGGCTCACTAACCAGTCAATTGTAAATTAACTTCAATGTTTGTTATTTCAAGTCCTTAATAGTCGACCAACTGGATGATATAGCCAATAGACTTCCTTGCTATTTTGCATAGCTTACTAGCCGGCTGGCTAGCAGTGTTATCTGATTATCAAGCCTACTCTAAAGAAAAGACATATTATTGTTGACATGCAATAATCCTCACTCCAATTTTTAGAAGTTGGGGAGTCATGTTTTTTCCTTAATATTCCTAGAGAGACATCATGATTGTATAGGGATATATTGCATAAAATTTGAATATTAATAAAAAGTTATTATTCTTGTTATGTTTATTTTAGTATTTATATAATGAATAAATTTAGCAGTGTCCTAAAAATGTTTTGACTCGATAACATATGGTATGGGTTGAAGACAGGAATATGTGATCATATGTATAATAAAGAGTTTGTTATGTCCCAAGTTAGTTATTATTTTGGATATTATAGGACAACCATAATACATAAGACTAGTGTGTATGTTGAATGATGACCATGTTTCTTTAGTCATGATATTGGATACCAACTCTGATGCATGGGTACTTTTAGAGAAAATTTTGTAATGGACAGGCCCACCTTGAGATTTAAAGTCATGCATTGACATGTTAGATTCATATCTCTATGTGACAATGTGACTGTGATCCTTAAACCTAATGTCACTACAATGATCACATGTTGTTCTATGTATTTGAACAGTACCCAACATGAAACTAAATAAAGTTTTCTATATAGGTAGTGATTGGGTGAAACGTGACACTTTTGGATTATTTTGAGTATCAACAATACCTAATAGTTATTTTTCTCCTAAACTTGAAACTTAAATGTTAATAGCATTTGAATGTCAATTGGAAATTCCTGATTACATGCCTCTAAGGATACATATTTCCTGATAGATAAAATAACTGCATACATAATTGTATCAGAACCTATTATTTCTCCACTATTATTGATTGTTTTGTCTTTGAATACTTTAAAAACTAAAATAGACTTAGATCGGGAGTACCCTCTCCCCAAAACCTCTTTATCCAATTGCATCCATACTGACCAAGATGTTTCAACTTGGCATCATAAACAAACTAATAGAACATCTGCTTCATTGCCCTGAACAGATCATACAATATGTGGATGATGTCATCGTCTTTTTTACATGAAATGTTACTAACATCATCAATTCCACTCAGATATTGGGCATCATTCCACATCTTCAATGAGTAAGAATAAGTTCTAAAAAAATCTACCATTTGTGTTACATGCATCCAACATAGGTGTAAGGACCCTGACCTTCGTTTTGGGCTTATCCTGTTTGCTTTGCCTAAACCTTGTGTTTAATTGCTTACTAATCACCTCTAGTGGTGATTAGGGTTTGTTTGTGCTTTGTTGAGAGTTGGAGGTGCTACTTGTAAATGACCCAAGTTTTAGGGTTGATATGCAAGTTTGTCACCTTGAGAGATGTTTCTCTCTCTCCTTGCATCCTCTAGGGTTGAGAGGATAGGTTGGGCTTGTTGTTTGAGTAGCTTTGGGACTTTTTTTTCCTTGTTGAGCCTTGTATGGGCTTTGCCTTGCTTTGTTGGGCCTTGTATTGGGCAAGCTCTAAGTGTATCGGCCAAGCTTGGTGCCTTGTGTCGGCCATGTATATTAGCCAAGGAGGGTGTTGGTGGGTGTGACGGTTTGCCATGATGGGCGACACACACCCCACCACCTTGCATCATTTGTGTCACCCGCTTGTGGACACTTGGTGCTTGTTGCTTTCATGTGACAAATGCTTTGGACATGTGGAAGTGGCGAGATGAGTAGGTGGCTTTGCCCCATGGACAAGTGTCCCTAGGTTGGAAGACACCTTGCCTTAGTTTCCTCTTCACCTTCTTCTATATATGTCTCTCCTTTCTCTTGTAGTTTCCTCTTCACCCTCTTCTATATATGTCTCTCCTTTCTCTTGCTTGGGATCCCTTTTAGTTCCTTAGTTTCCTTCCTTTTTCCTTGGTGGACAATACCTCTCCTTGGTAGAGCTTGGTGGCCGATCTTCTTGGACTCTTCTTCTTCCTCTAGTGGTGGTTGAACCCTAGAGTGTGTCTTGCTTCTCTTCTTGTGGTGGTGCTTGGAGCTTGGGATCTTGATGCTAGGAGCTTGGAGCTTGCTTCAGGTGGGTTACATAACTCTTAACCCTAGCTATACTACTTCCTTTTCTTGTTGCATGTTTATGTTTCATCTGGATCGGCCATGCATCTTGTTAGATATGTTTCTTGCCCTAGTTTTTACCTTTAATCTTGTTGAATATATTATGGATATGTTGTTGATGTGTTCTTGACCTTGGTAGCTGAACCATGAGTTTAGGGTTTCTTGGGAAAAATCCCTTTCTCTTCCATTTGGTTTAGAGAAGTGAGTCTGAGCTCTAGTGGTGTAGGAAAAACCCCTCTCACTTGGTTGTTGAGAGGTGAGTCTATACTCTAGTTGTTTGGGCAATACCCTTCTCTCACCATGGATTTGAGAGGTGAGCCTTGGTTGGACGTTGACCTAGTGGAGGTTGGGATCTTGACCGATGTGGGGATGATCCACCATGTTGCCCGATATGTGATGGAGGTTGTGCAAAACCCCTCTCTCTTAGTTATTGAGAGGTGAGCCAACTCTCTTGATCTATTAGGGTTTGATGATGGTGATCTTGAGGTTGGTGATGAATAAACTGATATGGACCTTGTGCTTTGCACAATACCCCACTTCTAGGGTTTTGGCTTGGATGATATGATAAGTTGAGTTTTGTTGGCTTTGTTGCCTGATATGATGCTTGGGTAGTGAAACCCTAATATGTGCCTTAGTGGTGACCAAGATGTAGTGCCTAACCTAGTTGGACAACATGCCACCTTGTGGTGCCTTGGTGTCCTTTGTTGTAGTAAGCTTATTGGGCAACACAGTGTTAAGCTTGGGCGTCATGGCCTTGGATGTTGTGGCTTTGGACGATATGGTGAAGAAGGCTGCCCGATATGAACCCTAACCCTAATGGGTGATAGGGTCTTTTCCGTTAGGGCTAGTTGTGTTACCCGACACACCCTTGCTCCTTGGTTGCATGGTATGAGTTGCATGATATCCCTAGTTCCTTGGTTGCACAATACACAACTCCTAGACCAGTTACACGATACACATCATCTTTGTTTGTTTGATATCCCTTGTGTATGGATGCACCCCATCATTGACCGATATGTGGGGTTAAGTGCCCTAGCCGATAGGCTTTTAGTGAGGGATGTTATCCTGCCTGATACCCCTTTAGGTAAGGGATGCGCTACACGTCACACCTATAGTGAGGGTAGGTGATATCTTTGGTAAGGGTTGCACCTAGCTCGGAAACCCTAGTTTTGGTGAGTCATTATCTTGATGATGTGTTATGAATGATAGGTTGTGAACCATGATATGTTTGATACTTAAATATAATGCTACATAAGATGATAAGACACATGGTTATGTTTATAAGATAAGGGCATAGTGGATGCTCATGGATTGATAACAATAATGCAATTAATACAACTTTATGCCTCTTGTAATTATGATCATGGATGTTAATCCAATCATGTACCTTCAACCCTAATAACATGATGATCATAAAGATCTATGCCAAGTGATTTAAGTTTTCTCTTTTGATATGCATACTAACCATGTAGGTGTATCAAGTGAATTCATAGCTAGATAAGAGCTATGAGGTATATGTGCTATGAATAATGATGAATGACGATAATCTTTATGGATGAGATAACATGTATCACCAGTATGATGTGAAAGGTCTGTAGATCTGATAAAGGCTGAGTGCCTAGCTGAGGTGTTATCCTCTGATGTTGAGATAAGGGATTGCTATCCCATGGTGATGATGTAAGCCTTGAGAGGCAGTGGCATTCTGTGATGAGGGATTGAGATTCCAAGGTAATAATGCAACTCAATGTTGTTTATGTTTTACAACTTGGTTGCCTCAACAATCTACTTAAAATATACTAATTAATTATAGTGGAACATATCATGTAGTTTTCCCTGGCCATAGATCCATCATCGTCAGTAGTTGGTGATGGTGAAACGGGTTCTCCTGCGGCTTAACCCAGAAGCGCATATTGTTGAATATGTGTGGTTTCTCCTAGCCAAAAATAGGAGGATTAGAGTGCAACTTTGGTTGTAGACTCCAGAGCGTTGTTTCAGGCCCGTGGCTCAATATGAAAGAGCATGGTGAATAGGCCCATGGCTCAGGACGTGTGATAAGAGCATGGTGAACAGGCCCATGACTCAATGATTATGGAACACGGTGAACAGGCCCATGGCTCGGATCACTAGCTCTGATACATGTACCAAGGTGGTCTAGGCAAAGGGTAGCCTGACCTTGTGTGGCTGCGGCCACCTAAGCATGAGACTACAGTCCTGCTTGTTAAGCACTCGTGCACTGACCACGAGGTGGTGAGGTCGTGGAGTCTGGCTCTTCCATTGACCTTGTATGGCACTGGCTTGGGCTTTGCAGCCGATGGTTGGATTTGAGCAGTATGGCTCATTTCCTCATGGCATGATAATACATAATCTAGCCAAATAGTATATACTACTTAGGGCAAAACACGAAACATTGATTGAGGCCTTGCTTGTATAGTTGATCTAGTTATACCTTACAGTTATTCGTACATTCCTTATATTTTGTGATAAGCTCTTATAAAGCTTATATTGTCAATCATGTTCCATAAAGAATATCTGGTCATATGCCGTCTGTATACCCTGGTAAGATTGTTAATAATATAAGTTCTACTCAAAATGCTACTCTTATGATCTGATGATATCATTTATCTTCTTTACCTGCTTTTTCTGAAGTTTTATAGTTTTGGCGGGGAGTTATGTTTCTCGCTGGGACTGTGTGTCTCACCTTGTTGGTTTACAACCTTTTTAGGTGATCGTGCTAGACGTGGTGGTGGTCGTGAGGTTGCGATCGAGCAGCAAGAAGAGTAGTAGGAGGCAAGAGATGGATATGTTGTTGTTTTGGTTGTTTTATAGTAGAGTCCTAGAGTCATCCCTGTACTCTCAGGTCCTCATAGGTGTTTTGACAATGTTTTACAATGTATAACTGATGTAGTTTTGTATATCCTGCTGCTGGCCTGATGTGGCCCATTATGTATGTATAAATAGGTGATGAACTCATGTGCTGATTGGACATCTAGTTCCTATAAGATGTGGACATATATCAAGGTTATGTATATTTATATAACATGTTTCCTTACAGGATGAAGTTCTGAATGTAATAGTTCTCTTTCCGCAATCAGTTTTAATTAACCCGTGTTTTCAGTATTATGTGTTTTATGGTGTTTCTACACATTTTCACGTGGTATCTCGTTGTCTGTGTGATTGCGGGATGTCACCCTATAAGTTTTGGTATCAGAGCTCTAGGTTCGTTGAGTCTAAAGGGATCTAAGACTAGGGTAGTGTATGTTCTTGTGAGTTTTCCATATTTTCTTACAATACCCTTCTGCCCTCAGCGGAAGATAAAGCTTAAAGATGTCTGGAAACCATGAAGAACATGCTACCAAGAGTAGTGATGTTGTATCTGTGGCAACTTATACGAGATAAATGAATGCGGAAGCGAATTACTGAAAATCACTGGAAATTAAAACTTTTTAAGCAAAGATCTTCAAGCATAAAACTCTTTTATATTTAAACAAGATAAACTGTTTACATCATTATAAAATCACCTCTCGAGTGATTATATATATCCAGATACAAAATCTCGAGGCTTAAAGCCAAAAACCTCAGACCTACTGACTCCTAGGACCTGAGAGTACAGAGATGACATAAGACAAACTAACTACAGGATTTGACAGTCAGTATCTCCACCTAAGATTCACTGCTGCCCTTGGTGTTGCTGTTGATGATACTGCTCACCCTCAGATTGGTTTCTCTGTCCTCGACATCCACCTAAAAAGTTGAAATCTACGGGGTGAGACAATTTGAACAATTGTCCCAGCGAGAGTTATAACTCTCCGCCAGAAGCTTTGTTATAGCAAGTAAATAAAAACATAAGCAAAGTAACTTAAATCATTCAACAGCAGGTTTGATAATAAATAAAACAACTTCATTAAGGAATATGAAGAACATGTATACTAGATACTTGAACAAGATATTAATATAAACACTGTAATATCAATCATTGTTTCTCGTAGTTCAACCCTAGCAGATATGCTACGTAGCTGATTATATTTTACAAATATTATTATGCCCTACGGAGATGAGGTATACCGCTCATACTCCAACCGATCACTACTAAGTCACATCGGTATCATACATAGGTCATCAAAAGAGCCTGATTCTTATGACCTCATCTTCCTCAGTCAGTGTGAGGATCAACATGCAGGACATCTCGTGTCTCTGCTAAAATAGCTTACCAGGGTATTCTGGCACTTCGCTATTAGAGTCACAGTGGCATTCTGTACTCTCTTCGCCATCGAAAGATCTCTTGTTTATCTCTCATCGATGCGGTATTTAATGATTCCCTCAGGGGATTTGTGGTACATCACCCCGGCATAAACATATAGTGAAGGGTTGATAGATTAAGATACATCTACATCAATTCCTACACTAGGACGTAAGGATATTCGCGTCCATATTCTCCCACATACTCAAAAGTATGTGATCCAGGAGTTCCCTTAAGAAAACCTGTTTCACCATCATTTAGCTTCTGACAATGATGGATCTATGATCAGGGCTCTACATGATATGATTATACTTGATTATTTAGGTACATTTCAACATTATTTTAACATCAAGCATGTTTCCAAGCATTTAACTATTAAAACACTACTATAAAAGAAGAATACTAAATGTATCAAGTTTAACTCACATCAATTATCATATGGATATCAATTCTTAATCATCTCATCATAAGTCATCTAATCAGCATGACCTTGATGTTATTCATGGCTCTTACAGCCTATCCATATCATATGTTGCCACTTTAAACTAGGCAACATAGTATGTCACTATTCATAAAGCTAATAACATGCTTTCAATGAATATGATATCATAACCTTTACCTGGTTATGATTATTCTCTTATAAGAACATGCATGATCAATTCAACTGATAATAATAACAATTCATTCCCAGATTAGCAATTTATAAAGTAGGAATAACCTTTTCAAATCAAGGGATGTACCTTCATGCCTTCACTTAAGGCTAGGTTCCCTTATTAACATCAGTTAGGGTTATTAAATCTCTTTCATTATGATTAGGAATAATGATTCCTCATCTCATACTTTAATTATAAAAATTCATGCTTAAAAGCATAACCTAGAATTAGGGTTTATTGTACATTTCATCACCTCATCTTCAATTAGGGTTTATCATTCTCATTACATGTATTTACCCTAAAATTAGGGTTTACTATTCACTTCATGGTGAATTGAGCTCATAGCATCATCATGTATGAAATTATCCCCAATTGATGTCTTCAAATTTGGTTAAGATTCATTAATCACCATAATTAGGGTTTCCATGATCTCACTTTGGTGGATCATACCCTAATCATGTGCACCCATGCATATTTAAGGTATTTTACTTGACTTTTATTCACATTAGGAGTTTTCTCTCTCATCTCACTAATAGATGGTGATCACATCACTCTAGATTAGGTTAGGTCCACTCATCTTTGATTAATCATAAGTCAAGTCATCGCCATTATAGTCATTAGGGTTTTGCTTAATCAAGGGGTGTTATCTACTTGAACCCTTCAAGGGCACATTGGTAAAACTCACCATTAACCATAACACGGATCAAACTACTAAGCACTTAGCCCCTTAATGTCTTTAGGTATCATTAGGGTTTAGATTAAACAATCATTGAACCATGTAAGCCTTCAAGGCATTAGGTATTCTTAACCCTAAAAGTCTCCAAACGGTTTCACACATCAACCTCCAAACGATTTTGAAACCGCATGGAGGAGTTGACCGTTTGGTAACTTTGACCTTCAAGACCGCATGACACTCAAGACTATTTGACCTTAAACGGTCTTGAAACCATTTCATCATGTTGACCGTTTGGACATGGTTGACTTTGAAACTGTTTGATCAAACCGCATGACCAAACCGCATGGGTTCAAACCGCATAAGCTCCAAACCGCATGACCTTCAAACGGTTTTGAAACCATTTGAGCCCAAACGGTCTTGAGACCATTTGGTCCAAATGGCTCAAAACCGCATGGACCTAAAAGGTACATCAACACTTGTAATCGATTAGGGTTTTCAATGTTGAACCCCTCAATTGACCTCATACATGTTAACCACTCATCAATTAAGCCAATTAGGGTTATTCTTAACCAATTGTACACTCAATTGACCCTCAATTGATAGCCAATTAGGGTTGGAACCAATTGAATTATGATTTATAATCGATTAACCATCAACATCGATCAACATGAGTCTAATTGAAGTTGAACCCATCAACTAGCATCCAATTGGGCCATGACGTGACCCCAAACGGTCTTGGGATCATTTGGACATCCTTCAAATGGTCTTGAGACCGTTTGCCCAAAGTCCCATAAAAAACTAAGTCAATTTGATAAGGGTTGAACCCTAATTAAGTCACAAATCAGCACTTTCAATTATTCCAACAACCTATTGTGATTGGACCTTCAATTGATTAAATTATCTTAACCCTAGACCTCCAAATGGTCTTGAGTGGTCACCAAACGGTATTGAGACCGTTTGGGTGATCCCCAAACGGTTTTGAAACCGTTTGGGCCACTCAACCCAAACTTCAACACAATTAGTCCTTAAAATGCATCTCAGCTAACAACCCGGCTAACAATGACACCTTCAACTGTACATTGTCTTGCCTTAAAGAGATAAGCATATCCCTCCTAGAGCATACTAAAGAGTTTAGTTGTGCCCTATCAGAGGATGGTGTTGCTGATTTCCTACTCAAAGCATCTACAACTACATTGGCTTTCCCTGGATGGTAATCAATTGTACAATCGTAGTCCTTGATTAACTCCATCCAGCGATGTTGCCTCATGTTAAGCTCATGCTGAGAGAAGATGTACTTAAGGTTCTTATGATCAGTGAAAATCTGGAATGTCTCTCCGTAGAGATAATGTCTCCAAATCTTCAAGGCATGAACCACGGCAGCTAACTCCAGAGCGTGTGTCGGATAATTCTCCTCGTGTTTCTTAAGCTATCGAGAAGCAAAAGAAATCACTTGTTTATCATGCATCAACACACATCCGAGTCCATTCTTGGAGGCATCACAGAAAACCACATATCCCTTGCCTTGCTCAGGTAACACAAGTACGGGTGCACTTGTCAACCTTTCCTTCAACAGCTGAAAAGACTGCTGACACTTATCACTCCAGACAAAAGAAACATCTTTCCGGGTCAACTTAGTTAAGGGTAAGGCTATAGAACTGAAGTTCTTAATGAACCTACGGTAATAGCCAGCTAACCCTAAGAAACTACGGATCTCCGTTGGTGTCTTCGACTGCTCCCACTGTAAAACAGATTCTACCTTTTTAGGGTCAACACGAATACCCGAAGCAGATATCACATGCCCAAGGAAAGATACTTTTGGCAACCAGAACTCACACTTGCTAAACTTAGCGTATAGCTTGTGTTCTCTTATCAAAGTTAGAGCCTGACAAAGATGATGTTCATGCTGCTGAGCATCTCTACTATAGATCAGAATGTCATCTATGAAGACAACAACACACTGATCAAGGAAAGGTCAAAAGATTCTATTCATGAGTTCCATAAATGCAACTGGTGCATTAGTTAGTCCAAATGACATAATTGTGAACTCATAGTGACCATACCTAGTCCTGAAGGCAGACTTAGATATGTCACTATCCTTAATACGGAGTTGATGATATCCTAACCTCAAATCTATCTTTGAGAAGACGGTTGCACCATGCAACTGATAAAAAAGATCACCAATCCTCGGCAGATGGTACTTATTCTTTATTGTTCCTTTGTTTAGTTATCTGTAATCAATGCACAACCACATTGATCCGTCTTTCTTTTTAATGAAAAGAACCGGAGCACCCCAGGGTGAAGTACTCGGTCGGATGAAACCCTTCTCAAGCAACTCCTAAAGTTGTTTCTTGAGTTCTTCCATCTCAGCAGGCGCCATCCTATACGGTGTTTGTGCTATAGGTTGTGTATCTAGGATCAAATTGATTTCAAAATCAATTTCCCGAGGCGATGGTACACCTGGAAGTTCTTTAGGAAATATATCTTTGAATTCCCTGACTACAGGAACTTCAGCAGGGTTAGGACTCTCCATGGTAGTATCTACCACATGGGCCAAGAATGCATAACATCCTTGCCTCATCAGCTTCTCAGCAACCATAGCTGACACCAGACAGGTAGGTAGAATCTTTCTCTCTCCTTGAAAGATCCATGTGTCACTTTCATCAGCAAACACAACTTGCTTGGATTCACAATCCAAAACAACCCTATACCTTTCCAAGGTATCCATCCCAAGGATTATATCAAATCCTTGCATCTCAAGTGGTATAAGATCCACTTGAATGTGATGATCAGAAAAGAAGAGGATGCAGGGAGAGCAAACCTCCTGCAACATAGCAGACCCTCTCAACAGAGTCTCAAGCAACAGGCTATCTGCCATATGAATGACTGTCATATTGCAGTTATGAATCACTCTTCGAGTGATAAAGGAGTGTGTAGCACCTGGGTCAATCAAAACAGATACAACACAAGATGTAGACATATCAGAAAATAACTACTCCATCTGACCTGCCACAACCCGAGGGTTGATCACTACATCAAGTGGGTTCATCGCATAGAACCTTGCTATCGCCTGAGGTTGATTCGGTGTTGACGATCTAGCTTGGGACGCTTGTCCACGTCCTCTAGCTGCTCCTTGAAACTGTCTCCTCTGGGATCCTTGCTGACTCTGCCTTTGTGGTTGGGTTACACTTGTAGGTCTAGCTCTGCAGTCCTTCATTAGGTGTCCCACCTTCCCACATATGTAACAACTTCTCTCCAATTGTTGTGGTCTTGGTGGTTTCGTAACTGACATCGATGTTGAACTGCGAGCCCCTTGTAGTGGTAGGCTTTGTCCTCTACCTCTACTCGGTGTCCACTGTGTCTGAGAACTAGGTCTAGGTGGTGGTGGTGTAGGCGCAGAAAACCTAGGCTTCTTGAAGTCTCTAGATGAAGATCCCTAGAACTGAGGATATCTCTTATGGGTTTGCCTCTTCTCTGCTACGGACCTTTCTATCCTTCGGACTGACTCAACGAAGGTAGCAAACCTTTCCCGGTTCTCTAGGGTAGATACGGGAGTAGTCAACTCAGCATTCAACCCTTTCTCGAACCATCTGATCCTTTCTTCATCTATAGTAGCCATGTGCGGACAAAACCGCAACAAGTCCATGAACTTAGCCTCGTACTCGCTAATGTTCATCATACATTGCCTTAACCTCTCGAACTGAGAGATTTTCTCATCCAGGAACGTCTTAGGGAAATATCTATTGATAAATTCCCGTCGGAAGACTTCCCATGCAACCTCCACACCATGCCTCTTATGCTCTTCCATGGTCCACCAGTGACCAGCACTCCCCTTGAGAAGATAGACAGCATGTCTAACCTTCTCAGCTTTTGGGATGTTCAGGATTCTAAAGGCCTTCTCGAGCTCGGTTAACCACAGATCGGCATCTGCAGGGTCAGCTGTTCCAAAGTACTCGGTTGCTCCGACTCAACAAAGTCGTTCGAACGTTTTACCGATACCTTGTCCTTCAAGATGGGCAGGTGCCCTAGGTGCAGGCATGGGCATCCTATCTGTGATGTGTGTCATGGCAGTCATAAACTGCCCAAACATAGTCTGAACAGCTGGGTTTCCCATGTCAGCTGGGTTAAACTGAGGTGGCTCCATAGGTGGCTCAGGTACATGTTGTTCTATCTCCGGGTTTCTTACACCTTCTCGGGGTGCAGTGACACTACTTTCTGCCACATACTCCTCGTGTGGTCCAGACATCCTTACTTATCTTCTTCTCCTGAGGAGCAGAAGACTCTATTAGATATACTGGAAAACACTAAGAATAGACTCGACATCCTAAGTCCTATGTCTCTGTAGACTCAGCGAACCTAGAGCTCTGATACCACTAAATTGTGCCAACTTATACGAGATAAATGAATGCGGAAGCGAATTACTGAAAATCACTGGAAATTAAAACTTTTTAAGCAAAGATATTCAAGCATAAAACTCTTTTATATTTAAACAAGATAAACTGTTTACATCATTGTAAAATCACCTCTCGAGTGATTATATACATCCAGATACAAAATCTCGAGGCTTAAAGCCAAAAACCTCAGACCTACTGACTCCTAGGACTTGAGAGTATAGAGACGACATAAGACAAACTAACTACATGACTTGACAGTCAGTATCTCCACCTGAGATTCACTGCTGCCCTTGGTGTTGCTGCTGTTGATACTGCTCACCCTCAGAATGGTTTCTCCATCCTCGACGTCCACCTAAAAAGTTGAAATCTACGGGGTGAGACAATTTGAACAATTGTCCCAGCGAGAGTTATAACTCTCCGCTAGAAGCTTTGTTATAGCAAGTAAAGAATAACATAAGCAAAGTAACTTAAATCATTCAACAGTAGGTTTGATAATAAATAAAACAACTTCATTAAGGAATATGAAGAACATGTATACTAGATACTTGAACAAGATATTAATATAAACACTGTAATATCAATCATTGTTTCTCGTAGTTCAACCCTAGCAGATATGCTACGCGGCTGATTATATTTTACAAATATTATTATGCCCTACGGAGACGAGGTATACCGCTCATACTCCAACCGATCACTACTAAGTCACATCGGTATCATACATAGGTCATCAAAAGAGCCGGATTTTTATGACCTCATCTTCCTCAGTCAGTGTGAGGATCAACATGCAGGACATCTCATGTCTCTGCTAAAATAGCTTACCAGGGTATTCTGGCACTTCGCTATTACCGTCACAGTGGCATTATGTACTCTCTTCGCCATCGAAAGATCTCTTGTTTATCTCTCATCGATGCGGTATTTAATGATTCCCTCGAGGGATTTGTGGTACATCACCCCGGCATAAACATATAGTGAAGGGTTGATAGATTAAGATACATCTACATCAATTCCTACACTAGGACGTAAGGATATTTGCGTCCATATTCCCCCACATACTCAAAAGTATGTGATCCAGGAGTTCCCTTAGGAAAACTTGTTTCACCATCATTTAGCTTCTGACAATGATGGATCTATGATCAGGGCTCTACATGATATGATTATACTTGATTATTTAGGTACATTTCAACATTATTTTAACATCAAGCATGTTTCCAAGCATTTAACTATTAAAACACTACTATAAAAGAAGAATACTAAATGTACCAAGTTTAACTCACATCAATTATCATATGGATATCAATTCTTAATCATCTCATCATAAGTCATCTAATCATCATGACCTTGATGTTATTCATGGCTCTTACAGCCTATCCATCTCATATGATACCACTTTAAACTAGGCAACATAGTATGCCACTATTCATAAAGCTAATAACATGCTTTCAATGAATATGATATCATAACCTTTACCTGGTTATGATTATTCTCTTATAAGAACCTGCATGATCAATTCAACTGATAATAATAACAATTCATTCCCAGATTAGCAATTTATAAAGCAGGAATAACCTTTTCAAATCAAGGGTTGTACCTTCATGCCTTCACTTAAGGCTAGGTTCCCTTATTAACATCAGTTAGGGTTATTCAATCTCTTTCATTATGATTAGGAATAATGATTCCTCATCTCATACTTTAATTATAAAGATTCATGCTTAAAAGCATAACCTAGAATTAGGGTTTATTGTACATTTCATCACCTCATCTTCAATTAGGGTTTATCATTCTCATTACATGTATTTACCCTAAAATTAGGGTTTACTATTCACTTCATGGTGAATTGAGCTCATAGCATCATCATGTATGAAATTATCCCCAATTGATGTCTTCAAATTTGGTTAAGATTCATTAATCACCATAATTAGGGTTTCCATGATCTCACTTTGGTGGATCATACCCTAATCATGTGCATCCATGCATATTTAAGGTATTTTACTTGACTTTTATTCACATTAGGAGTTTTCTCTCTCCTCTCACTAATAGATGGTGATCACATCACTCTAGATTAGGTTAGGTCCAGTCATCTTTGTTTAATCATAAGTCAAGTCATCACCATTATAGTCATTAGGGTTTTGCTTAATCAAGGGGTGTTATCTACTTGAACCCTTCAAGGGCACATTGGTAAAACTCATCATTAACCATAACATGGATCAAACTACTAATCACTTAGCCCCTTAATGTCTTTAGGTATCATTAGGGTTTAGATTAAACAATCATTGAACCATCTAAGCCTTCAAGGCATTAGGTATTCTTAACCCTAAAAGTCTCCAAACGGTTTCACACATCAATCTCCAAATGATTTTGAAACTGCATGGAGGAGTTGGTCGTTTGGTAAGTTTGACCTTCAAGACCGCATGACACTCAAGACCGTTTGACCTTAAACGGTCTTGAAACCGTTTCACCATGTTGACCGTTTGGACATGGTTAACTTTGAAACCATTTGATCAAACCGCATGACCAAACCGCATGGGTTCAAACCGCATAAGCTCCAAACCGCATGACCTTCAAACGGTTTAGAAACTGTTTGAGCCCAAACGGTCTTGAGACTGTTTGGTCCAAATGGCTCAAAACTGCATGGACCTAAAAGGTACATCAACACTTGTAATCGATTAGGGTTTTCAATGTTGAACCCCTCAATTGACCTCATACATGTTAACCACTCATCAATTAAGCCAATTAGGGTTATCCTTAACCAATTGGACACTCAATTTACCCTCAATTGATAGCCAATTAGGGTTGGAACCAATTGAATTATGATTTATAATTGATTAACCATCAACATTGATCAACATGAGTCTAATTGAAGTTGAACCCATCAACTAGCATCCAATTGGGCCATGACCTAACCCCAAACGGTCTTGGGATCATTTGGACATCCTTCAAATGGTCTTGAGACCGTTTTCCCAAAGTCCCATAAAAAACTAAGTCAATTTGATAAGGGTTGAACCCTAATTAAGTGACAAATCAGCACTTTTAATTATTCCAACAACCTATTGTGATTGGACCTTCAATTGATTAAATTATCTTAACCCTAGACCTCCAAACGGTCTTGAGTGATCACCAAACGGTCTTCAGACCGTTTGGGCCACTCAACCCAAACTTCAACACAATTAGTCCTTAAAATCAGCAATTGAACCCGATTAGGGTTTAGAGGATTGAAGTGCCTTCAACTTGTGATTTACTTGCAATTAGATTATAATTCTTTGTAAATGATTAATTCATGATGTTGTCAACAGACCCTCAAATGGTCAACCCTTGGTCAAACCTCTCAAACGATTTTGAAACCTTTTGAGTCCAAATGGTTTTGCAAACCGCATGAGATCAAACGGTTTTGCAAACCATTTGAACCATGGGGGAGGGACCGTTTGATAAAGTAACCTAGGTATTCACGCCCATCATCATCTAAATTGAGACCAAGGTCGGTTCTTCATGTATTTTCTTGCAATATTGCAAGGAAAGATGGGGAAGAAGAAGAACTAACTACTAGTTTGCAAGAACAAAGATATGTATAACAAAGCAAGAGGTTTAGAGTCATAAAACCCGCCTTAAGGTCGTCCCTAAAGCTCCAAGCTTCCAAGATTTCAAGCCTTTAATGGTGTCTTGAGCTCCATAGGTTGGCCAAGGTCGTTTCTCCAAGAATTGGCTGGGAAAGATCGGCTAGAAAGAAGAATCAAGTAAGAAATACTAACAAACCAACCTTGCTTCATGGTTTCCTCCACAAATCCGAGCAAGAAGATGACCCAAGCCTACCTAGCTTCTCCTTATCCATTCTCCTCTGCTCCAGAGCTCTGTCTTAGTCAGTTTAAGCAAGGGGATAAGTGAGAAGGAAGGGGAAACGTTTCATTTGGTTGCAAAGATAGAGTATATATATATACTTTGGGTGAAACTTCAACATAAGGACATCTAGTTTCTTGTTTTCACATCTAGGTCCCTCTCTTATTTAGGCACGCCCCTTATCCTCATTTCTAAGGTAAAACTCTTTCTAAAACCAAGGGCTAAAGGCAAAGAAGGTTAACTTATTACTAAGGTGCACATATAAAAGGGTCTCCTTACTTATAAATTGATTATTCAATTACAAGGGTGTTCCTTCTTATTTGATTTTTCAAAAGAAGTGCCCTCTTCATCATTCTTACTCTAAATGATGCCAAAGGTTATAAAAGATATTCTAGAAGGTGTATTTTACAAGTTGCACCCCACATTTTGGGTAAATTACACTTTACACCAAAACTAGGGTTTAGAACACAAGGATTGCTCCACAAGCTGCATCTCGGTGCCCAAGCTTGGAGAATCCATCATACTTCATCATATTAAATCTTATGATGTCTCAACACCAAAGGAACATCTAAACATGTGCGATTTGCAAGTTAACCCCTCTAATTGGGTAATTTGCACATAGGTCCCTATATTACAAAACAATATTACAACATTGTTCAAAAAGGACAGAAATGGAAACATATGTTTCTCAGGAGCTTTAATTACATATCAAAAGATAATCACAAGCATATAATTACATAATTAGGCAAAACATCTAGGGTTAGTTCATAACCCAGATCAGGGATGTTACAATATCAGTTAATGGAACAAGAGTGTAGGCACATGAAGATCGGGTGCCTGACGTCCTCCAACTTGACCCAACCATTCTTGAAAACCTTGCCTATCAACATCTTATGGGGCAGTTAATGGCTACGATGAATCTCATGGTGGAAAGGTTGCCAGTGCCTCTGCCAAGAGCACATGCTCCCCATGGTGAAACATCAGGTACTGGGAAGACTTTCGAGCGGCTTCGCTGAGTTGGGGCTTCAGATTATGCTGGGATGACTGATCCAGAAGATGCAGATATGTAGCTGACAGGTCTCGAGAAGGCCTTCCAGATCCTCGACATCCCCAAAGAAGACAAAGTCAAGCACGCTGTCTACCTTTCAGAAAGGTAATGCTGGCCACTGGTGGGCCATCGAGGAGGAGAAGCGACCTGGTGAGGTGATCTGTTGGGAGGTTTTACGACAGGAGTTCATCATCCGATACTTACCGAAGACGTATCTGGATGAGAAGATCAACCAGTTTGAGTGTTTGGGCCAAGGATCGATGAGCATCATCGAGTATGAAGACAAGTTTATAGACCTGTTGAGGTTTTGTCCTCACACGGCGACGACAGATGATGAGAGAATCAGACAGTTTGATAATGGTTTGAGCACTGAGTTGACAACACCTACTGTTGCTTTGGAGAACCAGGAGCGGTTCACCACGTTTGTGGAGTCTGTCTGAAGGATAGAATGGTCTGTTAAGGAGAAGAGAGAGTCCATGACCAAGAAAAGGCCTGCTCAATTCCTGAGACAGAGGTTTGATGGCTTCAAGAAGCCAAGGTTTTCAGCACCTTCAGTGATACAAGGTTCCAGTGTGCCGTCACAGTGGTCTCCAAGTAAGGGAAGAGGGTGTGAATTTTTTCCATCCAAAGCCCACAGTACAGCTTCAGTGGCAGTGACATGCCCGTCTAGGCCACAACAGAGAGACCAGTCATGTCATCTTTGTGGTCAAGTTGGGCATTTCAAGATAAATTTCCCAAAGAGAGATGTTGAAGTGACACATCAACCGAGGTAGAACCAACAAGGGTTAGATAGAAAACATTATAGTGGTAACAGAAGGCGAGGACACGGTCAAGCATCGCAAGTGGGATCATCTACCCAAGGAAGCAGAGGGCGTGGATGACAGCAAGCAACGACTTGATTCTATGCTATGAGTCAGTCGGAGGTGATAGTCAACCTGCGAGTGGTGGTAGGTCAGATGGAGTTATTTCCTTCTAATTTGTCTTCTTCTTGCTTTATATCTATTCTGGTTGACCTGGGTGCTACACACTCTTTTATTGCATGTAGTATGCTTGATAGATGTCTTTTACCTATTAGTTGTAAGAAGCATAGCTTGTTGTTAGAAACCCCTCTTAATGGTTCCTCGATGCTTCGAGAGGTGTGTCCATCTTGTGTTCTATCTTTTTCAGGACACAGTATACAAGTAGATCTTATACCACTTGATATACATGGATTCGATGTGATCCTTGGGATGGATACCTTAGAGAAGTATAAGGTTGTGTTGGATTGTGGTTCCAAACAAGCAGTGTTTGATGACGATAGTGAGCAGTGGATCTTCCAGGGAGATAGAAAGATCCTTCCAACATGTTTAGTATCATCTATGGTGGTAGAGAAGTTGTTGCGGCAAGGATGTAAGGCGTTCTTAGCTCACATTGTGGATACTGACGTGTATTTTACTACGCGCTAAAAATGCAAGTGTACGCGTCGAGTAATATAGGCCTTTGTGAGGCCTGAGTCGAACACAGGGATACGTTGAATTATTGGAGACTTCTACTAACTATTTGCGATCAGCTAAGCCGGATAACAAAGTAGGGTTTGTTGTCGAAACTAAAAGAAAATAAAAATAAAACAAAGCAAACAATCGATTAAAGGTTGATTTAATCAATTCAAAAGGATATATTTAGGATTTCGGTTTCACCGCGGGTCAACATTGCATTAGGTTTCATATAACTCCTCAATCTTCTCTCTCTATCCGGGTAGTGGCCTGAAAACAGAATTACCCACTGTCGTGGTGTAATTCACTACTTAGGTTTAGGTTGATTCCACCGTCGTAGTAATCATTCCCCTAAACTAAGCGCATTACGAACGATCTCTCAGTTTCCACCATTAATTTTACACCTCCTTTGTCAAGGGATTTATCGATTAATGTAGGTTTCGTCTCTTTTCAACCGTTAATCCTTCTGTCGAAGTGATTAAGGGCATTAAGTTATTATTATAGTGATCAAGCATAACAATATATGGAGAAAACGAAACTATACCACGGATTTAAGAGAGAAAATATGAATTATTAATATAAAACTGTCATACAATGCATTCCCGGGCTACTCCCGGTCCTAAAGATGGAGGGGATTAGCCCCGCATGGTCATCTCGCACAAATACATGGTAGAAATAGGGGAAATCATATGAAAAATGTGAATTGAATGGGAAAACCCCTGAACGGAGGAGAACCGGTGGATCCTTTGCGTAGAACACAAGCTTTCCCGCCTCTCGGTGGTGAAATTCGTCTTCGGCAGCGTCCGGAATGACAGGGATGAACTTCTGGCCTCCGTTCTCCTTTCTCCCGCTCCTCGACACTTGTGCAATGACAAATTAGATGATCATCTCCTCTGGGCGGCCGTCATTAGGTATAAGTCCCTAATTAGGTCGTCAAATAACTCCAGCCGTCCGATTGAGATCAAAATGAATCCAACGCATA
Source organism: Alisma plantago-aquatica (assembly GCA_963693085.1). Taxonomy (NCBI): domain Eukaryota; kingdom Viridiplantae; phylum Streptophyta; class Magnoliopsida; order Alismatales; family Alismataceae; genus Alisma; species Alisma plantago-aquatica. Next base: position 333,418,674 of record OY856412.1, on the reverse strand, counting down.
TCTGCCGGCGTCGATAGCATCGACGCGGGTCGATGGTATCGACCTAGCGTATTAGCGGCAGCCTTCTTTTCTTTTCGTCTGAGTGCCTGTGATCATCTTGATACCATCGACTTGGATGTCGATGGTATCGACTCTCTGTAGCGTCGGGTTTGTCGTTTAGCGACGTTGTAGCCTCCATGTGTCGATGGCATCGACTTGAATGTCGATGGTATCGACAGCTTCCTCGCCAGCAACCTAAAGGGATCTCGATGCCATCGACTTGGGTGTCGATGGTATCGACTCTGTGTAGCTCCTCTCGGCTGGCAACCTGTGGCTTGGTCGATGGTATCGACGGAAGCAGATACTTGTTTTTCCTGAAATTCCAAGACAAGACCAAATAAATCCACACAAATTATGATAATATGATAAATAATGCTCAATATGATAAAACTAAGGGGATTTGACATAAAATGATGGCAAAGACCGAAATGAGTGAATTATGCAATATTATCCATAAAAATGACTAATAAGAGCACAAACCACATATAAAACAGGTCTATAAATGCGACTCAAAATCATCGCATCAAACTCCCCTAAGCTTGAACATTGCTCGGCCTCGAGCAACTAATCCTTAGAATAGAATTGCAAATGTCAACTGAAAAACAACACACCAACCCAACATCCTATGTGACTCCCACTGAACATTCTCAAACCGGCCTTCTCTAACCACAGAACAGCAATTACCCTAAAGGCGACAATAATCATCAATAAAAGAAATTTACCTCCAAACCGATGAACACTATCACATAAGGCAGTTAACATAATAAAATTCGCCGTATCAGCATTGGTGCATCTTGTGATCACCTATACTACGTTGCTCGCCCTAACTACCATCTACATGGAAGCAGTTCTCCTGATAATCATTAGTGATGAGAATTTCACGGTGGCCTACCAATCCGAGCAACGGGTGGATGAAAATGGGTGGCTCATGGAAGAATTTGGAAATATTGTACAGTTTCAACATGCATAATACAAAAATGTCCTAAATGATGCCAATGCACATTGAAAATACCCTAATGCCTAAAATTGGGTGAAGTGATGCATGCACTAACCTTCCTACTCAAAATGAGATGGACGTCTAATCAAATTACATCATGTACTCAATTTCCTGTAATGCGAGTGATATCCTGTTCCTTTCTCCCTCTTATTTCACTTCCTTCTGAATTCTCTCTTTTTTTTTCAGATTTTCAGAAATTTTTTTTTTCTTTAGCCCACATATCCATAATTGCTTAAGGACAAGTTTATTAAGCTATTTTCTTCATGCTTGGAAATCTTTGCAATATTTAGAAGGTATGGAACAGTTAAATTCATCTTTGAGGAAAAATTGAGATACATGGTGTATTTTATGCATGAATATCATGAGTGCAACTACATGGCATGCACCTAAAGGTAATGTGCATGAATCCCTATATTTTTTTTCTTTTTATGCAAAAGTATGGAGAAATATCAATGCGAGTCCTATCTAAATGCTATGCACACAAGAAGGAATTAAAACTGCACTTTACTTCCAATTCTTAGGTGGATTATGGAAAAATGAAGTGGAATGATCACAAGATTAAATGACTGAACCTTAGAAAGATATTATGTGTCCCTCCGTACTGACCTGTGTAGTGGTTTAGAAGGTTCTCTCTCTTACATCCAATTAAGGTCTCATTACCATTTGGTTAGGTTAGGCTCAAACAACCATTACTGTCCACTTTGCATGAATCCATAGGAGTACAAGTGTGAAATGTTGTTTTAAAGTTGACATAATCAATCATTTTCGTAGGATGTGTTCCCCAAGGTCAACCAAAGCAAGCTATCCAAAGACACAAAAAATTTTAAATTTTCCTTAAATTTCCCATGAACTAACAGCAAGATGACACACGTTTACGACATCCACAGTTACACTAGATAGCACGTGGATCCTACAAAAACTAAAGATGCAAGAAACAAATAACAATGCTAAAAACTAAAATAATAAAAGATAGAGCTGTTCCAACTACCCCCCTAAGCTTGAATTCGACTATGGCCTCATAGTCAAAAACAAACTTAAGAGTGGAACAGAGATACCCGATCAGTCTTGTGGAGGCGGAGGTGGGTACTGTGGGGCCGTAGGATCCCAAGAAGGATACTCCCCCTAGAAGCTCGGATCGTAATGGGTCCTCGGCGGAGGCTGTGGATAGCCTCCAAAGTAGCTCTGACTCCAGTAGTGGTTGTAGAAGGGCTCCTGTTGCATCTCCATCCGTTGCAACCGATTGTGTATCTACTGTTGGTTGTCGAGGAGGAGACGTTCATTCTCGAACATCGCCCTTTGGTTGTCAAGTAACCGGTTCGTAGTATCCTGAATACCGGTATACATCTCTAGATGTTGATGCTGTGTCTGATGGATGTCCTGCAGCATCGTGTACATGCCTTGCATGGAGTAGGCATCCTCGCTCGGCTGCGAGGGCTGTGGTGATGGCGGCGGGGGCTGTGATGATGAAGACACACCCGGATGCATCCGAGGACGCTTCCATGGTGCTACCCGTGCACGAAGAGGTGTGAATGCCTCCTCTTCCTCCTCAGCCTCGCCTTCTTGTCTGTTGCTGCCTCCTTCATCACCGCCTTCTTCCTCATCGGAGTCGATGGCTATGATCGGCCATCTGAAATGTTGTGCGCCCTCGATGTTGAAGACGGGATCCGGCAGTGCGCACTCCTGGTACGCTTGATTCACATGGCAATGTGCAAATGCCGCGCCATCCCGAAGAAGAATTAAGTTGGCCCGGTGAAGATGTTGCAAGTTAACCTTGCTTCTTGTAGAAAGAGGAGTGAGGGTTTGGAAATTCAGTCCCAAGTACGACGCCAGTTTGGTGATGAGCCCACCAAAGTGAATCGGCACTTTCCTCGTACTCCTCTTTACATCCATCACACGCTGCAAAAAGAATGCACCCCAATTGCATTCTTGTCTCTTCAGAAGCTTGTATAGAAAAAAGAGATCGGAGCCTTGAAATTTGCTAAGGGCCAGATCACCCCGTGCAAAAACAGTAGAACTCAGCATCCGATGCAAAACCCGAACGAAGGGGTGCTCGAAGTCGGCTACCGCTGCGTTGTGGTAGCTAACCGACCTCCCTTGTGGCACCGTCACCAACTCGGAGAAGATCATGTCGTAATCGGTGCGGTGGTCCGGCCTCCGGTGGTCAAACTGGGAATGATTCCAGTTGAAAATTTTGTTGAACTGCCACAGCGTGAGGACGTAGTCGTGGTTGTATAGCCGGAAAGATACCTGACCCTGAATCCACTCTCGGTCAGTAGCATTGATGTCATTGGGATAGATGCAGACGTCCAACGACGCCATGAACTCGGCTACCAGCTCTTTGTATGTTGGCCAGTCACTAAAGAACGACTGGCCATCTTGATGATGCTCCAGTTCGCCAGGCCTTATTCTAGTGTTACGGGCCTGTCCGTTAAGAACATAGGCCAAGTTGGCCTCGAATCCCAGATCGCGCACCATCTCCCGGTCCACATAACGGGTGGGCTCGATCTTCCTCCTCATTATCTCCTCGTAGATCTTTCGAATCTCCGGGGAAGGATGGATGAGTCGGGGACGAGAAACTGATGCCGTTGGTGGTGGGATGAATTCCGTCGGAGTTGCGTGTGAGGATGATTCTCCGGCTGTATGCACCATGGTGGCGACGAGAAAGGGGTTGAAGAAGAAGAGCTCGGGGAAGATGGAGACTTGATTCTCCGCTCGGTGAAGATCTTTGCTCGATGTTTCTACTCTTCGATCTTGGATGGCTCGGGGGAGTGCTCGGCGTGAAGGAGGAAGTTCACTCTGAAGGTGTGACGTCAAATGACGTAATAACTCTCCTTATATAGACTTGGCCGGCGCTACTGTAGACCCGTCGATACCATCGACGCAGGTCGATGGTATCGACACGTCTCGATGCTATCCGCCTCCCTCGCGAGTATCGACGGCTGACGATTGCTGGATCGTGAAACCCGGATTGCTGACCTGTCTATACCATCGACACGAGTCGATAGTATCGACGCAGCACCCGGATCGCTGACGTGGACTTCGCGATCGCCGTCGATGTCGTTGCGCGGATCGGTGACATGGATGGTCGATACCATCGACAGGAGTCGATGGTATCGACTTGGCTTCATTGCGACACCGCCACTTTTTCACTTCAACCTGTGACCATGTCGATACTATCGACACGACCGTCGATGGTATCGAGTTGACTGAGACAAATTGCTCTGAACTTCTCCAGAGATCTCGATGGTATCGACTGCTGTGTCGATACTATCGTCAGTTGTTCCGCGACCTGCCTGTTGGTGTGTCGATACTATCGAGGAGGCTGTCGATAGTATCGACGCAGCATGAATCTTGCAGTTGTCAACCTGAACCTATGTTGATACCATCGACCAGTGTGTCGATGGTATCGACCCTGCCTCAGCCTGCACAATGAACAAACGGATCAAGGTATCTTCTTTACATCAAAATTTAAACGAAATGAAAGCAATCTATGACTATAATTAAACTATCCTAATGTACCGATGGTTGGGTTGCCTCCCAACAAGCGCCCTTATTTAACGTCTTAGGCTAGACGGTATGAAGCTCATCATCTTTTCACATTGAAGACTGCGCTTAGAGGATCATTCGGTAATTTGAATTCAACTCGATCTCCTCCAATTCCCAAGGACAAAGTACCTCTCCCTAAGGCAGTCACGACGTCCGCCGTTGCTTGAAACGGTCTTCCTAGAAGAATTTCACAGCTTTGGAGCGGTGGCATATCAATAACAACAAAATCAACCGGGAATATGAATCTATCCACTTTGACGAGAACATCTTCACATACTCCATAGGGTCTCACGGTAGACCCATCTGCCAATTCAATTGTTGCGGCCAACTTCTTTATCTCTTTTAACCCCAACTTTTGAAATGTCGCCAAAGGCATGAGATTTATGCTAGCGCCGGAATCACATTGCGCTTTAGGAAAATGTTGACCACCTATTGAGCACGGAATGTAAAAACCTCCTGGGTCTTTTCTCTTCTTTGGCGAACTCCCATGTATCATAGAGCTCACCGTCTCATTCATTCGACAAATATCATCGTCTTTTATCCTCCTCTTCTTATTGATGATTTCCTTGATGAACCTCCCATAGGCGGGTACTTTCTCAATCATCTCCACTAATAGAATATTGATGTGGAGTTTTCGGAATATCTCCAGGAATTTCTTAAAATGACGATGCTCTTTCTTTGACTTAGGATTAACCAAATTTGAAACATCTGCTGCCTCAGCGCGCCTATGAGGTGGCACATATGAGCTTTTTGGGGGCACCTCCCCCAAGCTTGCTTCAAGCACTCCCTCCGACTTGGGCTTTGGTGAGACAACCTCAATGGTAATAGCTTGTTGTGGTTTCTCTCTCACGTTTGCTGTCTCCGCACGTGCACAAACAACCTGCAATTCTTCTTCTTGCCTACATGGAGATACAATATTCATAACTCTCTCTGATTTTCTGAAGAAAGGGTTTCCGCCCGGCAATCCATAGTAAGTGCGTGGATATGGTATTGCCGGTGTCGCATGCATATTGAAAGTCATTTTTCTTTCTTCTACATCTCCTTGCACTTGAAATTCCTCCTCATTACTCACCACAGACATATACTTGACCTGATGGTGTGCTTGGGCCACGTTCGCATTCTCGGCTGGTTTTTGTTGATTGGCGTGCTTGATTGCCACCACTTCACTCGAAATCTGTGCCACAGTGGTTTCCAATGCCCTCATTTGTGCTCCATGGCTTTGCAGCGTCTGCCCAAACTTGGTTAGAACATCACCTTGAGATTGTAATTGCTTACCAAACATGGCCATCATCTCTTGCTTTTGCTGTACCATTTGACTCAGTAGTTCAGTGTTCTTATCCTCGACTCTTGGTTGTGGCTTGGCATCCGGATCCTGCAGAAAATTATTCGGATCCTTCCATGAAAACTTTTTGTCCTTTCTCCATGAGTAGTCCTTGTTTCTATAGCCCTGTTGTTGCATAAATTTCACTTGGGCCTCCTCATCTTCAGATGCATCTTCCTTAGTTAGCAGCTTCTTGGCTAGAAGATCTAACTTATCATTCAGCTCCCTAACTGTTCTAGATTCGCCAACAGCCTTGACCTGTTCCACGGCACCTCTGTCACCCCATGACTGTTTCCTAGCCATGTTCTTTAGTATCTCCCAACATCTGGTATATGTATTGTTCAGAAAGAATCCTGACCCAGCTGAATCCAAATTACTCCTATCATGATCAGAGAGAGCAAAATAGAAGATTTTTACCTGTGTCTCTTTGTCCAAACCATGATGCGGACATCTCCTCAACATAACCTGAAATCGCTCCCAGGTCTCAGAATATGTTGCTCCTGCCAAGGAACTTGGGAACAGCTTGAGGTACAAAGCATCTTGTGGAAACCTGTCTATCTTCACCATGTCACAGTTTTCGACGAACTGGCTGATATGTGCAACAGGATCCTCGTTCTTAAACCCATGAAATGCATTTGATTTTACCAAGTTAATCGACGTTGGATCGATCTTGTATGTCGGTATGTTGATCGCCTGCTTTTTTATAGGCCCCTTTGAAGCTGATGAGGAAGAAGCTTTGATCTTCTCCCATATAGTCTATGGCTCGGCCATGTCTTCTGCTTCAGATTCAGAGTCTATCTCTTCTTGGTACTCGTGCTCAGAATGCTCCTCGTCTCCAGGTCCCGGAAACGAAACCTCTGGTGTGCGATTGTCGTAGTCTGTACTACGTGTATGCACCATACACAGTACCTGAAATAAGAAAATTCGAGTTCAGTACTATGCTTAGATGAGTATAACAATTATAGTGCAATGTTAAAATATATGAATTTGAATGAAAATTAAAAAGAAATTTGTGGCCTAGAGTGGCCGCTTGTAGCACTCGAAGTGCCAACAATTCGTCGTATCCCCGAAAACGGCGCCAAAAACTTGACGTGTATTTTACTACGCGCTAAAAACGCAAGTGTACGCGTCGAGTAATATAGGCCTTTGTGAGGCCCGAGTCGAACACAGGTATACATTGAATTATTGGAGACTTCTACTAACTATTTGCGATCAGCTAAGCCGGATAACAAAGTAGGGTTTGTTGTCGAAACTAAAAGAAAATAAAAATAAAACAAAGCAAACAATCAATTAAAGGTTGATTTAATCAATTCAAAATGATATCTTTAGGATTTTGATTTCACCGCAGGTCAACATTGCATTAGGTTTCATATAACTCCTCAATCTTCTCTCTCTATCCGGGTAGTGGCCTGAAAACAGAATTACCCACTGTCGTGGTGTAATTCACTACTTAGGTTTAGGTTGATTCCACCGTCGTAGTAATCATTCCCCTAAACTAAGCGCATTACGAACGATCTCTCTGTTTCCACCATTAATTTTACACCTCCTTTGTCAAGGGATTTATCGATTAATGTAGGTTTCGTCTCTTTTCAACCGTTAATCCTTCTGTCGAAGTGATTAAGGGCATTAAGTTATTATTATGGTGATCAAGCATAACAATATATGGAGAAAACGAAACTATACCATGGATTTAAGAGAGAAAATATGAATTATTAATATAAAATTGTCATACAATGCATTCCCGGGCTACTCCCGGTCCTAAAGATGGAGGGGATTAGCCCCGCATGGTCATCTCGCACAAATACATGGTAGAAATAGGGGAAATCATATGAAAAACGTGAATTGAATGGGAAAACCCCTGAACGGAGGAGAACAGGTGGATCCTTTGCGTAGAACACGAGCTTTCCCGCCTCTCGGTGGTGAAATTCGTCTTCGGCAGCGTCCGGAACGACAGGGATGAACTTCTAGCCTCTGTTCTCCTTTCTCCCGCTCCTCGGCACTTGTGCAATGACAAATTAGATGATCATCTCCTCTGGGCAGCCGTCATTAGGTATAAGTCCCTAATTAGGTCGTCAAATAACTCCAGCCGTCCGATTGAGATCAAAATGAATCCAACGCATATCTGCCGGCGTCGATACCATCGACGCGGGTCGATGGTATCGACCTAGCGTATTAGCGGAAGCCTTCTTTTCTTTTCGTCTGAGTGCCTGTGATCATCTCGATACCATCGACTTGGATGTCGATGGTATCGACTCTCTGTAGCGTCGGGTTTGTCGTTTAGCGACGTTGTAGCCTCCATGTCTCGATGGCATCGACTTGAATGTCGATGGTATCGACAGCTTCCTCGCCAGCAACCTAAAGGGATCTTGATGCCATCGACTTGGGTGTCGATGGTATCGACTCTGTGTAGCTCCTCTCAGCTGGCAACATGTGGCTTGGTCGATGGTATCGACTTCCGTCGATGGTATCGACGGAAGCAGATACTTGTTTTTCCTGAAATTCCAAGACAAGACCAAATAAATCCACACAAATTATGATAATATGATAAATAATGCTCAATATGATAAAACTAAGGGGATTTGACATAAAATGATGGCAAAGACCAAAATGAGTGAATTATGCAATATTATCCATAAAAATGACTAATAAGAGCACAAACCACATATAAAACAGGTATATAAATGTGACTCAAAATCATCGCATCAGATACCAAGGCAAAAGGTCCTAGCCTTGAGGAGGTGCTTGTTATTTGAGAGTTTGGGGATGTGTTTCTCGATGAGTTCCCTGGTGTTCCCCCACCTCAAGAGATTGACTTTGATATCAATCTGGTACCAGGAACACAACTAGTTGCTCAGACACCGTACAGGATGGCTCCAGCCGAGTTGTTAGAGCTGAAGAAGCAGTTACAAGAGTTGTTGGATAAAGGTTTCATTAGACCGAGCACATTGTCGTGGGGTGCTCCGGTCCTACTCGTAAAGAAGAAGGATGGATCGATGTGTTTCTACATAGATTATCGGTAGTTGAATAAAGTTACGATCAAGAACAAGTACCTATTACTGAGGATAGATGATATATTTGATCAGTTGCGTGGTGCTACAGTGTTCTCAAAGATCGATCTACAGACTGGATATCATTAGTTAAGAATTAAGGATGAGGACATACCAAAGTCATCTTTTAGGATGAGGTATGGTCACTTTGAGTTCGTGGTTATGTTGTTTGGGCTAACCAATGCGCCTGTTGCTTTCATGGATCCGATGAACAGGGTATTCTGTCCGTTTCTAGATCAGTTTGTTGTGTTTTTATAGATGACATCTTAATCTATAGTTGAGACAGTCAAGAGCATGAACATCATGTTTGACAAGTGTTGACTCTTCTACGCCAACATCAGTTGTATGCCAAGTTTAGTAAGTGCGAGTTTTGGTTGAAAGAAGTGACTTTCTTGGGTCATGTGATATCTGTAGAAGGAGTCAGAGTGGACCCTAAGAAGGTGGAGTCATTTGTAGAATGGGAGCAACCAAAGGCGCCGACAGAAGTTCATATTTTCAGGGTTTAGCAGGATACTACCGGAGGTTTATAAGGAACTTCAGTGTTATCACGTTACCATTGACAAAATTGACCAGGAAGGATGTACTTTTTGTTTGGAATGATCGTTGTCAGCAAGCTTTCCAAAGTTTGAAGGAGAATATGACTAGTGCTCCAGTGTTAGTGCTGCCAGAGCCTGGGAAAGGCTATGTTGTTTTCTACAATGCTTTCAAGAAAGGCTTAGGATTTGTGCTGATGCAGGAAGATCATGTGGTTTCTTTTGCTTCACGATAGCTTAAGAAACATGAGGATAATTATCCGACACATGATTTGGAGCTGGCAGTGGTGGTCCATGCGTTAAAGATTTGGAGACACTATCTTTATGGGGAAGTGTGTCAGATCTTTACAGATCATAAAAACTTGAAGTACATCTTCTCACATAGTGAGTTGAACATGCGACAACGTCACTTGATGGAGCTGATCAACGATTATGATTGCACTATTGAGTATCATCCTGGTAAGGCGAACGTGGTAGCTAATGCACTTAGCAGGAAGTCTTATTCTCTTCCTATGAAGAAGGCACAGTTGAGTTCCTTGGTATGCCATAGGCGGGATATGTTTGTCTCTTTGCGACAGATGAATGTACGGTTGGAAGTTTCCTTGTTGGCATGATTGTCGGCATAGATGCAAGTAAAGCCTACATTGAGACAGCAGATCAAAGATGCACAACAAGCAGATGCTTCAGTTTAGTTGATAAGATCAGAGTTCGGCAGCGAAAAGCATGATGGGTTCCATGAGTCCAAGGATGGACTAGTTTTCTATCATGGTAGGATGGTGGTCCCCGATGTTGATAATCTGAGAAAGCTAGTACTCGAGGAATCACACACGTCAATGTATGCTATGCATCCAGGTGTCACCAAGATGTATTATAATCTGAAGGACCTGTATTTGTGTCCTGACTTGAAGAGAGATGTAGCCAAGTTTGTGGTTAGGTGTGCGGTATGCCAGCAAGTCAAGGCTGAGCATCAGAAGCCGGTAGGTATGTTGCAACCCATGCTGATACCACAGCGAAAATGGGATCATATAACCATGGATTTCATAGTTGTTCTACGAAGGACAGCTAAGAATCATGATTCCATCTGGGTGATAGTGGACAGATTGACAAAGTCTGCTCATTTTATACCTATAAAGACAACATATACAACAGATAAGCTTGCTTAGGTGTATGTGGATGAGATAGTGCATTTTCACGGTGTGCCCCAAACGATAGTCTTTGACAGAAGACCCCAGTTCACGAGTCATTTTTGGGAACAATTGCATAAAGCGTTGGGAATGTAGTTGAGGTTCAGTACCGCTTTCCACCCACAGACAGATGGATAGTTTGACAGGACTATTCATACTTTGTAGGATCTTCTCTGAGCTTGTGTTTTGCAGTTCCCAGGCAGTTGGGACGTGCATCTCAGTTTAATAGAGTTCGCCTACAACAATAGTTACCAGCGGAGCATCGACATGGCTCCTTATGAGGCTTTATATGGTAGGAAGTGTAGATCTCCTTTGTGATGGTATGAGTCAGGAAAGTATCCAGCTTTTGGGTCCTGAGTTAGTGCAGCAGACAACAGAGAAGATCAAAGTGATAAAGCAACAATTGAAAGCAGCACAGGACAGACAGAAGTCATATGCAGATAATCGTGATGACCTTTAGAGTTCCAGGTGGGAGACAAAGTGTTTCTCAAGGTCTCACTATGGAAAGGCGTGCTGAGGTTTAGACGGAAAGGCAAGCTGGCACCCAGGTATATGGGGCCATATCTGGTAATAGCACGTGTTGGCAAGGTAGCTTACAAGTTAGAACTACTGCCAGAGTTGCATAGGTTACATCTGATGTTCCATGTCAGTATGCTCAAGAGAAGTCATCCAGATACAGGGACAGTGATACAACCGGTTGAGGTTGAGCTTGACGAAGACGTGACCTACGAGGAAGGTCCAGTGATGATTCTTGACATAAGAGTGAAGAAGTTGAAGAGGAAGGACCTAGTTCTTGTTAAGGTTCTCTGGCATCATCGTGGCATTGAGGAAGCCACGTGGGAGCTTGATAAAGAGATGAGGAAGAAGTATCCCTCGCTTTTCTCTTCAGATTTTGGGAGCAAAATCCCTTTGTAGAGGTTTATGGCTTGTAAGGACCCTAACCTTCATTTTGGGCTTATCCTATTTGCTTTGCCTAAACCTTATGTTTAGTTGCTTGTTAATCACCTCTAGTGGTGATTAGGGTTTTTTCGTGCTTTGTTGAGAGTTGGAGGTGCTACTTGCAAATGACCCAAGTTTTAGGGTTGATATGCAAGTTTGTCACCTTGAGAGATGTTTCTCTCTCTCCTTGCATCCTCTAGGGTTGAGAGGATAGGTTGGGCTTGTTGTTTGAGTAGCTTTGGGATTTGTTTTTCCTTGTTGAGCCTTGTTTGGGCTTTGCCTTACTTTGTTGGGCCTTGTATCGGGCAAGCTCTAGGTGTATCAGCCAAGCTTGGTGCCTTGTGTCGGCCATGTATATCAGCCAAGGAGGGTGCTGGTGGGTGTGAAAGTTTGCCATGATAGGAGACACACACCCCACCACCTTGCATCATTTGTGTCACCCCCTTGTGGACACTTGGTGCTTGTTGCTTTCATGTGGCAAATGCTTTGGACATGTGGAAGTGGCGAGAAGAGTAGGTAGCTTTGCCCCATGGACAAGTGTCCCTAGGTTGGGCGACACCTTACCTTAGTTTCTCTTCACCCTCTTCTATATATGTTTGTCCTTTCTCTTGCTTGGGATCCCTTTTAGTTCCTTAGTTGCCTTCCTTTTTCCTTAGTGGACGATACCTCTCCTTGGTAGAGCTTGGTGGCCAATCTTCTTGGAGTCTTCTTCTTCCTCTAGTGGTGGCCGAACCCTAGAGTGTGTCTTGCTTCTCTTCTTGTGGTGGTGCTTGGAGGTTGGTTCTAGGATATTGGAGCTTGTTTAAGGTGGGTTACATAACTCCTAACCCTAGCTATACTACTTCCTTTTCTTGTTGCATGTTTATGTTTCATCCGGATCGGCCATGCATCTTGTTAAATATGTTTCTTGCCCTAGTTTGTACCTTTAATCTTTTTGAATATATGATGGATATGTTGTTTATGTGTTCTTGACCTTGGTAGCTGAACCATGAGTTTAGGGTTTCTTGGGCAAAACCCCTTTCTCTTCCATTTGGTTTAGAGAAGTGAGTCCAAGCTCTAGTGGTGTAGGAAAAACCCCTCTCACTTGGTTGTTGAGAGGTGAGTCTATACTCTAGTTGCTTGGGCAATACCCTTGTCTCACCATGGATTTGAGAGGTGAGACTTGGTTGGATGTTGACCTAGTGGAGGTTGGGATCTTGACCAATGTGGGGATGATCCACCATGTTGCCTGATATGTGATGGAGGTTGTGCAAAACCCCTCTCTCTTGGTTGTTGAGAGGTGAGCCAACTCTCTTAATCTATTAGGGTTTGATGATGGTGATCTTGAGGTTGGTGATGAACAAACCAATATGGACCTTGTGCTTTGTACGATACCCCTCTTCTAGGGTTTTGGCTTGGACGATATGATAAGTTGAGTTCTGTTGGCTTTGTTGCCCGATATGATGTTTGGGTAGTGAAACCCTAATAGGTGCCTTAGTGGTGACCGAGATGTAGTGCCTAACCCAGTTGGATGACATGCCACCTTGTGGTGCCTTGGTGTCGTATGTTGTAGTAAGCTTGTTGGGTGACACAGTGTTAAGCTTGGGTGCCATGGCCTTGGCCGTTATGGCTTTGGCCGATATGGTGAAGAAGGATGCCCGATATGAACCCTAACCCTAATGGGTGATAGGGTCTTGGCTGTTAGGGCTAGTTGTGTTGCCTGACACACCCTTGCTCTTTGGTTGCACGGTATGAGTTGCACGATATCACCCCTAGTTCCTTGGCTGCACGATACACAACTCCTAGACTAGTTGCACAATACACAACATCTTTGTTTGCCCGATATCCCTTATGCATGGATGCACCCCATCGTTGACCAATATGTGGGGCTAAGTGCCCTAGACGATAGGATTTTAGTGAGGGATGTTATCCTGTCTGATACCCCTTTGGGTAAGGATGCGCTGCCTGTCACACCTATAGTGAGGGTAGGTGGTATCTTTGGTAAGGGTTGCACCTAGCTCGGAAACCCTAGTTTTGGTGAGTCATTATCTTGATGATGCGTTATGAATGATAGGTTGTGAACCATGATATGTTTGATACTTAAAGATGATGCTACATAAGATGATAAGACACACAGTTATGTTTATAAGATAAGGGCATAGTGGATGCTCATGGTTTGATAGCAATAATGTAATTAATACAACTTTATGCCTCTTGTAATTATGATCATGGATGTTAATCCAATCATGTACCTTCAACCCTAATAGCATGATGATCATAAAGATCTATGCCACATGATTTAAGTGGTCTCTTTTGATATGCATACTAATCATGCAGGTGTATCAAATGAATTCATAGCCAGATAAGAGTTATGAGGTATATGTGTTGTGAATAACACTGAATGATGATAATCCTTGTGGATGAGATAACTTGTATCACCAGTATGATGTGAAAGGTATGTAGATCTGATAAAGGCTGAGTGCCTAGTTGAGGTGTTATCCTCTGATGTTGAGATAAGGGATTGCTATCCCATGGTGATGATGTAAGCCTTGAGAGGCAGTGACATTCTGTGATGAGGGATCGAGATCCCATGGTAATAATGCAACTCAATGTTATTTATGTTTTACAACTTGGTTGCCTCAACAATCCACTTAAAATATACTAATTAATTACAGTGGAACATATCATGTAGTTTGTCCTAGCCATAGATCCATCATCACCAATAGTTGGTGATGGTGAAACGGGTTCTCCTGCGGGTTAACCCGGAAGCACATATTGTTGAATATGTGTGGTTTCTCCTAGCCAAAAATAGGAGGATTAGAGTGCAACTTTGGTTCTAGACTCCAGAGCGCGGTTTCAATCCCGTGGCTCAATATGAAAGAGAATGGTGAACATGCCCATGGCTCAATGATTATGGAGCACGGTGAAAGGCCCGTGGCTCGGATCACTAGCACCGATACCTGTAACAAGGTGGGATAGGCAGACGGTAGCCTGACCCTGTGTGGCTGCGGCCACCTAAGCATGAGACTGCGGTCCTGCTTGTTAAGTACTCATGCACTGACCACGAGGTGGTGAGGTTGTGGAGTCCGGCTCTTCCATTGACCTTGTATGGCACCAGCTTGGGCTTCATAGCCGATGGTTGAATTTGAGCGGTACGGCTCACTTCCTCAAGGCATGATAATACAGAATCCAGACAAATAGTATATACTGCTTAGGGAAAAACACAGACATTGATTGAGGCCTTGCTTGTATAGTTGATCTACTTATACCTTGCAGTTATTCGTACGTTCCTTATATTTTTTGATAAGCTCTTATAAAGCTTATCTTGTCAATCATGTTCCATAAAGAAAATCTGGTCATATGCCTCCTGGATACCCTGGTAAGATTGTTAATAATATAAATTCTGCTCATAATGTTTCTCTTATGATCTGCTGATATCAGTTATCTTCTTTACCTGCTTCTTCTGAAGTTTTATAGTTTCGATGGGGAGTTATATTTCTCGCTGGGACTGTGTGTCTCACCCCGTTGGTTTACAACCTTTTTAGGTGATCGTGCTAGATGTGGTGGTGGTCGTGAGGTTGTGGCCGAGCAGCAAGAAGAGCAGTAGGAGGCTAGAGATGGATATGCTGCTATTTTGGTTGTTTTGTAGTAGAGTCCTAGAGTCATCCCTGTGCTCTCAGGTCCTCAGAGGTGTTTTGATGATGTTTTACAATGTATAACTGATGTAGCTTTGTATATCCTGTTGCTGGCCTGATGTGGCCCGTTATGTATGTATAAACAGGTGATGAACTTCTGTACTGACAGAGCAGTTGGTTCCTATAAGATGTGGACATATATCAAGGTTATGTATATTTATATAACATGTTTCCTTGCAGATGAGGTTCTGAATGTAATAGTTCTCTTTCCGCAATCGGTTTTAATTAACCTATGTTTTTTGGTATTATGTGGTTTATGGTGTTTCCGCACATTTTCGCGTGGCATCTCGTTGTCTGTGTGATAGCGGGATGTCACCCTACAATAGGGATATCAAAAGATTCAAAAATGTGCCCAGTTGTCAAGAAGAGCATCTCCCAATTAGATAATTGAATCTCCCTCTTCCACAAATGAAATTAAGAATCAATGTTTGGAGCCTTGTCATTGTAATCTTTTAGAATAATTAGCAATCTAGAAATCAACCACTCTCAACATGTTGATGTGCAACACTTCTCAACTCCTCCCTCACCTCACTCATCGCCCAATTCCTTAGTTGCATCCATCTCCCTTCAAAAGTTATATACTAAATAGACAAGATCCATAGATCTTTTCTTTGGGGTGACAATAAAAAAAAATAAATACTCAAATGGGAGATGATATGTGAACCAAACATTTATTGTGGACAGGGAAGGTTAAACCTTAGAACACAATCACATTGTGTTATATGTCAAATCACAACATACTTGTGTAATAACATCCCTATCATCTAGAAATAATTGGATCTTGACAAATAATATTCCTACACAAACCTCTGGCATAAAACTACACCTTCAAACACCTCCCTCTTATGAAAATAATTCAGCAAATCCATGTACATCATTCAAAATGGAATCCAAGTTCCATCTCCTACTCAAACACACAAATTCTGGATATTTGGAAGGTAAATCCATTAAAATTACTAAAATTTAACACCTCTATTCCTACTAACAAGAAAAAACTTAACTACATCAAAAAACACTCAAACTTACGTCATCATTTGTGTTTATACCTCAAGAAAAACCACTCCACTCCTCTGAATACATCCGAAGGCAACTATCCTCTAACAACTTCTCTATTGACATGAAATGAATATGTCACTGTTTCTACACCTCCAAACAAACATATTTATTCTATAGTCATCCTAGAATCACAAATATTTTTGATTAGAAGTAAATAAAAATCTGATGCCCACCAAAAATTTACATTATTGATGGGTCATAACAAGTTCATGACAGGAGAGAAATGGACCTTACGGGAGTTCTGAGGACTAACTGTTAGCTTATTTTGTCGATCAAAATATTAAAATACTGACCATCTCTTCTTTATTTGTACACAAGCACAATCTATTTTATCAAAACTTTATATCGTTTGTGTTTAATGATACTTCTTGTACATCGAACCATTTGACTATCCCTGGTTCCTGCTTTATAATCTGATTTTGCGTACGTAATATCAGATTTATTTTTATTGTGATACAATTAAACTTCATAGAAAATAATAAATGTATATAAAGATTAAGTAAAGATTAGGGAGTTCCCATTTATAAGAGGTGAGGACCCATTTACTGTATTTCCAAGATTAAAAGTAAGGACAGAGTTTTGTTATTTTTTTTGTTGGGAACGAATATTTAAACATTTAAAACCGGAGACCGCATAGTGGCGGCTGCGTGTTCATCGATCTTTCTCGAGAACAGAAAACATCATGATGAACACATCACATCGTATCTGCGATAATCCTTTGCATTTGCCACGAAGCCCTGTGCCGGAAGACGGGCATGCACCATGCATGAATCCTTGTAATTCTACATTTAGAAAAATTCTATGAATAACCGACCACATTCTCGGGAGTCTACCCGGTCCTCAGAATTGGCTTCCTGTTGCGCCAACTACCGACTGTGCTAGATGTCAGCAACAATTAAAACAATAAAAGATGGAGGAAGTAGAATAAAGAGAAAATGATTTTGTCCATAACTTTCAATCCGGAGCGTATTTTTCGATGAAATAAATTGTATTAGAATCCTTGAAAAAAATATTTTCCAACGAGACTAGTGTTGACATATTTTGAAATAATGATAATACACGAGAAACATAGTACCATATATTAGGATACCATACACATATTCTGGGTATTGTACGTCTGAATGAAGGAGGATCAACAAGTGGGTACTCAACTTATGTCTGCATTTTGTAAAAAAATATTGTTCAGATGACAAATGTTGTTATGGCAATTCATAGGTACTGTACTTATACTTCTAGACTAGTTATACAATTATGCTTGATTTATTTGTTAGGTTATGCGTCAGTAACTTAGTTGAAATTAACATGTGGGTACAATACTTATGGTTGCATTTTATATGTGATTTTTGACATGATGTGCATTGTACTTTTGAGATCATTAACAAGTAGGTACTCAACTTATGTTTGTATTATGTAAAAGAAATTGTCCAGATGACTAATGTTGTTATGCGATTTCGAAGGTACTGTACTTATACTTCTCCATCGGTTATATGATTATGCTTGGTTTTGTAATTTGGTAACTATTGTACTTATGCTTGAGTATTAACAAGTGGCTGCAGTACTGTACTTATGCTTGAGTATTAACAAGTGGCTGCAGTACTTATGAATCCATAAGTACAATACTCACGAGTATTGTTGATCCTCCTTCATTCAAAAGTACACTACTCACGAGTACTGTACGTTTGTACCCAGAACATGTATATGGTATCCTAATATATGATACTATGTTTCTCGCGTAATATCATTATTTCAAAATATGTCAACACTGGTCTCGTTGGAAAGTATTTTCTACAAGGATTCTAATGCAATTTATTTCGTCGAAAAATACGTTTCGAATTAAAAGTTATGGACAAAACTATTTTCTCTCTCTTCTACTTCCCTCATCCTTTATTACATTAATTGATGCTAAATGGTATTGCACGTAGTGGGGCGCAGCAGGTGCACAGTTCCGAGAACCGAGTATACCAGCGGGTGGCTGGCCGGTTGTGTGTAGCGTAGCTCCACATTTATCACATCATCTCAGTGGTTTGGTGTAATTTGACCTGAAAAAGTCAAGTCCCCTTCTAAGTTATCGAAAATAATTCCATCACGCGCGGGTAGCTGCAAGCTCGCCTCACGCACGGGGAAGAAGTGGTTTGTTAGGGGAAAGGCTGGTTTGATTTTAATTGGATGGGCTGACAGATGTTGTGTAATATACAAATAAATTTATTTTGCTTATAACTTTTGGACCGTGATGAATTTTTTGACAAAATAAAAACCATTAGATTCGTTATAAAAATGCAATCCAACAAGACTAATATTGATATATTTTTATGAAAAAAATATATAAATCATATGAATAGGTTATTCTGGGTGCCAATGAACCATTTTGAGCGTCAATTAACCATCTTTGGGTGTCATTAGTCATTTATGGGCGCCGCTATAATTCTTGGTGTCAATGAACCATTTTGGGCACCATTTTAAACTTCTGGGTGTCAATGAACCATTTTGGGCGTCAATTACTTTATTTGGTGTCATCTTTATACTTTTGGGTGTCAATTAACTATTTTGGGTGTCAAATAACCATTTATAGGTGTCAATAACCTTTTATGGGTGCCATAGCATCCAAAAATATTGTATTTGGGCGTCATTTTAAACTCAATTAACCATATTTAGGTGTCATTAATAATTTATGGGCGTCGTTATAATTCTAGGTGTCAATGAACCATTTTGGGAGCCATTTTAAACTTGTGGGTGTCAATGAACTATTTTGGGCGTCAATTACCTTATTTGAGCGTCATTTTTATACTTTTGGGTGTCAATGAATTATTTTGGATGTCAATTAATCATTTTTGGGTGTCAATAACCTTTTATGGGCATCATAGCATCCAAAAATGCTTTATTTGGGCATCATTTTAAACTTCTAGGTGTCAATGAATCATTTTGAGTGTCAATTACCTTATTTGTGCGCCATCTTTATACTTTGGGTGTGCAATGCACCATTTTGGGCGTCAATTAACTATTTTTGGGTGTCAATAGCCATTTATGGGTGACATAGCATCCAAAAATGGCAAAATAGCGCCCAAAAATGGTTAAATAGTTGTTTTAGTTGTTGATACCTTATTTGGGTGTCATCTTTATATTTCCGGATATCAATGAACCATTTTGGTTGTCAACTAACCATTTTTAGATGTCAATAATCATTTATGAACGCCATTGTCAATTAACCTATATATATCATTTTTATTTTTTTTTTTCAAAAATATGTCAACATTAGGCTTGTTAGATTGCATTTTTCGTAACGAAACCAACGGTTTTTGTTTTATTAAAAAATTCTTTACGTTTCAAAAGTTATAAGCAATACAAATTTATTTACCTATTGCATAATTTCAAAAAGACCACCCAATCACCATCCGCCACGTGGTGCCATTTATGAGACTGCTTAAGGTTGGTTTCCTTGGAAAAATTCTACACATAACACCTGACCTACCCGCTGGCCTACCCGATACTCGGGAATAGATAATTTTTAATTAATCCCAGCATGCAGCTGGTTTTTGATACTATTACCCATGTACTCTGTCCACTCCATGCAACAGTCATGCAAATGGCAGATATCAATCCACTATAGCTTACAAAAAAATTCTATTGTATATTTATCTCCACTGCATATTATGTAAGTACTGTACCTACAATAAATACATATTCATTCACAAATGAATTTGAGAGGTACTGTACTTATATTTGACAAACTGGGTTGAAAATTAATAATTGGGTACAATACTTATAGATGCATTTTATAGTTGATTATGGACCAGATGTGCACTACATTTTTGTAAAAAAATTATGTCCAGGCAAAAAATGCTTTTATTGGATTCCGTAGGTACTGTACTTATGCTTCTTCCAGATCAGTTATACAATTATACTTGATTTTGTAATTTGTTAAGTACTGTACTTATGCTTGGTTTTATAATTTGGTAAGTACTGTACTTATGTATGAAAAAACTGAGTTGGAATTAACAAGTGGGTACTATACTTATTTTGCATGGATTTCGTATACTTATGTCTAGATGACAAATGTTACTACTGGATTCCGTAGGTACTGTAATTATGCTTCTAGATCAATATTGCTATTGGATTATGTAGGTACTGTACTAATACGGGAATGCATGTGGGTGGATTAGAACGGGAGAAAATAATTACAAGAGAAAAAATGAATTAATACACTTTGTATGGACTTTGCATGAGTATTAATACTCTGGAGAGAAGAGTGAAGAGACATTCTGTGCCATTCTCTGCACTTTGTATGAACTTTGTATGAGTATTAATACAAAGATAAATGCAAATGCTGTAGTTTCCTAAAAAAAACTCGTGGGAACTGGGGGTAAGGGGACTGTGTAGCCTACTCTTTCCTTTGCGTCAAACCGCTCACACGTGAGCTTGAGCTTGCGGGAAGCTTAGTCCCTAAGTTGTGCGGGATGCTTAGTAACTAAGTTATACTGATTGGTTTGTTGGAAGTCCAGTGCGGAACTTAATTCCGTAATTTTCCCTGAACTTCCGATGATATATATACCTTTCCCAAAACGAGTTCATAGGAAAGCAGCCGGAAAACAAATTCCGTTCGCAGCCGTGTCTCGCCAGCTTTCTTCCTCCTCTCGTCCGACGATGACTCCACAAGGCATGCAAGAGGCGACAGTCCTGCTGCCACCTACGCACCTGGAAGCGTTCTGGTAGCTGCTCACAACGCTGGTCGCAGATCCATCCTTTCAGCCCAGCAAGCCATCTCCAACTAGCATGAAGTGGCGGCGGTGTATCTCCACTCTTAGCAAACAGGCTTGATTATTCCTTCCGATACTAATGTCCATTACAAGTCAGCAGCAAATTCCAAAAGTATTAATCTTTTTGGTGTATCTTTCTCGTTGAGAATAAACAAATCCTCATACCCATGGTCACGCCGCAGACAACTCACGATAAACTCTGCCCCTAAATCTTTGCCCTAATCCCAATTTTTGTCATGTTTTCAAGAGAACACAAATTTCAAACCAATCAGTAGGAACTCATTTTCCAGGAACTCAATTGTAGTTTCAGGAAATTGAATTCCGGAAAAATTACAGTTACATACCAGTCAGACCCTCGCGATCGCATACATCACCGCCTCTTCAGCTCCTTGTCGCCGTTCTTATATACTGCACAGAGAGAAGCGGGACGCTCGGCATTTTCACGTTTGTAGCAAGAAGGAGACAGTATCCCACCTAGCTAGGTAGACATGGGCGTGCCTTCCTTTTACAGATGGTTGGTTTCAAAATACCCGAAAGTAGTTGTACGCGCGGTGGACGAGGAGGAGCCTAACGTCGATGACTATTCACGCTGGTGGGAAGCAACTTCATCTTCCCCTACCAACGGACCCTTCGACAACCTGTATCTGGATATGAACGGGATTATCCATCCCTGCTTCCATCCAGAGGACCAGGTATCTGAGCTTAACTGGCTTCCATTCTTATGGGTCTACATCAATCCCTCTGCCTTTATATACAAAAATGATAAAGCAGCAACCTGAAATGCGCATTACATCTTCAGCTCTTCCCTCCCACTACCGAGGATGAGGTGTTCGCGGCCATGTTCCGTTATATCGACCGCATCATCCGCGTCGTTAGACCGAGGAAGTTTGTCTACATGGCGATAGGTGAGCGTCGACGTCAGTCTTCGTCCTTCTGTACTTACTCTGAGCTGTATGCATTTACCACCTGTTTACGCAGACGGTGTGGCCCCTAGGGCCAAAATGAACCAGCAACGCTCCAGGAGGTTCCGGGCAGCAAAAGACGCCGAGCTCGCCGTAAGCAGCTAGCCAGCGCTGTTTTGTACTGATAATAAGTCTCTTACTAACTGATTCGTCTAATCATGGTCTGAGCTGGCTGCTTGCAGGACGCCGAGGAGGAGAGGCTCCGACGGGAGTTTCAAAGGAAGGGTAAGCCAGTGTTGCCCAAGGCTGAGACCCAGCTCAGCGACTCAAACGTAATCACCCCGGGTACTGCCTTCATGGCCCGGTTGTCCCGAGCGCTAGAGTATTATATACGGTCAAGGTTAAACAACCATCCTGGATGGAAAAACTTGAAGGTAATACTTTCTGATGGGAACGTCCCTGGAGAAGGGGAGCACAAAATCATGGCCTTCATAAGACTTCAAAGAAATCTTCCGGGGTACGACCCCAATACCCGCCACTGCCTCTACGGACTGGTGAGTAAATAAACACGCGTATGCTCCCTTGCCTTTTAAATAGTGTCTCTTCTCTTACTGGTTGGTAGCAATGGCATTTTCTTTGGCTGTATCTGTACCCTTGCAGGATGCTGATCTTATCTTTTTGGCATTGGCAACACATGAGCTGAATATCTCCATACTCCGAGAGGTCAGCGCATTGAGTTTCATGTTTTGTACCTCTACTCAGGAATGATCGGCCTTCCTCCTCCCATATGCAAAATTGTATCAACTGCCATGTATTTGTAAATACCGTTCTATAGGATCTCATTTGTACCTCTTTAAGGAATGGTAGGATATTCTTACTCAAACTACTCAAGACATCTCGTCAGCTCTTGAGGGGAGCCTCTCAGCTCCTGTCCAGGAAAGATTGAAGTCGAACCCCTTTGTGCAGAAGGCCATAGCCCGAAAGGGTGGAATGAAACCATTACAGGTGATCAAACAATTATGTGATATAGTTCTTTGGTTAACTTTTAATTAGATTTTGTAGGATTTTCTACACTTGTGAATAGTACAGCTACAACTGCCAATTGTTCAATTGATCGAACTGAGAACATACTGCAATTATTTTTCATGTGTGATTCTATATGAGTATTGGATTTTGAATATCTTTCTTATAGCAGTTTAAGTTATTTAAGATAGTAGACCTCCCAGTTATAGTTGCGGAAGTTAGAAGGAAGAGAATGTTTAGACATGAATTTTGAAATAAATGGCTTGAGACTGTCCTAGCGTCACAGTTGCCAAGCCACAAGTCAGTGACATTTTGTGATACTTGAGCAGTTTTCATTCCTTGTTTTTCTGTAGGAAGTTATATTAAACCATATGCAAACCATAATAAATACACTGGATATCTTGAATGCGCATGTAAATTTTGTTGTTATCGTAATTTCTTACCCAGTTCGTTGGGATCATAGCAGTCCGAGTATGACGTATTAATAGGATCGTGACTTTTCAATTTTGAACCAAATTGTACATAAATGTTAAAATTTTAGATATCTTGGAAATTCAGAGTTTTAACCAGCACGAGTGTCTTATGCCCTAGCCATGATTCGAAATTATACACTTGGATATTAAATTAGCATGTACTATTAGAATGTAAACTGCTTTTGTGGCCCCATGATTAATTAGTAGTTCAGCTACATCGCTGAGCTGTTAATGGTGCCGCGTGAACCTAGAGTCCTAAAATTGTGAATCCCATAGTATCCCTACCAAGTTGTGGGATAAAATTAACAAAGATGATGAACTAAGACATCTGCTTTTTTTATTACTGCAATGAAAATGATCTGCCTACGTTGATGATAACAAAGATGATGAAAACTAATTGACACCATAAAAACAAAATGCATGTGGGGAGTTGTAATGTTGAAGCAACCATGAGGAAACAAATTCAATCAATGCATGAGCTGTTCATAGTCTAGGGCCAGAAAAGTTTATAGGAGATAATTGACATCATGGGAACACCCTAAAAGTTGTGCTAAATACTAATATGTCAAATCCCTTTATATGTTACGTCATATATTTATAACGTTGATGATGTTAGTGGTGCGTGATTGGTGGTGGTATGATGTTAATTCTTATGTATTGGTTTTCATTCCTGTTGGGTTGTTTATATAATGAAGATTTCTAGTTTGTGTTGAGATTTGCATCATGCTATCATTGTTTTTGTGCGTCTACCTACACTTTCCTGACATGCTTTTGTGGGATATATAATACTAGAAGTATATCGTAAATGGAATTACATGTTTACATATGCTGTTAATGATGTAAGTTGGTAGCATGGGTGGTTCGACACAGGACTCCGCATGAAGGAACTCGAGTTCAAATTCTCGAACAAGCATCCTTGGAATGAGCTACTCCTCATGTAGGCCAACAAACTATGTTACTTTAATTGGTATCCGGGCTTGTGAGCTGTGCGGACCACTGAATTTTCCCTGCCAGCTGGCCTCGAAATTAGCTATTTTGAGGAGGGGTTCCTTGTCATAAAAAAACAAAAAATATATTGGCCTTGTCAATTTGATATAATGAAGTTGTGAAATCTACATGTGAAAATATTAAGGTTTACAAATTCTTTACTTATGATGAATATTAGTTTATAAAAAAATTAATACTAGGGTTTAATGCGGGCATCACGAAACAGCATAAAATATAAATGAGCAAATATGCAGTATGTATAGTAGTAAATAAATTATTCAGTACTTATTGCTAAGAATATATGACAACAAGCTGAAATTTAAGTCTTAGTATTTTATATATTGTGTGACCGACCTTAGTATATGGACATTTTTTTTTCAAGTTTGCCCCATATATGTCTCATATCTTAAAATTACCAAAGAATTCCCATTTTTCATGGCAAAGTGACTTTTCTTAGTGTACTAGTTATATAATTCATTAATAATCTTTAGTTTGCTAGTTTTCTTCCATGTTCCATAGGCTAATAAAGGGAACTGATTTGAAATTTCTTAGTTATCTCTAATGGGTTTTTGATAATAAAAATCCCACCTCGACCCTTTTTATGACACAAGGAGTTATGTGAGATGATAAAAAGATAATGTTGTTTAATAGAATGTTGCTCTGTGTCTAAAGACAATATTGGGACTATGTGGGTTTATGTCACACAGCTAGCTAATTCATTACTTGTATGGCTCGTTTAGACATACTGAAAATACACATGTTGAGGCTATTGGAATTCATTAGAATTGGATATACGTTTTTGATAATTTACATATTCTATCGTCCAATGGATATGGTTTGACCAAATCACTATATGAAGCATATATTTTAAAAATCATATCTAACTTATGTTGTTTTAGTGCTATCTTTGACATAGATTGTTCAGGTTTTGCTGGTTATTGTTTCATATCAAATGAGAACCATATCTTCCATTTGTTTGGTTTTGTTTTATATTTAGGCAGTAAAGAGCTTGCCTACGACTATATTTAAAGTATGAGATGTTTTTCATATTTAGGTTTCTCTACCTTCTAAAAATGCATCTTATTTTGTACTTCATAACCATCAAGAAGATTGTCAGCTATGATTGTTTGAAAAGAAGGTATAAGCATGTACGTACTACGGTTGACACCTATGAGTTTTTGGATCATGTCAAAATTTTCATACCCATGAAGAAAATTGTCAGCTATGATTGTTTGAAAAGAGGGTATAAGCATCTACGCCCAGCGGTGGTCACCTATGAGTCATTGTATCATCTCAAAGTTTTTAAGCATGCAGTGGTGGTGTGTGTGGTGTTCCTTGTTGATGTCGATTGTTTTTTATAGTCATTTACCTGGCTTGGTCAAGTATCATGCTGATTATTGCTGATTCCATCATTTGGCAGTTCCTTAACATTTGGACGCTTAGGGAATATCTGGAGCAAGAGTTCACAATTCCAGACGCTTCTGTGAATATGGACATTGAACGGATTGTTGATGATTTTGTCTTCATGTCATTTTTTGCGGGAAATGACTTCATCCCCCATCTCCCTTCCTTAGAGACGCATGAGGTGTTTGGATCTGTATATTTATGTTTCTTTTTGTATCCAAATAACTAAATGCTACTGTCATACTTCTCCCAGAATGCTATCGATTTATTAATTTATGTGTACAAGTCAGAGTTCAAAAAAATGGGTGGATATCTCATAGACACAACAAAGGTACGATTGATATCACTTCACATCATCTAACATTATTGGAACTTTGCCTGAGTTTGTTGTTGATATTGTAAAAATATGAATCACATTTTTTGGATTAGTTAAAGGAAAAGAAAGCTGCTTTTGTCAAGGCCAAAAGGGTGGAGATATTCATTCAGGCTGTTGCAAGTCACGAGACTAAAATATTTATCAAAAGATACAACATGTTGCAGGTTTTTCTTCACATTCATTTTGGATATGTGAATATAGTTTTGCCTTATTGTGGCTTTCTGAATTTACTATGTACTACCTAATTTACGTGGTATTTAACCCAGTTGATTATGCAATATTGATAATTTGTCATTTATGTTTTAAGCTAATGCTATATTAGACTCAGAATTTTTCATGAACTTGTTAGGCTAAGCTAAAAAGGATAATGAGGCAACAGATGGAAGAAAGCGAAAACGAAGCATCTAACTCTGTAAGATCATTGTAGCTTATGGTATTGTCCTTTTATTTGATTTTGGTTTTGGAATCTTGAACTGGATTTTCAATTATTCAAGTGCGACGAGAAGATAATTAGGTTTGACCCAATATTGTAGGAGTTGTTATTACCAAAGGATGAGTGTTCTGTAGCCGGGTCAAATTCACAGGCCATTGAATCCACTGTGTTTATGTTAGAAAAATGCAACATTAGAAACGACATCTCTGAGGAACAGAGGGCAGAAGTAAGCCGTGATATTGCTACCGCAACATATTTTAGAACACTGTAGTATTCTTCTAATTCATTATTCTTTTTGGTCTACAGTTTGTTCTAGCGAACACTAAAGAACTCATCGTTTCACTGAAAAATTTCCTGCGGGATAAGGGAGATCTTTTTAAGCATGACACTCCCGGTAGTGACAAGGTAGAGTAGCATGTATATGTTTCAAATTAAGACACTTTTGAAATGCAAAATACAATGTTTTCTTTAAATTATCATGTTCTTGTTATCAGATAATGCTCGGCCATCCCGGCGGTGAGGAACGATATTACCGTGAGAAGTTCTCCCTTGTAACCTTATCAGAAATACAACTGCAGAAGAAAGAAGTAGTGAGCTGAATTCTTTTTAGTAGCAATCGGATGTTTCACAATTTCTGTAATGTTCGTAGTCTGCAGTTTGTAGTCAAATTTTGAGCAAAAATTCATCTAGGTACAAAAGTACACCGAAGGATTGTGCTGGACTCTTATTTACTACTATTCAGGAGTGGCGTCATGGCAATGGTAATGTAAATGGGGAGACATTCCACCAAGTTTGCCAGTATGGGTTGCAATGTAATGAGCTTTTCCTCTGCTAGGTACTATCCGTTCCACTATGCTCCATTTGCCTTGGACTTGAAGGGAATGCCCTGGTCCTCGGTAAGTTTTAATCTCGGGGCACCGATTAAACCATTTGAGCAGCTCCTATGCGTGCTTCCTCCAAGAAGGTGATATCTCTTGTCATATGTTGTGTCAGTATCTCCCGTGTTCATGTCACTTAATATGTTTTGCAATCATATACTGCAGCGCCCCTGCATTGCCAGAAGTATACGGCCGCGTAATGACCACAAAAGAATCAGCTTTGGAAGAATTTTATCCAGAGGGTACTTCTGGATTACACTTTCAATTTTCTCATTCGAAGTATATGCAACAAGGCAATGATATTTGTTAGTTATTGTAGATTTTCAAACCGACTTACATGGGAAGAGATTTATGTGGCAGGTAACCACTTTTGCACCATTGGGTATCTTGTTTAACTACCGGGAATTTGGATGGGTTTTCTGCAGGGATGCGAGCCAGCGTTCACATTTTGGGGTTGTATTATATCTCCCCCGGAAAAAGTGGCTTTTGGGTTTACTTAAGACTTTATATACATGTCTCTTACTAGGAGGACAGACGTATGGTTGAAATTCTAGCAGCTCAAGTTGTTTGTTCAGTGTTTATTGTTGGTAATCGTTGCTGTGGCTGAAAGAGTAGAAAACTACAAGGATCTGATTGTAAAAGAATATTGAGCCTTTATATTTTCCAATATTAAATATCTTGATTTCTATATAAAGGCCTCCGATAACATAATGTTAATTATTAGTAGATAGACTTTGCTGTGTTTTTCTCTTTTACACTTAGTCTATTTTCTAATATTAATAATAGTAAAAGAGACTAGAACTTGGGTGTGTCAGACAAGATCTTCAACACCGATTTTATGGCCTACCCCCAAGGCACGTGTTGTCCTAACTGAATCAGTAGTTACTAACGATTTAGCTGATGAATGTCTAAACTTCATGCAAAGAAGCCTGCTTCTTTGTATATTCTCGAAGGGAAAACATTGACGAAGATGAAATGTATGTACGGCAATCAATGCAGGGCATAGTTAAGTTGCCCTTCATTGATGAAGGTCTTCTTGTTGCAGAGGCCCGGAAGATTGAAAAAGAACTGGAGGTTTGTAAGCTCATTTACACGGGCATTAAATTGCTGTATATCTTCTCTTGTAAGTATAAATATCTGTACCTTTTCAGGACCATGAGAGTGCCAGGAATAGCATCCGGAATGATAGAATCTTCATGCTGCAGTCCCACATATTAGCATCCCGGATTGGAAGTGATTTATCTGACTCCAGGTATGAGAATCTCAAGGTTTGTAAAGGATGTTCTTTTGTCCATAAGTTAGTGGCGCGCATATTCCAGAATGTTTGCTCAACGGCCTCTCTGCTATCAAGGGTCAGGTTTTGCGTCGACGGAATGAACGGGTACCTCTGCTCATATCCACGTATGAGTGCTAGTGACATGACTCAGAGGAGCGACTTCCCTTCTCCGATTGTGGGAATGGAGGACATCCAAGAGGACCATTCCGTGTAAGTTGTCATGGCTGCACTATTGTAACAAACGATGAAATAATTTCTCGCCTCTGGAATTGCAACTTCGCACAGCAATTGAAATGTCTGATCTTCCTACTTGCAGGTGTTCTGTATATATAAACCCCGATCCTCATGACCACGTTCCCAGGCTTCTTGAAGGAACCGAGATTCCGGAGATGGTGAGAACCATGGATTCTCGGTTTGTTAAATTGTGCTTTCCACTTGCCTAATAGTCTATTGATGCTGTCTCATCGTACTTCTTGCACCCTGTACGCAGACAATTACACCGTTGGACATTGAATGGCGACCCTTGTGGCACGAGCAACAGGGCAGTAATCCTCAGGCGGCGGCCGCATCACCTCATGGAAATCGAAGAACGTTTGCTGGCCACACTATTGATCCCGCTGGCCCGGGCGCCTGGAGAGTTAGAGGCAGGGACCTGGCCGCCGCTGATGGCAGCATTATCCGCCCCGCTGGTCCGGGCCCGTGGAGAGGCAGAGGCAGGGATCTGGCCGCAACCAGTTTGTCTTCTCCACCCTGTACGCAGACAATTACGCAGTTGGACATTGAATGGCGACCCTTGTGGCACGAGCAACAGGGCAGTAATCCTCAGGCGGCGGCCGCATCACCTCATGGAAATCGAAGAACGTTTACTGGCCACACTATCGGTCCCGCTGGCCCGGGCACCTGGAGAGTTAGAGGCAGGGACCTGGCTGCCGCCAATGGCAGCATTATCCGCCCTGCTGGTCCGGGCCCGTGGAGAGGCAGAGGCAGGGATCTGGCCGCAACCAGTTTGTCTTCTCCACCCGCTTCTTCTCTCGTGTCCGTGGGTAGGAGCGGTTTTCAGAGTCGGGGTTGTGGTAGGGCAGATCAGCAGAAGCGACCAATTGGCAGCGGGTGATATCGAGAGTTGGTGATATGTCCAACTCTGGGTATGGAGATAGGTCCAGTTTTGGGCGCGTTGTTTTTGTATATCTTGTTGCGGTGAGGAGTGTAAGGTTGGTGTTCGCTATGGACGATGCGTGACTGTGTATACATGGACTTCACGTCTTGGTAGCCGGAATTGTCATGACCACAGGTGGGGGTTCATATCCTGCTTTTGTCAATGCACGACTGCATGTTATATTACTATAGTAGGTTTATGACTACAGGTGGGGGTTCTTCCCGGAATTGTCAAGACTACATGCACGACTGCATGTTTATATAACTATAGTAGTCGATAAAATGCAAGATCGTCATTGGTTATATGTTGATAATGGGAAAAGGCAGATGCGCTAAATTAGGTTGTCGTCGATATTTTGCTAAAACAAATGGCGGTATGGGAGGCAGCTCTCTACATGAGAACTAATGGGAAATGACATCCAAAACTCAAACCCCTTGAACAGGTTTGAGGTGGAAACTCTCTATACGACTAATGGTCTCCCTCAACTTGAAGCGGTGAGAAGCATATCTAACTTGGACTTGCAAGACGCATGACAGATAGAAATGTCATGACGTACATATTTCCGCTCGTCCTGAAACATGACATTCCTAACTAGTGAGTTGTTGACATCATTTTCGAAGTTACTCTCTACAGTTTAGAAATATTTGAGTTTTGAAAAAAAAATCTTTTCAATGGAATCTGGATTGAAGAATATGTAATAAATAGAATCCAAATGCCCCAACTGAAATTTGCCACCATCAATGTAGAGTTGTCAAACCATTATGCTATCTTTTCCAGAGACGAATGTGTGAGTGGTATAAATATATTCAACACATCCCACATACGTTATGCGAAACGACTGTGGAAGCACGTGTATTTGTTTTAATTTTGTGACAGTAACACCTGAATTCCAACTAATACCCTCCCGACTAAAGGCTGCACTAGCTGGAAACAAATTTGCCCAAGGACAGCCAGTTAGTTTTCCCCCATGCTTGTTGCCTCGGCCCGTATATCCACAAGTAGTAAAGGAGAAATTAGTACTTTTGCAGTGTTTTTTTTTCCATCAATATCTTTAACTTCATAAAATAGAGCTCATAAGCTTCATCTCAAGCAAATAAAACAAGTTGATAAGTTCGATACACATGATGCACACAATTTATCTTGGGCTTGTTTTCTTGCATTTCTTGCTTTAGAAAACACATAAAAATAAAAGTACACCCAAACGGACATGCCCTTAGGAAGTTTGTTAGTCATGGTATTTATTTATTTTTTATTTAGTTGCCGACTGTTCATAATATCCATTTCGTATAATGAGTTCATCTAACAACAAGTTTTAGTATATTGCTTCATTTGTGAGACACAATGCATGAGTTTTAAATGGATGATGTCTAGCTTATCGGTTGATTGTTTTATTGTAACAAGTTGGAACTTATGTCTTTTAATTGACTTCTGTAGATTTGGTGCAAAATTTACAACACAATCTGTACCCACGTCACGTGCAACCACTAAAACGAGGGAAATTGACTGTACCAGTAATGTAAATTGACAATAATGTACATTTATTTGAACTCTTGGAAGACACGAGAGCGTTCTACTTGATCTACTAAACATTCACCGTGGTAGGTGTGCACGTGGGTTTTGACCACCTAGGCTCTTGTTATCTCCATTGAAGACAGATCATATGTACAAGGATCATCAAGAGGAGGATCCATATCTAAGATAAACAATAAATAATAACTAAAATTTTTATAGAATGTTAAATTTAATAAATATATAAATAATAAGTTTATCTTATACTTTTTTGATACAACAAGGTGTTCAATTTTTCTTCAAAGGAGTTTACATGATTTTCAAGTAAAAGAGAAACTACAAGAATGATATCCTACATTGAATGAGATGACAATCTATCTATTTTTTATGAAGACATTTTATACCTCGTGCTTTTGTTGACTTGAGAGTTATAAATTGTCCATACTTTGATAATGACTTAACCATTCCATTCCTATGTATTTAATTTGTTTGTTCAAGATTGATTCCAAGCTTTAGGTACATGAAACAGATTAAATTACACAAGCCCTAGCTTGTTCAAGTTTAAGTCAAAAGCTATGCAAGTGTGCATTTTGGGAGATCACTCCAAACGACCTTAGATGATTTTTGTAATTACTTGTATTGATGATATGAGTTTGTAACTAAGATGAAAAAAAACCAGGGACACTTAATTCCAACGTCTGGTCACTCAAATGCCAATTTAGAAAATTTGTCACATGCTGTTTATCGGTCGAGTTCGAAACTTGACCAATCCAGTGATGGATTTTTTGGAGAGACCAATCGGTTGAGTTGCACACTCACATAACCTTGATTGACTGACTCATTGAGCAAAACTCATTTTAGCTCATTAGTCGAGTTTACCAGAACAAACTCGACTGATAGTTTGAAAATCAACTTTGTTTCTTAGTGGATCGGTCGAGTTATCTTTTTCGAAACTCGACCCAATGTACAGTATGAAAAATATAGAAAAAATAATTATAATCGTTGGTGAGTTGTTTTGAGCGAGAATAGATATGTTGTAACTTGAAAAACGGCTATATTTGCCCTTAAGTGATCCCACACTCAAGGGAATGCCCCAGCTATAAATAGGGCCCATTGGAGTTCATTCCAAATTTTCTCATTCATGCTATTCTAAGTCCTTGCTATAGTTGAGTGTGTTGCAACTCCTTGAGCCCCTTTTTCTCCCTCATTTACATAGCATTTCATGATTATGAGTGAGTTAGGCCTTTTGTATGATAGCTACCATCATGTGCTTGTAAAACTCTCATTCCATTCTTTCTCCCCTATCCCCTTTCTCAAATAAGAAAAGGTTGAATCAAGCTACTCTGAGTGAAGGTGAAGCTGTTGTTGTTGTTCTTCAAGGTTGAAGAAGAGGTGAAGCTTTTCTCCAGGTGAAGGGGAAGGCAAAGGCTGAAGATCCAAGAAGAGTGGATAATTCCTTGAAGGCTGAAGACTTGTACAAGAGTAGGTAAGTCCTTAGAGAAGGTTGAAGACTCTTTGCAAAGTGGGTAAGTCCTGGGTAAGGTTGAAGGCTCTTTGTAATGGATAGGTAAGTCCTTTGGTGGGTCTTGTGTTGTAACTCTTATAAGTGAATATATAGAGGAAAGCACTTGCAAAGTCCTAAAGGTTGACCTCTCTAGGTAGTGAATTGACTCTCTCTTACTTTAGAGAGTGGAACCACTCTAAACCACCTTGTCCAAGTGCTTGTTTTAATTTCTCTCATCCTTTCTATGCTTACTTAGTTATGACTTCAAATTTCTCTTAAGCTGTTGGTTTTGATTGATATAATTTGAAGATATAACTTATCTTGTGAGAATTTTGAAGCTCTATTCACCCCCCTCTACAGCACTAGATCCAACAACTTTTACATAAGTTAGCTGCCTAAAATGTTGACAAACAAAAAACACAGTCAGTATATTGGTATATTCTACATGTTGGTATATACAAAACTATTCATGCAAGATTATGAATGTATATTACTCATACTCAAATAATTTTACAATTTTATATATGAATTTGAATTTTCATTTAAATACTCTAACCCATGCTTATCATGCCACCTTAGTTATTATCATTTATCTATTCATAATTGGATTCATATGATACCTATTGATAGGTTCAACCCTAGGTGCAAAATATCTTATTGTTCCTTTATATGATACACATAGACATTAGAGTGAACTGGAACAAAATAAACATTTAATCACTTTATAATAAGATCAAACACTTAAGAAATTATCTTTAAATCCATCAACAATTGATATGATTGAGTATTAACAGAACAAACTTGTACCTCTTCCATGAAGTGCACATGCAACCATACTTTAGTGCACTTCAAGTATGTATGCAATCCAAACAACCATATGTATATTAAAGCATTCAATCAATCTATAACTATGTATATACTTGGGTGTTATCATGGTATTCATATAACTCAAATTGGGGCCTAGTCTAGGTCTAGATCATGTCAGTCTTAATTTACAGTTCATATTAGGTTTAGGTTTCAAATTCCTAATTCTAAGGTTTATGTTTTAGAAACCTATAAATCAATCATTCACATCCTAATCTTACTATGATATAAGGATATCATTATTATCAGATTATATTAGTTTATATCAAAATGTAAACATGATTAAATAATTCAACAATCTATCACCAAATCTAGGGTTTGCAGATATTCATAACTGTATTTCATGTATTACACATACTTTTGAATTGGGAACATATTCAAACATTGGAAAAATTTATTTATATTCTACATATTATCTAATCAAATTGGTGTATACTTTTGCAGATCACCCATGTCAACAAAACTAAGCATATACTACTATGTGGCTGATTTACTAAAAAAGTGAGTCAAAGACATCCTTGCCCTTGTGCCATACCTTGGAATGGCCACCTAGAGAGGGGCATACTAGTCATTCCATCAATAAGATTCATGTCCTCCCTTACATGCCCTTGATGTGATGATCATGGAAGCCAAACGATCAACTAGGGAGTTGACTCCAGCTTCTAGGTGTTGAGAGCTTCGAGTAAAGGGGGTGTCGACTGTGGCTAGCATTGGTGAGGTTGCCAAGCATGACTCCAGGACATGAGATGGCCGAAAGGAGTAGTTAGGAATTTATGCTAAACCTGATTATGATGCACAAGAACTAGAGAAGTAGCAAGGGAAAATATCACACTTCATGGGATTTTGACGAATGTGGCAAACTATCGCGGTCTAGGCAAATCTATCTCGCTCTCTACAATGGACGGAGGTGGATGTATGTGATACTACACTAAGGAGCTCTAGGTAGTCAGAATGGAGAGAAGGGAATGGTCATGGGAGTTCCCCACTCCTCCTCAGTGGCTGGTGTCCCTTTGCAATCAAGCAAATATGCTTAGGACCAATGAATCGTCTAGAGTTTCTTTGAGTCTCCAAAGCAAGGTCGAGGATGTCAATGATGGTGTTCTGGTTTAGTGGATAGTCTCGGTGCATCTTGAGGGAAATTGAGAGTAGGGCTAAGAACCATGAGTCATGACAAAACCATGTGATGTCTTATATAGGAATTTTGTTTAGGAGAGATGCAAAATTAGCCCTAGGTTCCATGATGGAAAGGAGATTTAGGAATTGTCTCATCTTGGAAAGATAATGACTACCTCATGGATTGTTGGGATTGGAATATACTCCCAAAACTAATGGGACAAGTCCCATGGGGTTAGGGAAACTAGGGAAAGAGAACAGATTTTAGGAGGATTCATGTCCTCTTTAGTCTCTCACCCAGAGGCGGACAATGACTGACTTGTTTTGGATTATCATTCATAGATGTCAGGAAGTAGAAGCATCATGCGAGATCACATGTAAACTCTAACCACCTTCAACTTTGCATGTTAAGATTTATTTACATCAGATTGAATTCCAATTATCCAAATATACTTGAAATATCCCAAATCTTCTAAAAACCAACAAGGCTTCTAGAAGCAAACAATTGACAACAAACTTTGATTGAGCCTTCCCTAAGGTCAACTCAAATAAGGCAAAGATTGATATTTAAAGGGGTTCGATAAATACCCATTTCATGCCCTTAAAGTAATCACTTAGTTTGGTCACCTACTCAGAAATAATCATATTATTATCTTAAAACTTGGGTTTATCCTCATTTAAACATTATCTCATGTAGGACTAAGATTAGCTCAAAATTAGATTTATCTAACACTCAAACCTTTGAATTCATGAAGAGAATAGATGATATCTTGATTAACTATATAGGGTACTAAATACTTTATAATCTTCTTGAAACTTTCTTGTTATCTCACACTTAAATTATCAGTAAACTGATAATAACAATTGCATTATGGTTTTGCACATAATATTAATTTCTCTAAGATGTATCCCATGGACCTATTTGCAACTCAAAATAGTCCACAAGGCCTTAGCTTGGACCTACGACTCACGGTTAAAACTAGGGCCTTCCAATGGATCCACAAGCTTCACCATAATATTGAATTCAAAATTAAGGCTCAAAACTCCATTATATCTCAGTTGAAGTTTTGAGATAAACATATTTGCTCAAAATTTCTTTATTTACTTAAACTGAAGACTCAATCTATTTCTATAGTTCAAATTCATTAAATAGAGTCATGTTGTTCCATCATTATTACAATTTGATTCTCATAGCATATTCTTGCACCAAATCTAAGACCCCCATATTTTGAGGTCGTTACAGGTTGCGTATTCTATCTACTCAAACATTATGGGTTCCATGGTAGGGGTATGGTTTGAAGGGAAGTGGTAGGTGATAGATAAACTAAATTTCATAAAAGTAGTTTTGATTTTTTAATATTGTCCATGTACATATGTAATGCTAAACATGATATATGCTAAACAAGTAGATAATGATGTGCAAGGGAGATATGTGGACATTCAATTTGTTATTGGGTTTTTAAGGGCATATATGTAGTGTCGTTCTTTCAATCAACATGTTTTGCAATATACTGTATGTTAAAATGAATAGATTATTTATGTTGAACCAAAATTTAAATTTTAAAGCCTTAGTTGTAAAACTCTATCATGGATATTAAAGTTGGACCTAGAAAGAGGGATGAGGTTATACTCTATATCTCCACTACAAATCTAGGTTTCTATGCATTCCAACACAAAAAAGATGAAAGTTAGTCATATTTTATCAATAATATGAGTTTATCTATATCTAGAAATATACCAGGTTTAAAATCTATTCAATATTATAGAAAACACCTTTGATAAGGGTAATTGAATGACTCTGTCCAAAGGATACAATAGGCATTTACCAAAGAGAAGGAATCTTTGTGCATTCTGAAACTATATTGTTACGGTGTTTGTGGGAGAACATGTGATCTAATATGATTGGTCATATAGGGTTTCACATATTCCTAATAGACCTTGTTTATTATAAATGATTATAAGTATAAACTATTTATCATTAGAATTATGCGATAACATAGATTTCATAAACACTTTACCTACAATGTCAACAAGGATATTTGTGTAGGCTAGTTCTACAAGGAGTCGAAGTGAGGTCAACATGATAATAAATAGATGTTTTGAGTGAGGTATTTGCCTATAAACTTATTCTAATCTTAAAGAACAAATCACTCTTGTTCATTGACATTGAGGGATAACTATTTGAAGGTTAAATAATATACTTAGTAGGGATACCAAAACCTATGGTGTATGTAGAAAGAAAGACCCCAAAATATTACCAAAGACTTTCTCTAAGTCTAGTTTAAAGTTAGTAATTATGTCATTGCAATGGAAACAAAGTGACATCTTGAGATATTATGTAGCTAAGTTGGATGTTTTATTCCCTTAAAGGACTCATTCAAATAGTGTTTTAGAGTCGTGCTAAAGCTATTTTGGTAGAAAAAAAGGTAGAAACTCCAAGTTGAACAACCTATAGACACATGCCATCAAATAAGATTTGGATAGTCATTAAAAACATGGGTATGTACCATTATGTCAACTAATAAAAAACATGTTCACATAAATAAAGCATTGCTACTAAACATGTAGATAAAAATCGAACACAATTCATATTACATTTAAGGGAAAGATCCTAATATTATTTGAAACAATAAAAGTAACAAAACTAGTTTCCACCATGAAGGTACCCCACCATGCAATGCCTGATTGTCATATGGTATTGAATTGTCTGCATTTTTTGGGATGGAAGTTAATATTACTAACACTCGCAATGTGACATCTATTAGGATAGTGGGCAACTGTTACAACCCCAATTTTGGGTTCATTTGCTGAGAAATATAATTTCTCATATTAAAGATAAATGAACAAATGATGATGTCTTTTGATTGAATGCATGAATTTCATTACAATAGCCTTGATGATTGCTTTGTGGGCTTTATTGGCTATTGGGCCCAATAATAAGAAAATTCAATTAGTAAATGAATAATTAAGTTTTGAGAAAAGAAAGGTGTGGAAACCTCTAGAAGGAAAAAGAATACAATCCAAAGTTGGATTTCATGCCTCTTGGGTTCCTTGGGTCCCAAGGAGTCCAAAGTTGCATAGAGAATGCAATAAGAAAAGAAAAGACCAATTAAGTATTTCCTTGTTAAGAAAGAAATTCAAAATAATGATAAAATGTGGAAAATATGTGAAAAGAGGTATAATTGAGTTATACTTGGTGGATTTTCATATCCCAAGGATTCCTAATGTTAAAAGTAATTCCAATAGGAAAATAGAAGAGAGATAAAGAGAAATCCTTAAAAAGAGAATTAAAAAGGAAAATAAATTGATTAATAAAAGGGAAATATGAGAAATTGACTTTCAAAAGAAGATAAAGGCAAATAGATTTTCCCCAGTATGGGAATCCGTGCCTTTGGGATTTCTTGAGGTCCAAGGGACCCAAAATAACAAGATAATAGCAAAAGGAAAAGAAATAACAATTAATTTTGAATAAATTAATGAATAACTTAGGAGAGAAGGAAGCCTTCTCATCCCTTGGAATTTGTTTCCCAAATTTTGTACAAAGATAGATAATGCCAAGATGGAGTTTTCCCTAAAATTTGATTGAAAAATACTAAATGAGGAGAGAGATATGATTTTTACAAATTTCCTTTGTTTAATACATATTTTTTCTTGATTTTAAAGAGTTGGAAACAGGGGGGGCGATGGTAGCCATCAGATTATCCGGGTGGTCCAAAGGACTACCGATCTGACGGTAGATGTGCATCTTCTACCTCAACTCATAGAAGGAAAGGGGCTGGGGAAAATATGTTATTCCCAAGTCGAGTTTCTTGAATCGCACGATACCAGGAAAGAATCAAAGACCACGAGGGTCTTTAGGACTTGTTTCTGCACTCAACCAACCTAGCTTTGAGGGTGTTTCACGTACTCGAGAAAGAATGCCCCTTTTGGGCAGAAAGCAGGTGTGGCGGCAAGATGGGGGAACCCTAGAAGAACCCCCTAAAGCCTATAAATAGCACACCTATAGACTCATCACCTTTGCGAGCACAATCAACCACTTAGCTTGTTATCTCTAGCACTGGATTCATGGATTGTATATGCTCTGGTGAGCTCAGGCTACGGTGCTGCTGTGTAGCCTTCTGTTGGGTTAAGAAAGAAACGACGAACAACTCCGCTTCGATCTATTTCCATTGTGGACCCAGGGCGCAGATCGACGACCCTGGTCATCCATGATTTCAAAGGAGCTGCTAGTGGGCATGAACATCGCAGGCCACGCGATCTTGCTCGGTCAAAGATGATCGAGAATCCAACGGCTCCTATTTTATCAAAAATATCAAGGTAACTCGCCTCTCTGAACAATATTCAAGAAAAGTGTGGGATCTTGTTTAATTCATTAAAAATCATTCCTTTGGCCGAAAAATATGAGTAGGTAGTGCTTTTTGATCAGAAAAATACGAGGAATGCATTAAAAATGGTTTAGACACCTAAATCTGTATATTTTTGCAAAAGTGCATATTTTGATTAGAAAAGGTTTTAATTTGTGGTTAGAAACCCTAATTGTTG
This sequence comes from Alisma plantago-aquatica, assembly GCA_963693085.1. NCBI lineage: Eukaryota > Viridiplantae > Streptophyta > Magnoliopsida > Alismatales > Alismataceae > Alisma > Alisma plantago-aquatica. The sequence goes on along the minus strand of OY856412.1, from coordinate 333,379,147 downwards.
ATAAAAGATATATTTAATCTTGCAATTAGGATAATTCGAGCATGGTTAACTTGTTTAAAAATTAAGATGGTTTTTTAACCTATTTTGATAATAGAATTACAAGGTTTAGGGTTTTTAACTCAATATGTTGATTAATATGTTTAGAAACCTTAAATTAGAGGAAAAGAAAAGAAAAGTGCTCATAATCTGAAATTAGGGTTTCCTGTTGCTAAAAGATGAATTTAGAATCTTTTGTAAAAGAAAAATGAAATAGTTAGGGTTTGTAAGTGATTTTGAGAAAATTAGGGTTTAAAAGAGTAAGATGAAATAAAACCCTAATTGCCAAGTAAACCCTAAAAAGAGGAAGAAACCCTAAAAAGGAATAGAACCATAAGTAGCAAGATGATTTGGATAGATTTTGATAAAAAGGAAATTGAATGTAATTTCAGGATTCTTGCACTTGCTTGATTGGATGACTTGGTTGATTGGTTATTTCTGCCTCACATCAACTTGACAGGTATGTAGTTATGCCTATGAATATCCCGAATTAGTTTCTCGAGGATTTTTGAGGTTTTATCGATGACTTGAATTAAACTCTTGGTTGCATTTAATTCATGCAAATTATAATGTGAATATGACTATCACATAAGAGATGTGCCTACTAGCTCAGATCCTAGTCCCCTCTGTAGCTTTATAGATTGACCTAGTAAATGGCTACCAATGGGGTAGGTCCATCATTTCATTAAATGACTTTGTAAATGGCTACCAAGGGGGTAGGTCCATCAAATCATCATGAGTCAGGGATTGGGCTACCCTTGGGTAGGACCATGCGACTCCATAACCCTAAGATTTGGCTACCTGTGTGGTAGGGCCGTGGGGGTAAGGATCTACCACATGAGCGAGGTAGTATCTATGTCCAGTGTAGGGACAACACAGAGATAGGGGATAAGAAAGGATTGAGTAGTATTGCTTAAAGCGTAATCTTGGATGTTAAATGATATTTTGATGACTACATTGTTATTATAGTTGTACGATTATTGTTTCCCCCACATACCAGCTTCTTGCTGACCGACGTTTTATTTGTCGACGTTTTAGGCACAAATGAACAGAACAAATTCTAAAGTGGCATACGTGGAATTAAATGAAAAATAACGTACACAGAAGGATTAGTTAGATTAGCTTCTTCATGGATAGAAGTTTAGAAATCCCAGTTTTTCCAAGGTAAGAAAAGTTTTATTTTATACCATTTTCAGTTTAGTTGGTAAAGTTTATTAATTGTTATTGATTATTTGTCGAACCTTTGATCTGGGTTATTGGTTAACGACTCTGACCTTTTGGTCTCCCTTAATTGGGGGTTATCGGGAGTCGGGGTCGTTACAACAACCTAATGAGTAAATGTCAATGTTGGAGCTAGTGCTCAAATTGGGGAAGAAAAAAGTAGGAAACAGAATACAGAATGATGGAGAATCCACAGTGGTGGTCTAGTTGGTGTATAGAAGTGTGACATTGGAGAAAGTCGATTGGGACTCTTGTGCTTGTACCGTGCTGACAGAGCAAGCAAACATGCAACGAGGTATCCAGTTGATCAGATGATAGGGAAAGTGAAGCTAAAGAAGGAGGTTGTCACACAGTGGCAAGACCTACCCCTATTAGGTTAATGTTATGTTTTGATACCACTTAACCAGAACCTAATGACTAAAATATTAGCTAATTTAAAATAATTAAAATTATAATTTATTTATAAGATTTCAATCATCAAATCTTCCATATGAAGACTCTTACAAACATATTAACCAGACGTTAAAATCCAACTAACTGGACATGTAGCCAATATAGGACCAAACAACATGTGTTACAAAATCATATTGGAAAGATATGAAATAACAATTTAAACACATGGAAAGTAATAAATTATAACAAATACTGCTCAAATGACTACTTCAAATTCTAATACCATCCTACATCATAAGGCCCATATATTTTATGTAACATACACAAACCTAGACATATATGTGAATCCTCCCTACTTCTAGGCCCATATTAAATTATGTTATTATCCAATGCCTTTCTCCTTAACTCAAGATGTATTATGAATATTTGAGTCAAATAGCATCATGGATATATAAATATCCTTTATGTTTCATATTTAAAGTAAAATAGTGATAACACATTCAATAAAAAGACCAAGTGAACAAGATATCCAAAATATAATGCTTGAACTAAATTTGACACTATAATATTTCTAAGGGGTGTAATGTTGGTATGTATGCCCTGAGAGCCAATCATGGGATGATTGGTGGGATACATTAAGATTGATTTGATAAACATCAAAGGCAAGCTTCCAATTCTTTCTGGTTCAGTCATATGAGATAGTGATAGAATAGATTGAATGTCTAGAGAATGACAGTACTCAATGACGTATGCTTTCAGGTTGAAGACCTGAACGATGAGATCATACAGATGCTAAGAGTTTGTACATTCTTGTTATGTCCCTAGTCGGATGTCATTGTGGAAGGTAGATAGACAACAATGACACACAAGACTAGATTGTGGTGTTGGTTGATGACAGAATCTCATTATTCATGATATAGAGATATCAAACCAAACACATAGGTACTTGTTAGAGAACAAGTGTACCGGATAGACCCACCGTGAGTTTGACACATCGAACCATGAGATGGTAGTCACAGTCAGTACTCACAGTGATGGTGGTGAGTGTGATTCTTAGACCTGAAATCACTGCACTCAACACATGTCGTTGGGCACACTTTGACATCATCAAACGCAGTCCTGAAACATGGGTTGTTATAAAGGTGATGATTGGGTGGCTTTGACACATGGGGCTTTTGAGGGGTGAGTGATAGATATGGGATTTGTCCCTCCTGAGGGAGTTTGATATCCAAGGCCACTTGATGAGTAGGATTGAGATAGGCGTGCGCACGCATGTGTGAATCAGTATGTGATATTGATGTCATACATATCTCCTTCAATCTGCTCTGAGATCAAGAAAGTGAATGAACGTTGACAGGATGACTGTTCCATGCCTCGAGTTCATTCGGGATATCAGTGACAAAGGAATTATACATTCACTGTAACACCATTCACAGATTGTAGGATGAAAGTTGTTCTCCAACTTTCTACTTTCACTTGGGTAGCAATGATGTGTGACTAGGCACCGCTCTTTGCTTGTGAAGTCATAAGTGTTATGGACTTTCACTGCCAACGTGAAATGGACCTGCAGGGTCACACACATAGGATTTAACCTGGAAGAGGAGTTTTGTCCACAAAGCAATGTTTAGATTGATTACTAAAGGAGTTTAGTAGTTCAATTAAACACTCAATCAGTCGATAGCTCAATATCATATGGTTCAAGGTGTTGGACGCATTGATTGGAGTATCGGATTGATTGAAATCACAATTGACTGATTTTGCCCAACCTGTGCTCCCAACCGATCGGCTCATGTGATGAACCGGTCGGCTGAGGTGCTGAACCGGTCGGCTGGAGTGTCCAGGCCGATCGGCTCATGCCCAGGTTGAAATGACCGGTTCAAGAGTTGAACCGATCGGCTCAACTGGTGCAACCGACCAGTTGGAAAAGTCATGTCGGCAAGAATTTTCCTTTGGTTTCAAATTGCCCAATTCGATTGGGAATAACATTGGTATACGATACCAATTGAGAACGAAACAAGGAAAGTCTTTTTGAGCCGGATTAGGACCATGAACCGATCGGTTCAAGGCACCAACCGATCGGTTGGAGTGCCCCAAACGATCGGCTCAGGTCCAACCGATCGGCTCAATGGCCGAACCGATCGGTTCAGTTGTGAACCGATCATTTCAAGTTGCGAACCGGTTGCTTTTTGTGGAAAATTCTCGAACCCTTCTACTCCTGCTTTAGTCCCATATAGCCGGGCACAGAGAACCCTGTCCCATGACCCGCCTATATATATAGGGGTATTGGGGGCTTCTCAAAGTACAACTCAATGCAAGCCGGTTGCTTTGCGAAGTTGTCATTCTCTCTGGTTTTGGTAACCGTGAGAGATCCCGAGCAAGTGCTTCCCACAAAGGGAGGTGCAGCAAGGGAAGGACAACTGCAGTTGCAACTGGTAGCAGGAGAGTGTGTTGGCGACTAGTACGTCAATAGGAGGGTGAGACTCCTTCCACTTCCTTGTGGGACAAGGAGAGTGGAGTTCCAGGTGGTCCGTGTGGACTACTACAGAGGCGGGAGGACACTGCCGCTCAGGAGGACAACTGTCATCCGAAAGTCCGGTAGGAGGAGGAGTCGTCAGTCCCGGTGCGACCAGGAGCTGCACAGACGCCGTCCAAGACTGGAGTTGAAGACCGCGCATTGCGCGAGGTATTGTCGCCGAGCAAGCCTCGGGACAAGGTATGATTCCACAAACCATCCTTTCCTATTATATAGACGTTGACGCGTTTCCTCAGTATGGGTTGGGGGAGAAATTTTTTTGTTTCCGCTGCCTTCTCTGTCTCCCCTAAAACCGATCAGTGGTATCAGAGCCACGTCAGCTGTTCTATATTTTAGGAATATCGATATGATCGATTTTGGTTTGTCGCCTTTATTTATTGCATACGATGCAAATAATATCGGCTTTATGCATGTCCAATCCTAAATCCACAAATCCCTAATTACATATATGATATGTATTAATGCACTCGATACGCGTCGCCCTTAAACGAGTTTTGTGGTGGATGTGTGTAGCTTGATTATGGCCTATAAACCCCTATCTATGTGTGCTTGTTTGTGGTTGCTTGCATCTCGGTCTGCGCGCCGATCTTCCTCTCTTATTCCTGATGTAACTCGAAATAATTTGAGATTCTTTCCTACCTTTGCTTCCCCCGAATGTAACTCGGGGTTTCCCTTTTAAAGCAATGTAATTATTAGGATAGATTTTATTTCCTGTTATGTCAAAGACCGGCGGACATCAAGACGACAGCTGAAACGATCGGTTCAAGGCGTGAACCGATCGGTTGACGTTCCAGACGGTCGGTTCAAGGAGTGAACCGATCGGTTGATGAACGGTTCGAGGAGCAAGACGAGCAGGTGGCGGACATGACGAGATGCACGACGACCAGGCAAACCGATCGGTTGGAGGAGCCAACCGATCGGCTGGTGGCACCCAGACGACCGGCTGGAGAGTACAGATCATTCATGAGATGAGTTGATCAACTCGGAAGGCAAGGCACAAAAGTTCATCTTGTACAGGTTGCATATGATGTTGACCTAGATGACCGTGATTCCTCTTGGCTCGAGGAATCACATTAGGATGGCCATAATCATCGCTTTTTATCGTTTGTGCATGTTTTCTGTGGGATATAGCATGTATATGATACGTACTATGTATTGTGGTGATTGGATATGTATATGTATATAAAAACCAAATCCCTCATTAAAATATTAAGTCTTACATACCTTCCATTAGCGGCACACATGAAAAGCTCGATCGACCAAACGTAGGTTACGCTGAAGCGTGGTGCGCCGTCTATCTTGTGGAAGTGTGAAGGGTAGACATGTAGGTTCTGCCAAAGCAGGGTGCATGTTTACCGTGTCGGCTTTTGGGTTAGACTTAACTGGTGATTCTTAGAGCGTATAAGCCCAAAGGCAAGGAATGTTCATGGCAAGGTGTTGTGCATGTTCATTCAACAAGAGTTGCATATGATGCAATTGGCAAGAGTTGCCTACCTGAGAGATCTAAGTTGTGGGCGATCAACCAAAGCTGATTCATGGCTTAGAGGATCTCAGGATCTTGCCCACTAGAAGGTTGTACGCTGCAATCTTCCGAATTGATGGTGAGGGCTATCAATTTGAACTAAAATAGTGGGATCGATAATTAATTAAAGGCCTAATTTTATCGTCAACTTTTCAAATCAATCAAACAAGTCAAAAGAGTTTTGGACTAAAATTGCATATATTTCCTTTTGTCAAAATGAATGGTTAATTAACAAATCACTTTATTTGCGATGGGTCTTTGAGACCAACAAATTAAATGTGAATAATTCCACGACTGGTTAGGACGATGAGAAGTGTTCTCAATCAAGAAGTGAAAGCTCTAAGTCCTAGTTATACCAGAACCAGATGAACTCGATCCCACCACATCAATGGCTGAAAGTATGCTTATGGAAGCATACCAAGGATGACATTGATGAAGAGTGCTTGATGTTGTGTTCTCTGAACTGTGAGTTGCAGAAACAACATGAGACATATGATGTCTCCAAGACACTATCCTAGTATGTCATGACAGAAGGAGGTCCAGTAAGGTATTCACACACTCAATGTGATTGGGTATGTGGAAAACCTGATTAAGAAGGATTCCCTCTGAGCCAAGAGTTGGCTATTGGTGTGATACTGCAAATGTTGTGAGAATCATACAATTCATGATAAGCTGCAAGATGAACAACTTTGACAAGCGTTGACAGAGTTGTTGGACATGTTGAGGATAATAGAGGCAAAGATGAAGAAAGACAAACCATAGTCTTTGATGTGATCAAAGAAAAGGTAATTCTTAAGGGCAAGGACAAGGGCAAAGCTAAGAAGTGTTCTGATGCTAGCCAGAAATCCAAGCAGTCTTCAGCCTCAAGGCACATGGGGAAAGGGTGTATGAGGGATTGCCCTCTATATCTGGAAGAACAAAAGAAGATGAAGGAGGGGATGGAGATCTCCACCTAAGGTATCAGGAAATGAACCACTTCTTTATCTGAGGTATATGATACCAAGATAAGGATATGTCATATATGATATGCAATATCCGCAAAGAAGTGATGGCCTTTGTGAAAGGACCAAGAAAGAAATACCCATCATTGGAGCAAGTGTTGCTGCCATAGATAGGAGTATCTTTCAGTTTATTTCAGCCTAAAGGGCACGAAATAGAGTTGAGAACTGCTATTTCATATATTGCCAAAAGATAGAAACACTTTATTATTGCATATTGTATGACAATGATGGCAATTAATAAAGTTGATGTTTCAATCTTAAAGATATGATCTTTGTGGAAATGCCTTGCTTATCTTGTGGTATTTGATATGCATAAGATAAAATGATACCTAAAAGTTATTGATAACTCAAACAATTAGCATATATCATAAGAAATTCATTTCTAGTTTCCATATGATGGATAAATCTAGACTCTTTTGGTTAGAGAACCAGTAAGAGACATGAATATCTTGGACATGATTAATCAATCTTCACTAATGGTAGTGGGAGAATGATTATCCTATTAGGTATAATACATGTGATGTATTTACATACCTATTGGAACAAATGCTAATCCTTCTAATGGTGTTTAGAGAAATACCAATATGAATATCTTGAAGTGTTCAAGATTTTCATAGATGAAGTGCAAATTTGGTAAAGTATTAATTCTTGATGAGATCAAAGAATGAAATACTTGGACCAAATGTTTGAGATCCTTATGAGTGATTTTGATAGTGTATCATAGTGAACTCATGATTAAGGCATGGTGATGTCTAAATCAAGAAGGAATCATACTCTAAGGAGTTAGAGAATGATTATCAAATAACTGAATTCTTCTTAATAAAAGAATACCCCACACTAATAAAGGAAATTAAGAATCACAAGGGTTGTGAGTTCTTATATCCTTAACAGATACACCTCAATTATCTATGTGATGAGTTGTTCATTTGATGAGTCGACTATCTAGATGAATATGAGGAACCAAATTTTGAGTTATGATTTATGATCATTACATCCTTAAATGATTTCCGTGTGAACCATAAGGTATGACCTTGATGGTAGCACTCATTGGATGAAATCCATAAGTGCAAATGAGTCTTAAGTGTTAAGACACATGGATAACATTTTGAGAAGGATGATGCTTGTTGATTGCAACTTAATGACTGAGACATTTGGCATATGGATACTAAAACTGCATTCCTATGAGGAATAAAACAAGGATGTGTACGTGACACAACCTATAAGGTTTATGAATCCACTAATGCAAATGAAGTCTATAAGTTACAATGGACTAATCAATGTGATTGATTGAGTATAAGCAACTCAAAATTGGATCTTTACTTTGATGATATAGTCAAAGGGTTTGACTGATATGTCAAAGATAAAGAAGGGATCTGTGATTTAGTGGGAGCGTATTCACATTTCACATATTGATGTGAAATGGAATTGTTCTAGAATGGAAATCCAAAAGTGGAAATTATCTTAAGAAAGATAGAGATGTTTCCTATATGATAGGTATAGAGATCTATAGAGATAGTTCTCGACAAATCTCTTGACCTGGAAAAGAGAGAGCATACATTGGCAATCTGTACTGAAGGGTTCAGTATGCACAGATTCAGTGGGAGAAAACTTGTCCATGTTATATGGATATTAGTATCCCAAGGCCAAGTGTCCAATTCTTATGAAGAATGGGAACATTAAGAATAGATATGGATCTATCATGTATGTAATCATCCCATTGTCTTGCATGTATGACATGGCAAGAATAAAATGCATTCATCATGTTGTATGTAGGACATGACAATAATGATGTGCTCATCCTGATAACTCGTATGTGGGACATGACGAGTGGATGTCTGTCTCATTCCAATAAGGGTTACTGGAATACCATGAGAACTTGATAAGTGCTTGTGAAGTGCTAGTTCTATGGAGATAAGGAAGAGTTCGATGTAAAGAGTTACATTGATGCGAACTTCCGAAAAGACAGAGAATTAATCGCAAGATATACATAAGATGTATAAAAGTGAAAGTTTGTTGATAATTGGAAGTGTTCCAATAAAACCATCTAAAAGGGAAATGCAGAGTATCTATGTGTTAGAGAACAGCAGTGGATACTATATGGATCTGAAGGTTCATGAGATGAACTTATATTCCACTCATTGATGACAAGTCTGGAATCCTTGATCATGCAATGTGGCTAAAGGTTAGCAAAGGAATACTAGATCGCATATTACGGCAACTCCATCTCATACGTGCGACGTACAGCGAAGAGATGAGAGACATGCAATTTATACTGACTTTGGCAAGGTGTTGTCATTACTCACTATGTTCGCACTAAGAGCACAATAACATGTGGGACATGTTTGAAGATCACTATGAATATGATTCAAGAGTGATTGGCTTGCAGTGCAAGTGGGAGTCTGTTGGTATGTATGCCCTGAGAGCCAATCATGGGATGATTGGTGGGATACATTAAGATTGATTTGATAAACATCAAAGGAGAGCTTCCAATTCTTTCTGGTTCAGTCATATGAGATAGTGATAGAACAGATTGAATGTCTAGAGAATGACAGTACTCAATGACGTATGCTTTCAGGTTGAGGACCTAAACGATGAGATCATACAGATGCTAAGAGTTTGTACATTCTTGTTATGTCCCTAGTCGGATGTCATTGTGGAAGGTAGATAGACAGCAATGACACACAAGACTAGATTGTGGTGTTGGTTGATGACATAATTTCATTAGTCATGATATAGAGATATCAAACCAAACACATAGGTACTTGTTAGAGAACAAGTGTACCAGACAGACCCACCGTGAGTTTGACACATGGAACCATGAGATGGTAGTCACAGTCAGTACTCACAGTGATGGTGGTGGGTGTGATTCTTAGACCTGAAATCACTGCACTCAACACATGTCGTTGGGCACACTTTGACATCATCAAACGCAGTCCTGAAACATGGGTTGTTATACAGGTGATGATTGGGTGGCTTTGACACATGGGGCTTTTGAGGGGTGAGTGATAGATATGGGATTTGTCCCTCCTGAGGGAGTTTGATATCCAAGGCCACTTGATGAGTAGGATTGAGATAGGCGTGCGCACGCATGTGTGAATCAGTATGTGATATTGATGTCATACATATCTCCTTCAATCTGCTCTGAGATTAAGAAAGTGAATGAACGTTGACAGGATGACTGTTCCATGCCTCGAGTTCATTCGGGATATCAGTGACAAAGGAATTATACATTCACTGTAACACCATTCATGAATTGTAGGATGAAAGTTGTTCTCCAACTTTCTACTTTCACTTGGGTAGCAATGATGTGTGACTAGGCACCGCTCTTTGCTTGTGAAGTCATAAGTGTTATGGACTTTCACTGCCAACGTGAAATGGACCTGCAGGGTCACACACATAGGATTTAACCTGGAAGAGGAGTTTTGTCCACAAGCAATGTTTAGATTGATTACTAAAGGAGTTTAGTAGTTCAATTAAACACTCAATCAGTCGATGGCTCAATATCATATGGTTCAAGGTGTTGGACGCATTGATTGGAGTATCAGATTGATTGAAATCGCAATTGACTGATTTTTCCCAACCTGTGCTCCCAACTGATCGGCTCAAGTGTTGAACTGGTCGGCTGAGGTGTTGAACCGGTCGGCTGGAGTGTCCAACCGATCGGCTCATGACCAGGTTGAAATGACCGGTTCAAGGGTTGAACCGATCGGCTCAACTGGTGCACCGACCTGTTGGGAAAGTCATGTCGGCAAGAATTTTCCTTTGGTTTCAAATTGCCTAATTCGATTGGGAATAATATTGGTATTCGATACCAATTGGGAAAGAAACAAGGAAAGTCTTTTTGAGCCGAATTAGGACCATGAACTGATCGGTTCAGGGCACCAACCGATCAGTTGGAGTTCCCCAAACAGTCGGCTCAGGTCCAACCGATCGGCTCAATGGCCGAACCGATCAGTTCAATTGTGAACCGATCATTTCAAGTTGCGAACCGGTTGCTTTTTGTGGAAAATTCTCGAGCCCTTCTACTCCTGCTTTAGTCCCATATTGCCGGGCACAGAGAACCCTGTCCCATGACCCGCCTATATATATAGGGGTATTGGGGGCTTCTCAAAGTACAACTCAATGCAAGCCGGTTGCTTTGCGAAGTTGTCGTTCTCTCTGGTTTTGGTAACCGTGAGAGATCCCGAGCAAGTGCTTCCCGCAAAGGGAGGTGCAGCAAGGGAAGGAAAACTGCAGTTGCAACTGGTAGCAGGAGAGTGTGTTGGCGACTAGTACATCAACAGGAGGGTGTGACTCCTTCCACTTCCTTGTGGGACAAGGAGAGTGGAGTTCCAGGTGGTCCGTGTGGACTACTACAGAGGCGGGAGGACACTGCTTCTCAGGAGGACAACTGTCATCTGACAGTCCGGTAGGAGGAGGAGTCGTCAATCCCGGTGCGACCAAGAGCTGCACAGACACCGTCCAAGACCGGAGTTGAAGACCGCGCATTGCGCGAGGTATTGTCGCCGAGCAAGCCTCGGGACAAGGTATGATTCCACAAACCATCCTTTCCTATTATATAGACGTTGATGCGTTTCCTCGGTATGGGTTGGGGGAGAAATTTTTTTGTTTCCGCTGCCTTCTCTGTCTCCCCTAAAACCCAACATGTAAGAGGAAAGAAATCAAATTAATATGTAACATAGTGTTGCAATTGATTAATTAAGACAAGTAAATACATTATTGTATACTATACAAAAATGAAATCTATTATTATATATTTTAAACAAGGAGACTTCATTGACAAATTTGCATTACTCACATCCTAAGCAACTAATATCAATTTTCAAGTCAATTCAAGGTTGAATCCACCCCTAGTTAATTTAAAAAAGAGAAGAATATAGTTAATTAAGACTTAACCATTTTTTATGTCTATCATGTTTTTGTTGGTATGTATGCCCTGAGAGCTAATCATGGGATGATGGGTGGGATACATTAAGATTGATTTGATAAACATCAAAGGCAAGCTTCCAATTCTTTCTGGTTCAGTCATATGAGATAGTGATAGAACATATTGAATGTCTAGAGAATGACAGTAGTCAATGACGTATGCCTTCAGGTTGAGGACCTGAACGATGAGATCATACAGATGCTAAGAGTTTGTACATTCTTGTTATGTCCCTAGTCGGATGTCATTGTGGAAGGTAGATAGACAGCAATAACACACAAGACTAGATTGTGGTGTTGGTTGATGACAGAATCTCATTAGTCATGATATAGAGATATCAAACCAAACACATAGGTACTTGTTAGAGAACAAGTGTAGCGGACAGACCCACCGTGAGTTTGACACATGGAACCATGACATGGTAGTCACAGTCAGTACTCACAGTGATGGTGGTGAGTGTGATTCTTAGACCTGAAATCACTGCACTCAACACATATCGTTGGGCACACTTTGACATCATCAAACACAGTCCTGAAACATGGGTTGTTATAAAGGTGATGATTCGGTGGCTTTGATACATGGGGATTTTGAGGGGTGAGTGATAGATATGGGATTTGTCCCTCCTGAGGGAGTTTGATATCCAAGGCCACTTGATGAGTTGGATTGAGATAGGCGTGCACACACATGTGTGAATCAGTATGTGATATTGATGTCATACATATCTCGTTCAATCTACTCTGAGATCAAGAAAGTGAATGAACGTTGACAGGATGACTGTTCCATGCCTTGAGTTCATTCAGGATATCAGTGATAAAGGAATTATACATTCACTGTAACACCATTCACGGATTGTAGGATGAAAGTTGTTCTCGAACTTTCTACTTTCACTTGGGTAGCACTGATGTGTGACTAGGCACCGCTCTTTGCTTGTGAAGTCATAAGTGTTATGGACTTTCACTTCCAACGTGAAATGGACCTACAGGGTCACACACATAGGATTTAACCTGGAAGAGGAGTTTTTTCCACAAGCAATGTTTAGATTGATTACTAAAGGAGTTTAGTAGTTCAATTAAACACTCAATCAGTCGATGGCTCAATATCATATGGTTCAAGGTGTTGGACGCATTGATTGGAGTATCAGATTGATTGAAATCACAATTGACTGATTTTGCCCAACCTGTGCTCCCAACCGATCGGCTCAAGTGTTGAACTGGTCGGCTGAGGTGCTGAACCGGTCGGCTGGAGTGTCCAACCGATCGGCTCATGACCAGGTTGAAACGACCGGTTCAAGGGTTGAACCGATCAGCTCAACTGGTGCACCGACATGTTGGGAAAGTCATGTCGGCAAGAATTTTCCTTTGGTTTCAAATTGCCCAATTCGATTGGGAATAATAATGGTATTCGATACCAATTGGGAAAGAAACAAGGAAAGTCTTTTTGAGCCAAATTAGGACCATGAACTGATCGGTTCAGGGCACCAACCGATCAGTTGGAGTGCCCCAAACGGTCGGCTCCGGTCCAACCGATCGGCTCAATGGCCGAACCGATCGGTTCAGCTGTGAACCGATCGTTTCAGGTTGCGAACCGATTGCTTTTTGTGGAAAATCTCAAACCCTTCTACTCCTGCTTTTAGTCCCATATTTCCGGGGACAGAGAACCCTATCCCATGACCCGCCTATATATACAGGGGTATTGGGGGCTTCTCAAAGAACAACTCAGTGCAACCAGTTGCTCTACAAAGTTGTCGTTCTCTCTGGTTTTGGTAACTGAGAGTGAGCCCGAGCAAGTGCTTCCCGCAAAGGGAGGTGCAGCAAGGGAAGGACAACTGCAGTTGCAACTGGAGGCAGGAGAGTGTGTTGGCGTCTAGTACGTCAACAGGAGGGTGCGAATCCTTCCACTTCCTTGTGGGACAAGGAGAGTGGAGTTCCAGGTGATCTGTGTGGACTACTACAGAGGCGGGAGGTCACTGCCGCTCAGGAGGACAACTATCATCCGACAGTCCGGTAGGAGGAGGAGTCGTCAGTACCGGTGCGACCAGGAGCTGCACAGACACCGTCCAAGACTGGAGTTGAAGACCGCGCAAGGCGCGAGGTATTGTCTCCGAGCAAGCCTCGGGACAAGGTATGATTCAACAAGCCATCATTTCCTATTATATAGACGTTGACGCGTTTCCTCGGTATGGATTTGGGGGAGAAAATTTTTGTTTCCGCTGCCTTCTCTGCCTCCCCTAAAACCCAACAGTGGTATCAGAGCCACGTCATCTGTTCTATATTTTAGTAATATCGATATGATCGATTTTGGTTTGTCGCCTTTATTTATTGCATGCGATGCAAATAATATTGGCTTTATGTATGTCCAATCCTAAATCCACAAATCCCTATTACATATATGATATGTATTATTAATGCACTCGATACACGTCACCCTTAAACGAGTTTTGTAGTGGATGTGTGTAGCATGATTATGGCCTATAAACCCCTATCTGTGTGTGGTTGTTTGTGGTTGCTTGCATCTCAGTCTGCGCACCGATCTTCCCTCTCTTATTCCTGATGTAACTCGAAATAATTCGAGAATCTTTCCTACCTTTTCTCCCCCCGAATGTAACTTGGGGTTTCCCTTTTAAGCAATGTAAAATTAGGATAGATTTTATTTCCTATTATGTCGAAGACCGACAGACATCTGACGACAGCTGAAACGATCGGTTCAAGGTGTGAACCAATCGGTTGACGTTCCAGACGATCGGTTCAAGGAGTGAACCGATCGGTTGATGACCGGTTTGAGGAGCGAGACGAGCGGGTGGCGGCCATGAAGAGATGCACGACGACTAGGCGAACCGATCGGTTGGAGGAGCCAACCGATCGGCTGGTGGCACCCAGACGACCGGCTGGAGAGTACAGATCATTCATGTGATGAGTTGATCAACTCAAAAGGCAAAACACAGATTTCATGTTGTACAGGTTGCATGTGATGTAGACCTAGATGACCGTGATTCCTCTTGGCTCGAGGAATCACATTTGGATGGTCATAATCATCGCTTTTTATCGTTTGTGCATGTTTTCTATGGGATATAGCATGTATATGATACATACTATGCATTGTGGTGATTGGATATGTATATGTATATAAAACCAAATCCCTCATTAAATATTAAGTTTTAGATGCCTTCCAAATGCGACACACATGAAAAGCTTGATCGACCAAGTGTGGGCACGCCCTAGCGTGGTACACCGTCTATCTCATGGAAGCGTGAAGGATGAATGTGTGGGTCTGCCCTAGCAGGGTGCATGTTCATCGTGTTTGCTTTGGGTCAGACTTAACAAGGTGACCTAGATAGGATCTAGCACCTTGAGGCATGGAGATGCTCATGGCAAGGAGTTGCATATGACATCTTATCAAGAATTGCATATGATGCAATTGGCAAAAGTTGCCTACCTGAGAGATCTAAGTTGTGGGCGATCGGCCCTAGCTGACTCATGACTTAGAGGATTTCAAGATCTTGCCCACTAGAAGGTTGTACGCTGCAATCTTCCGAATTGATGGTGAGGGCTATCAATTTGAAGTAAAATAGTTGGAGTGATAATTAATTAAAGGCCTAATTTTATCGTCAACTTTTCAAATCAATCAAACAAGTCAAAAGAGTTTTGGACTAAAATTGCATATATTTCCTTTTGTTAAAATAAATGGTTAATCAACAAATCACTTTATTTGCGATCGGTCTTTGAGACCAACAAATTAAATGGGAATAATTCCACGATTGGTTAGGACGATGAGAAGTGTTCTCAATAAAAGAGTGAAAGCTCTAAGTCCTAGTTATACCAGAACCAGATGAACTTGATCCCACCACATCAATGGCTGAAAGTATGCTTATGGAAGTATACCGAGGATGACATTGATGAGGTGTGCTTGATGTTGTGTTTTCTGAACTATGAGTTGCAGAGACAACATGAGACATGTGATGTCTCCAAGACACTGTCCTAGTGTGTCATGACAGAAGGAGATCCAGTAAGGTATTCACGCACTCAATATGATTGGGTATGTGAAAACCTGACTAAGAAGGATTCCCTCTGAGCCAAGAGTTGGCTATTGGTATGATACTGCAAATGTTGCGAGAATCATACAGTTCATGATAAGCTACAACATGAACAACTTTGACAAGCGTTGACAGAGTTGTTGGACATGTTGAGGATAGTAGAGGCAAAGATGAAGAAAGACAAACCATAATCTTTGATGTGATCAAAGAAAAGGTAAGTCTTAAGGGAAAGGGAAAGGGCAAGGGCAAAGCTAAGAGTGTTCTGATGCTAGCCAGCAATCCAAGCCATCTTCAGCCTCAAGGCACATGGGGAAAGGGTGTATGAGGGAACTGCCCTCTATATCTGGAAGAACAAAAGAAGATGAAGGAGGGGATGGAGATCTCCACCTAAGGTATCATGAAATGAACCACTTCTTTATCTGAGGTATGTGATACCAAGATATGGATCTATCATATATGATATGCAAGATCCGTAAAGAAGTGATGGCCTTTGTGAAAGGACCAAGAAAGAAGTACCCATCATTGGAGCAAGTGTTTCTACCAAAGATAGGAGTATCTTTAAGTTTATTTCAGCCTAAAGGGCATGAAATAGAGTTGAGAACTGCTATTTCATATTTGCCAATAGATAGAAACACTTTATTTTTGCATATTGTATGACAATGATGGCAATTAATAAAGAGATGTTTCAATTTATAAAGATATGATCTTTGTGGCAATGCCTTGTTTATCTTGTGGCATTTGATATGCATAGATAAAATGATACCTGAAAGTTATTGATAACTCAAACAATCAAATTAGCATCAATCATGAGAAATTCATTTCTAGTTTCCATATGATGGATAAATCTAGACTCTTTTGGTTAGAGAACCAGTAAGAGACATGAATCTCTTGTACATGATTAATCAATCTTCACTAATGGTAGTGGGAGAATGATTTTCCTATTAGGTATAATACATGTGATGTATTTACATACCTATTGGAACAAGTGCTAATACTTCAAATGGTGTTTAGAGAAATACCAATATGAGTATCTTGAAGTGTTCAAGATCATCAGAGATGAAGTACAAATTTGGTAAAGTGTTAATTCTTGATGAGATCAATGAATGAAATACTTGGACCAAATGTTTGAGATCCTTTTGAGTGATTATGATAGTGTATCATAGTGAACTCATGATTAAGGCATGGTGATGTCTAAATCAAGAAGGAATCATACTCTAAAGAGTTAGAGAATGATTATCGAATAACTAAATTCTTCTTAATAAAAGAATACCCCACACTAATAAAGGAAATTAAGAATCACAAGCGTTGTGAGTTCTTATATCCTTAACAGATACACCTCAATTATCTATGTGATGAGTTGTTCATGTGATGAGTCAACTATCTAGATGAATATGAGGAATCAAATTCTGAATTATGGTTTATGACCATTACATCCTAAATGATTTCCATGTGAACCATAAGGTATGAACTTGATGGTAGCACTCATTGGATGAAATCCATAAGTGCAAATGAGTCTTAAGTGTTAAGACACATGGATAACATTTTGAGAAGGATGATGCTTGTTGATTGCAACTTAATGACTAAGACATTTGGCATATGGATACTAAAACTGCATTCCTACGAGGAATAAAACAAGGATGTGTACGTGACACAACCTATAAGGTTTATGAATCCACTAATGCAAATGAAGTCTATAAGTTACAATGAACTAATCAATGTGATTGATTGAGTACAAGCAACTCAGAATTGGATCTTTACTTTGATAATATAGTCAAAAGGTTTGACTGATATGTCAAAGATAAAGAAGGGATCTGTGATTTAGTGGGAGCGTGTTCACATTCCACATGTTGATGTGAAATGGAAATGTTCTAAAATGGAAAACCAAAAGTGGAAATTATCTTTAAGGAAGATAGAGATGTTTCCTATATGATAGGAATAGAGATCTATAGAGATAGTTCTTGAAAAATCTCTTGACCTGGAAAGAGAAAGCATACATTGGAAATCTATACTGAAGGGTTCAGTATGCACAGATTCAGTGGGAGAAAACTTGTCCATGTTATATGGATATCAGTATCCCAAGGCCAAGTGTCCAATTCTTATGAAGAATGGGAACACTAAGAATAGATATGGATCTATCATGTATGTAATCATCCCATTGTCTTGCATGTATGACATGGCAAGAATAAAATGCATTCATCATCTTGTATGTAGGACATGGCAATATGATGTACTCATCCTGATAACTCGTATGTAGGACATGACGAGTGGATGTCTGTCTACTTCCAGTAAGAGTTACTGGAACACCATGAGAACTTGATAAGTACTTATGAAGTACTAGTTCTATGGAAATAAGGAAGAGTTCAATGTAAAGAGTTACATTGATGCGGACTTCTGAAAGGACAGAAAATTAATCGCAAAATATATATAGGATATATAAAAGTGAAAGTTTGTTGATAATTGGAAGTGTTCCAATAAAACCACTTAAAAGGAAATGCCGAGTATCTATGCATTAGAGAACATCAGTAGATACTATATGGATCTGGAAGTTCATGAGATGAACTTATAGATATTCCGCTCATTGATGACAAGTATGGAATCCTTGATCATGCAATGTGGATAAAGGTTAGCAAAGGAATACTAGATTGCATATTACGACAACTCCATCTCATACGTGTGACGTACAACGAAGAGATGAGAGACATGTAATTTATACTGACTTTGGCAAGGTGTTGCCATTACTCACTATGTTAAGCACTAGAGCACAGTAACATGTAGGACATGTTTGAAGATCGCTATGAATATGATTCAAGGGTGATTGGCTCGCAGTGCAAGTGGGAGTCTGTTGGTATGTATGCCCTGAGAGCCAATCATGGCATGATTGGTGGGATACATTAAGATTGATTTGATAAACATCAAAGGCAAGCTTCCAATTCTTTCTGGTTCAGTCATATGAGATAGTGATAGAACAGATTGAATGTCTAGAGAATGACAGTACTCAATGACGTATGCCTTTAGGTTGAGGACCTGAACGATGAGATCATACGAATGCTAAGAGTTTGTACATTCTTGTTATGTCCCTAGTCAGATGTCATTGTGGAAGGTAGATAGACAACAATGACACACAAGACTAGATTGTGGTGTTGGTTAATGACATAATCTCATTAGTCATGATATAGATATATCAAACCAAACACATAGGTACTTGTTAGAGAACAAGTGTACCGGACAGACCCACCGTGAGTTTGACACATGGAACCATGACATGGTAGTCACAGTCAGTACTCATAGTGATGGTGGTGAGTGTTATTCTTAGACCTGAAATCACTGCACTCAACACATGTCATTGGGCACACTTTGACATCATCAAACGCAGTCTTGAAACATGGGTTGTTATAAAGGTGATGATTGGGTGGCTTTGACACATGGGGCTTTTGAGGGGTGAGTGATAGATATGGGATTTGTCCCTCCTGAGGGAGTTTAATATCCAAGGCCACTTGATGAGTAGGATTGAGATAGGCATGCGCACGCATGTGTGAATCAGTATGTGATATTGATGTCATACATATCTCATTCAATCTACTCTGAGATCAAGAAAGTGAATGAACGTTGACAGGATGACTGTTCCATGCCTTGAGTTCATTTGGGATATCAGTGACAAAGGAATTATACATTCACTGTAACACCATTCACGGATTGTAGGATGAAAGTTGTTCTCCAACTTTCTACTTTCACTTGGGTAGCACTGATGTGTGACTAGGCACCACTCTTTTCCTGTGAAGTCATAAGTGTTATGGACTTTCACTGCCAACGTGAAATGGACCTGCAGGGTCACACACATAGGATTTAACCTGGAAGAGGAGTTTTGTCCACAAGCAATGTTTAGATTGATTACTAAAGGAGTTTAGTAGTTCAATTAAACACTCAACCAGTCGATGGCTCAATATCATATGGTTCAAGGTGTTGGACGCACTGATTGGAGTATCGGATTGATTGAAATCACAATTGACTGATGTTTCCCAACCTGTGCTCCCAACCGATCGGCTCAAGTGTTGAACTGGTCGGCTGAGGTGTTGAACCGGTCGGCTGGAGTGTCCAACCGATCGGCTCATGACCAGGTTGAAACGACCGGTTCAAGGGTTGAACCGATCGGCTCAACTGGTGCACCGACCTGTTGGGAAAGTCATGTCAGCAAGAATTTTCCTTTGGTTTCAAATTGCCCAATTCGATTGGGAATAATATTGGTATTCGATACCAATTGGGAAAGAAACAAGGAAAGTCTTTTTGAGCCAGATTAGGACCATGAACTGATCGGTTCAAGGGTTGAACCGATCGGCTCAACTGGTGCACCGACCTGTTGGGAAAGTCATGTCAGCAAGAATTTTCCTTTGGTTTCAAATTGCCCAATTCGATTGGGAATAATATTGGTATTCGATACCAATTGGGAAAGAAACAAGGAAAGTCTTTTTGAGCCAGATTAGGACCATGAACTGATCGGTTCAGGGCACCAACTGATTGGTTGGAGTGCCTCAAACGGTCGGCTCAGGTCCAACCGATCGGCTCAATGGCCGAACCGATCGGTTCAGCTGTGAACTGATCATTTTAGGTTGCGAACTGGTTGCTTTTTGTGGAAAATCTCAAACCCTTCTACTCCTGCTTTTAGTCCCATATTGCCGGGGACAGAGAACCCTGCCCCATGACCCGCCTATATATATAGGGGTATTGGGGGCTTCTCAAAGAACAACTCAATGCAACCAATTGCTCTACAAAGTTGTCGTTCTCTCTGGTTTTGGTAACCGAGAGAGAGCCCGAGCAAGTGCTTCCCGCAAAGGGAGGTGTAGCAAGGGAAGGACAACTGCAGTTGCAACTGGAGGCAGGAGAGTGTGTTGGCGACTAGTACGTCAATAGGAGGGTGTGACTCCTTCCACTTGCTTGTGGGATAAGGAGAGTGGAGTTCCAGGTGGTCCGTGTGGACTACTATAGAGGCGGGAGGTCACTGCCGCTCAGGAGGACAACTGTCATCCGACAGTCCGGTAGGAGGAGGAGTCGTCAGTCCCGGTGCGACCAGGAGCTGCACAGACACCGTCCAAGACCGGAGTTGAAGACCGTGCAAGGCGCGAGGTATTGTCGCCGAGCAAGCCTCGGGACAAGGTATGATTCAACAAACCATCATTTCCTATTATATAGACGTTGACGCGTTTCCTCGGTATGGGTTTGGGGGAGAAAATTTTTGTTTCCGCTGCCTTCTCTGCCTCCCCTAAAACCCAACAGTTTTGTCTAACAAAATTCTATCTTGTTTTTGGTCACACAACCTAGATGTGTGACACTGGCATTCTAACAATATGCATTGCACCTTAGATCAGTTGCACATCTTGTGACCTGTCTCCCATCTCTAGATACTTTGTGTGCCATCCTTTTTTGTTATCTGAGTCTTCCTCGGTCATTGTGTAATTTCCTTTCTCTTAGGGCTTGTAATTAAATATAATTCCTAATTTCCTAAAATTAGGCACATTGTTGAACGTTGCTCCTTTTTATATCTAAATTGAGGTTCTTCCTTCATTAGTGGATATCATATGAAGTGCTATGAATGTTGAGCTATCTTGTTGTTATGGGTCTTTTGACCACTCCTGCTATGAATTTGAAATGCTTGATGTGATAATTATTGAAATGCTAATCTTGCCACTCAAATATTCATGCTAAATTTTTGATGAAAATATCTAAAGTAGTGATGCTTATGTACAACCATACATATCTAGGGGGCACATATTCCACCTAGGGCTTGAATTTCCACACATACTTTTAGTCCATGATTGTATGGTGTTTGGTCTTATTTTAAGTATAATTAGTCTACATTATTTATGAGTGCAATTTTTTTTGTGATATGGTTCATGATTATTGTGGAAAAATATTTGACCTTGAGCATCTTGTAAATTTTTATGCCTTATTACTTTGTTGATTTCTTTGTAACTTACCTATATCATTGATATCCCTATATTTTCTTAAGAACACTCCTTTTTTACTTGTGATCCATTATAATGCTAAAATTGTTAACTTTGCACATACTGAGTTGTGTTTCGATGCAAACCCTTATTGTCTTTTGCTCGATGTTGTTTATAAAAACACCCAGGTGTAGGAGCTTTAGGGAACGTCAATTTACGAAGATCACATAAATGGCATGGACATAAGGATAACTTGGACTAATTGGGTTCGTGCTCAAAAAAGGTCTTTCATGTTAGTAGATTTATAGATGTATATTTTCTAGTTTTATATACCACCTTTTATGGAGAGTAAACTTGTAGATGAATTATCATGTAACTTTTTAATAACTATGTTATTTTTGACTATAAGCTTTATTTTATGTGATATATATATATATATATATATGATGTATATTTTCTAATTTTCTATAACCTTTTATGAAGACCAATAGTTGTAGATGAATTATCATGTAACCTTTTAATAGTTATGTTTTGCTTCTTATAAAATTTATTCTATGTGATATATATATACACACACCATTTGGGAAATGATGAAATTTCTCCTTTCTTCCATTTTTGGGAATATGCTGGTTTAATTTCTCTATACATTGAGGTGTGGATCCACTCTTGAATCTTACTCATGGTATCAGATCCTAACAAGTTGTGACTTAACTAGTTCAAGTTATCCCATGTTGTTCATTAATTAAGTAGTCAAATTACCATATATAGGTTGTTGATATGTCTATCCCTGAGTCATGGAACACCTAATATGATTTTGATCTTTATTTAATTTGGTCATTTCCATTGCCCAAACTACCTATGTGGTAGAGACTCAATCCTTTGTGACCAAATTACCCCTATTTCCGTTATGGAGGTAGAAATACCACAGCATAAGAGATGACTCTTGTAGTTTTTGAGTCTTATTTACTATTTTCTAGAAAGTTAGCTTGAATAATATGATGTGTAGGTTTAATTGTAGACTTTTAGCTAGTCATTACCCTAGTTGTCACCATAAATTTGTTCCTTTTTTAGTCTTTCTAGCATGCCTCACATACATATACCATGGGTACCAATCATGAATGGGTGACAAATGCAAATAACTTGTGTATGTTTTTAAATTGATATAATTTCCTTGATACTATGTGAAAACATAAGCTAGATCTTATATGGTTAATCATGACTACCCGTAAACATGTAGTATACCGACATAGCTATGACTAAAGCCATCTATCTGAGGGTTGGACACCATATGTATTGAGCATGTTATGGCTCATGTACGAGGATTAAAGTATGAAAGATATGAGTTAAGTAAAACAATCTAAGGAATCCACCTCACCGAACTCTATGATGTAGTTAGATTACTTAGTGCACCAGATCATGGGTAATTGGATTATGTGATTCACCTTGTCTTGTGAGGACATCATGGCTGTAGTCCATAAAAAGAGGAAGGAACCCTGATGTCTTCCTATACTATTTGGATGATCATATGGATTCCCTATGTCTTAAGATGATTTAGATAAATCTATGATTGCATAGAAGTAAGAAATGGTAGATGTCATGACTTGTCAGGATATGATAGAAGTTATTATGTGTAGTTAGAATCCTTTCCTTTTTCGATTAGAGATGCTTTATGCATGTCCTTTCTGATGTTTGAAATATTAAACTCTTTTGTAGAATGAAGTGATGATAGGATAATAGTTTATGGTGACTGTCATGGAGTTATAGATGAATTAGTTCTCAAATAGATTTTAGTGTGCTTTGGAATTCCATTTCAAAGTTTTTAGCATCAAACTTATTATCATTATTAAATTACACATACATAAAGAAATGTTTTCTAGTTTTATGAATGATTTTCAAACCAAGTCACCACCACATAAAAAATTAAAAAGGGAAACATAATGTAACATCCTCAAATTTTGATCCATATCATATCCTAAAATTTTAATTTCACATACTGTAGTCTACAGTGATAAATAGGTGATAAGTAAGTGTTAAAATGTAATTGACCTAACTACGTTCTTTATTATGACCCAATAAAATTACTACGTCTTAGGTATGATATTAGTATCATTCACTCCATATTTGAGGCTCTAATCCTTTTTTGGAAAATTCTCATCATCATCATCATCATCAACTAAGCCTCAATCCCAACCATGTTGGGGTTAGCTACATGGATCCGTCTTTTTGGAAAATTCTAGGTAATTAGAATGAATTTTTCCCATTTATTAGTTTTGATAATAATGGATCCCAAAACTAAAAAATAAGTTCATACCTAAATTTCGAATAGTCATTTTAAGTCTCAAGTTTGTCTAGATTTAGTTCTAGATGTTACCGTTTGGGTAAAGGATACAACATAAATAGCTTGATTATCCAAAACAAGATTGTGATGATCATAGTGGACTTTGATTCAAGCGGTTTAATAAAATAGTCAAGCGTCATGCAGTCGGAGTGCAAAAGGCATCAATAGTCAATAGGAAAAATGCTTTTTGCATCATAGTATTATATCATGATTTTGTGAGTCTAAGACTTAGTCATTTGGTAGCATGGTCAAGGTGTGTATAAAATAGGATACGAGTTTTCTTAGCTATGTTTGAGTTATAATCAACAATAGGGAAACATGGGCTTAATCAAATAGGGACCTTATCAAAATAAGGTATAAGGTATAAGTCATCCTTATTTCACCATGTCATAATTCGTATCATTTACCTCAAACATCGGAAGCATATAGTCAAGTTTTAGCTGAATTGAGTGTTCATGATATTCGGGGTCATACATGAGTACTTTATTCCAAGATTCATGGATCAAAACCGAGTTTTCAAACTAAGGTCAGATCGTGGTATTATCATCATCATCATCATCTAAGCCTCAATCCCAACTATGTTGGGGTCGGCTACATGGATCCTTCGTTTCCATTCAGCTCTATCATGGGCCATATTCTGATTGAGATGTAGAGATTCAAAATCTCTCTTTATAAGCTCATCCCATGTTAATTTAGGCCTTCCTCTTCTTCTATTTATAGTGTTTGGCTCAATAGCATTGCTTCGTATAGGTATACTAGTAGGTCTGCGTTGCACATGTCCGTACCATCTGAGTCGGCCCTCACGCAACTTGTCCTCAATGCTCACCACCGCCACTTTATTCCTGATATAGTCATTTCTCAAACGATCTTTTCTTGTCTTCCCACACATCCATCTCAGCATATGCATTTCAGCCACGTTCATCTTGTTGAGACCTTGTTTCTTCACCGCCCAACATTCACTCCCATAGAGCATGGCTGGTCGTATAGCTGTTCTATAAAACTTACTTTTTAACCTGAGAGGGATCTTCTGATCGCATAAAACTCCAATTGCACTCCTCCATTTCAACCATCCTGCAGTGATCCGGTGACAAACATCATTTTGGACATCCCCGTCTATTTGAATAATAGAACCTAAGTAACGAAATTTGTCACATTTTGGTATATCTACTCCGTCCAACTTGGCTCCATCATTCACACTACGAGATTGGCTGAAATTGCAATGCATATACTCAGTTTTTCTCCTGCTAATCATCAATCCATTTGATTCCAAT
Source organism: Alisma plantago-aquatica (assembly GCA_963693085.1). Lineage (NCBI taxonomy): Eukaryota > Viridiplantae > Streptophyta > Magnoliopsida > Alismatales > Alismataceae > Alisma > Alisma plantago-aquatica. Next base: position 333,353,942 of record OY856412.1, on the reverse strand, counting down.
GCCTTTCTCCAACATTCAACTTTATCATTCAATCCATCTTTTGTTTCGTCAATCAAAACAATATCATCAGCAAATAACATACACCAAGGAATATCATCCTGAACATTCTTTGTTAACTCATCCATAACCAGAACGAATAGATATGGGCTGAGTGTGGATCCTTGGTGTACCCCAAATGTAATAGGAAAAGTTGGTGTCTCTCCTCCAGGAGTCTTGACACTTGCAGTAGAGCTATCATACATGTATTTGATAAGTCAATGTATTGGATAGGCACACCCTTTTTCTTCAAAACCATCCATAAAACTTCTCTGGGTACTCGATCAGAAGACTTCTCTAGATCGATAAACACCATATGAAGATCTCTTTTGCTTTGTATATACTTCTCCATAAGCCTCCTTATCAGAAAAATAGCATCTGTTGTTGATCTTCCAGGCATGAAACCAAATTGGTTGTTTGATACCTGCGTTATAGATCTTAACCTCTGCTCAATAATCCTCTCCCAAAGCTTCATCGTGTGACTCATCAGCTTGATACCTCTATAGTTTGTACAACTTTGAACGTCACCTTTGTTCTTGTAGATTGGGACTATAATACTATTTCTCCACTCATTCGGCATCTTCTTGGTCTTCATGATCTTGTTAAAGAAATTTGTTAACCATGTAACTCCATCATCCCCCATACTCTTCCATACATCAATGGGAATATTGTCTGGTCCGCATGCCTTTCTCATTTTCATCTTTTTCAAAGAATTCTTGACCTCAAATGGTGAAACTCATCGTGTGTAAATGATATCTCTTGTATTCATGTCACACGAGTCTCTAACTTTCAAAATTTTCTATTGATATTCATTTTTCCCATGCATAAGCTACCCATAATCAAGACATCATGTGGTAAAAGGTCACAAGAAAGGACCACATTAGGAGATGAGAAGACTACCTAATCTTCATCTACATGGGTGGCTTAGGATAGTCCTTAAAGAAGAGATGAGATGCTAGAAGACTCTCTAAGGTTTACAAGAGAACCTTTAGGTCTAGATTTGTATCAACTGAGGCTAGGTAGAGCGGGGGATCTCAGCCACTGTGAAGACGGATAGGAGAAATTATGCCAGGACCCTGAGCCTAGACACCTCAATTTTCACCATTATGGACTTTAGGGTTTCTTGGGTGTAAGAGACTTGAGAAATTATTTACTTAAAGTATATGGGAGTGTGTAAGCTCTAATACCAACTATCACGGAACCGTTCTTACCCCAATCCCAATCTCACTGCCTAGATAGTGGTAAAGGGATTGAAGCGCCCATCCCTGAGTGGCTTGATAGGATTTATGACACTGGCATATACAATTAGAAATTATAACTCAAAAACTAGATATTTAAAGAACAACTAACCCAATATGGAGATTTGTCCAATATATCCTTGTCACCAGAGTATGTAGAGTGCAGAAGCGATGTTATTCAATATTCCATTTGTATTGCCTAAAATCAAGAAATCGAGACACAATCATGCAAATGCACGGTACACTATAAAAATCAATTAACGTTATTTATAACAAAAGAGTATACTTGGCAGGACTTATATTCAAAAGAACAACAACTGATTTACAAAACCAATATCATTCAAAAAAATGTTTGTTATTCAATGATTCAATTTTTATTACGAGTTCCCATTATGATGTAATCAAATAAGCATGCCTATATATTTTGTGTGACTCTATTATCCCAACGTGATGGGGAAGGTCACTAGGCTCCTTCTCACCATAGGAACATAGGAGGCCAATGTACAAGTCCCACCTCCAAATGAGCGGGTCGTTGCACTCAATATCAACATTGTCAACAATATCAACATTATCAATATCATGATCATTATCAATATACGGACAATCATAATGGGCATGCAATTGATGTTTTCATAATTTTCAAAATATAGTATAGAAAAATGGAAGACTAATCATAGGGAACAATAGCTCATCCAAGTAAGTAGCTAGGTATACAGTCAAGAGATACATAAAAATATCTTTAATACAATCAAGGAGGAGTTATATAATATCATACCTTTCACCGAGGATTTTGAGTACAAATCAACTAGTAATAGGTCGATCCTTCGAGTTAGATCCTAAAATATAATGTTTGGATCAAGGGTCAAGATCATGATATTTGAAAATCATGTTTCAATATTTGAGATTAGGGTTACCCTTTTCCTATGTCAACCTTAGGGTTGGGTCATTCACTTATAATCAACTAATATTTCAATATGTCCTACATGATTTCAAGTATCAAGTATTTTTGAGTGTGAATGACTTTCCTAGGTTTCTAGGATCATATGTGTTAACCCTAATCTATGATAATTATCCAAGTCGTCATCAATTTCTAGATTATCATCATTGTACTTAATATAATCAAGATCCGATTGATGGGTCAAAACTATATCAAATGTTTTGCAAGATTAAGATCAATATCAAGATTACTCATATTCCTTATAATCAAGATTGAATCAAGTCAACAAATATAAATCTAGATCATTAATGGGTCAAGTATGATTTAAGAGTCTCAATATGAACATTAGATTCAAGAATTAGGGTTTTCAGTGTTTAGTTAAGATTAACCACAAATTGTTGGGTTTTAGGGGAGATAGAGAAGGCAGAGGAAACAAAAATTTTCTTCTCCCAAACCCAGAATAAAGGAATCACATCAATGTCTATATAGTAGGAAAGATGGTTTGTAGAGGCGTACCTTGTCCCGAGGCTTGCTCAGTGACTTTACCTTGCGGCTTGCGCGGTCTTCACCTCCAGTCTTGGACGGTGTCTGTGCAACTCCTGGTCTCATCAGGACTGTCAGCTCCTGGTCACACCGGGACTATCGGGATTGACAGCTGTCCTCCGAGCAGCAGAAGTCTCCCACCTCTTAAGTAGTCCATACGAACTACCTGGAACTTCGATGTCCTTGTCCTACAAGGAATCAAAAGGAGTCGCACCCTTCTATTGGCATACTAGTCACCAACACACTCTCCTACAACCAGTTGATTTTTTGTAGTTGTCTTTCCCTTATTGTGCCTCCCTTATTGGGTAGCACTTGATCAAGCTCTCTCTCAGTTACCAAAACCAGAGAGAACGACAACTTTGCAGAGCAACTAATGCACTAAGTTGTTCACTAGAGAAGCCCCCAATACTGTGACATATATAGGAGGGTTATGGGATAGGGTTCTGTATCCCGTGCAATGTGGGATCAAAGCAGGAGTAGAAGTGTTCGAGATTTTCCACAAAACAAGCAACTTGCACCAGATGAATCGATCGTTTCAACCCTAAAACGATCGTTTGGTGACCTGAACCGATCGTTTCAACCTGAACCGATCATTTGGGACACCGATACGATTGGTTCATCACATGAGTTGATCGGTTCATGGTCCTGGTCCAACTCAAATTGACTTTCAAATTTGTCTCCAATTAATCAAATATTAATCCTTGCCCAAATCGAATTTGTACAAGTGAAACAAATTGTATTTGCAAAATAGTCTTCTCACTTTCCCAACGGTCTCAGTTAGACCAGTTGAGCTGATCAGTTCAACCCTTGAATTGATCGGTTCATCCTGTCTTGATCCAATCGGCTTATCACATGAGCCGATCGGTTCAACAACCTGAGCTGATCGGTTCATCACATGAGCTGATCGGTTGGGGCAACAGACTGTGCAAAATCATTCAATCACAGTTCCAATCAATCCGATACTCTAATCAATCGATCCAACACCTTGAATACTATGATATCGAGCTATCAATTAATTGAGTGTTTAATTGAACTACTAAAATCCTTTAGTAATCAATCTAAAAATTGTTTATGGATGAACTCCTCTTCCAGGTTAAGTCCTATGTGTGTGACCCTACAGGTCCATTTCACGTTGGTAGTGAAAGTCCATAACACTTATGACTTCACAAGCAAAGAGCGGTGCCTAGTCGCACATCAGTGCTACCCAAGTGAAATAGAAAGTTGGAGAACAAATTTCAATCCTACAATCCGTGAATGGTGTTATAGTGAATGTATAATTCCTTTGTCACTGATATCCCGAATGAACTCAAGGCATGGAACAATCATCCTATCAATGTTCATTCACTTTCTTGATCTTAGAGTAGATTGGAGGAGATATGTATGACATCAATATCACATACTGATTCACACATGTGTGTGCACGCCTATCTCAATCCTACTCATCAAGTGGCCATGGATATCAAACTCCCTCAGGAGGGACACATCCCATATCTATCACTCACCCCTCAAAAGCCCCATGTGTCAAAGCCACCCAATCATCACCTTTATAACAACCCATGTTTCAGGACTGCATTTGATGGTGTCAAAGTGTACCCAATGACATGTGTTGAGTGTAGTGATTTCAGGTCAAAGAATCACACTCACCACCATCACTGTGAGAACTGAAAATGACTACCATGTCATGGTTCCATGTGTCAAACTCATGGTGTGTCTGTCCGATAAACTTGTTCTCTAACTAGTACCTATGTGTTTGGTTTGATATCTCCATATCATGATTAATGAGATTCTGTCATCAACCAACACCACAATCTAGTCTTGTGTGTCATTTTTGTCTATCTACCTTCCACAATGACATCCGACTAGGGACATAATAAGAATGTACAAACTCTTAGCATCTGTATGATCTCATCGTTCAAGTCCTTAACCTGAAAGCATACGTCATTGAGTACTGTCATTCTCTAGACATTCAATTTGTTCTATCATTATCTCATATGACTGAACTAGAAAGAATTGGAAGCTTGCCTTTGATCTTTATCAAATCAATCTTAATGTATCCCACCAATCATCCCATGATTGGCTCTCAGGGCATACATACCAACAGACTCCCACATGCACTGTGAGCCAATCACCCTTGAATCATATTCATAATGATCTTAAAACATGTCCCCCATGTGCTCTAGTGCTAACATAGTGAGTTATGGCAACAACTTTCCAAAGTCGGTATTAACTGCATGTCTCTCATCTCTTCACTGTACGTCACACGTATGACATGGAGTTGTCGTAATATGCGATCTAGTATTCCTTTGCTAACCTTTAGCCACATTGCATGACCAAGTACTCCTTACTTGTCATCAAAGATCATAATATCTATAAGTTCATCTCATGAACTTCCAGATCCATATAGTATCCACTGTTGTTCTCTAACACATGGATACTCAGCTATTTCCTTTTAAACGACTTTATTGGAACGTTTCCATTAACAAACATTCACTTTTATATATATCTTATATATATTGCGATTAATTCTCTGTCCTTTTTGGAAGTTCGCATCAATGTAACCTTTTACAGTGAACCCTTCATTATTTCAATAGAACTAGTACTTCTCAGGTACTTATCAAGTTCTCAAGGTATTCCAGTAACCCTTACTGGAAATAGACAAACATCCACTCGTCATGTCCTACATATGAGTTATCAGGATGAGCATATCATATTGTCATGTCCTACATACAAGATGATAAATGCATTTTATTTTTCTATGTCCATACATGCAAGATAATGGGATGATTACATACATGATAGATCCATATATATTCTTAGTGTTCCCATTCTTCATAAGAATTGGACACCTGGCCTTAGGATACTAACTCCATTTAACATGGACAAGTTTTCTCCCACTGAATCTGTGCATATTGAATCTTTCAGTATAGATTGCCAATGTATGCTTTCCTTTTTCAGGTCAAGAGGTTTTCGAGAAATATCTCTATAGATCTCCATTCCTATCACATAGGAAATGTCTCTATCTTCCCTAAAGATAATTTCCACTTTGGATTTCCATTTCAAAACATTTCCATTTCACATCAACATGTGGAGTGTGAATACGCTCCCACTAAATCACAGATCCCTTCTTTATATTTGACATATCAGTCAAACCCTTTGACTATATTATCAAAGTAAATATCCAACTCTGAGTTTCTTGTACTTAATCAATCACATTGATTAGTCCATTGTAACTTATAGAATTCATTTGCATTAATGGATTCATAAACCTTATAGGTTGTGTCACGTACACATCCTTGTTTTATTCCTCATAGGAATGTGGTTTTAGTATCCTTATTCCAAATCTCTTAGTCTTTAAGTTGCAATTAACAAGCATCATCCTTCGTAAAATGTTATCCATGTGTCTTAATGCTTAAGACTTATTTGCACTTATGGATTTCATCCCAATGGGTGCTACCATCAAGGTCATACCTTATGGTTCTCATGGAAGTCATTTACGATGTAATGGTCATAAACCATAACTCAAAATCTGGTTCCACATAGTCATCTTGATAGTTGACACATCACATGACCAACTCATCACATAGATAATTGAGGTGTATCTGTAAAAGATATAAGAACTCACAACTCCTTGTGATTCTTAATGTCCTTTATTAGTGTGGGGTATTCTTTATTTAAGAAGAATTTAGTTATTTGATAATCAACCTCTAACTCCTTAGAGTATGACTCCTTTTGATGTAGACATCACCATGCCTTAATCATGAGCTTATTATGATACACTATCATAATCACTCATAAGGTTTTCAAACATTTGGTCCAAGTATGTCATTCATTGATCTCATTAAGAATTAACACTTTACCAAATTCATACTTCATCGATGATATTCTTGAACACTTCAAGATATTCATATTGGTATTTCTCTAAACACCATTTGAAGTATCAACATTAGCTCCAATAGGTATGTAAATACATCACATGTATTATACCTAATAGGATAATCATTCTCCCACTACCACTAGTGAAGATTGATTAATCATGTTTAAGAGATTCATGTCTCTTAATGGTTCTCTAACCAAAAAGAGTCTAGCTTATCCATCATATGGAAACTAGAAATGAATTTCTCATGATTTATGCTAATACGATTGTTTGAGTTATCAATAACTTTTAGGTATCATTTTATCTTATGCATACAAAGTACCACAAGATAAACAAGGCATTTCCATAAAAAAAACATAAACTTTATTAATTGCCATCATTGTCATACAATATGCAAAAATTAAAGTGTTTCTATCCATTGGCAAATATGAAATAGCAGTTCATAACTCTATTACATGCCTTCAAGGTTGAAAATAAACTAAAGTACTCCTATCTATGGCAGCAACACTTGCCCCATTTATTGAGTGCTTTACATTTTATATCTTGGTATCATATACCTCAAAAAAATGTTACAAGTTTATTTCATGACACCTTCAGGTGGAGACATCTGTCACCTCCTTCTTCTTTAGTTCTTGCAGATAGAGTGGACAATTCCTTTTCCAATATCCTGGCTTTTGACAATGGTGACAATTGCCTCTCTTGGTCACACCTCCCTTGGCCTTGAGAGCTGAAGATGCCTTGGGCTCCTGGCTAGCATAAGAACCCTTCTTAGCTTTGCCCTTGCCCTTGCGCTTGGACTTACCTTTCTTGCTTCTGATCAACATCATAGACTTAGGCTTGTCCTTCTTCATTTATGTCTCGGTTGCCCTCAACATGCCCAATAACTCTGTCAACGGCTTGTCAAAGTTGTTCATGTTGTAGTTCATCACAAACTGACTGTATGATTCTAGCAACGATTGCAGTATCACGTCAGTAGCCAACTATTGGCTCAGGGGGAATCCCAATCTCGTCATGTTCTCTACATACCCAATCATCTTGAGCATGTGAGGACCAATTGGATCTCCTTCTATCATGACACACTTGAACAACACCCTGGAGACATCATATCTCTCTTGTCGTGCTTGATCTTCATACATGTTTTTGAGATGCTGAATCATCTCAATGACACCTATGTTCTCATGTTGTCTCTGCAACTCATGGTTCATGGAGCACAACATCAAGCACTTTGCATCAATGGCATCATCAAAATGCTTCTTATAATCATCCCTTTCTGGCTTTGGTGCGGTAGGAGTAGGTTCCTCTGGAACTGGAGTATCCAGGACATAGAACTTTCACTCTTGAGTAAGAACAATTCTCAATGTCCTAAACCAGTCATGGAAGTTAGTCCCATTCAGCTGTAACGAGAAGTGATTGTTGTTTGTTGTCATTTGAACTACAAAAGGAAATATATGCAATTTTAGTCCAAAACTCAAATTTGACTTATTTGATTGATTTGAAAGGTTGATGATATAATTAGGACTTTAATTAATTATCGCTCAGACTATTTTTGTTCAAATTGATAGCCCTCACCATCAATTCGGAAGATTGTAGCGAACAATCTTCTAGTGGGTCAAGATCTTGAAATCCTCTAAGTCATGAACCAGCTAGGGATGTCACCCACAACTTAGATCTTCCAGGTAGTCAACTTTTACCGATTGCATCATATGCAACTCTTGAAAGATGTCATATGCAACTCCTTGCCATGATCACCTCCATGCCTCAAGGTTCTAGATCCTATATAGGTCACCTTGTTAAGTCCAACCCAAAGCCAACATGATGAAATATGCACCCTGCTAGGGCAGACCCACATATTCATCCTTCACGCTTCCACGAGATAGACGGTGCACCACGCTCGGGCATGCACACACTTGGCCGATCAAGCTTTTCACGTGTGTCACATTTAGAAGGCATCTAAAACTTTAATATTTAATGAGGGATTTGGTTTTATAGGTACATATACATATCCGATCACCATGATATATAATACATATCATATACATGCTATATCCCACAGAAAACATGTGAAATGATAAAAGTGATGATTATGGCCATCCTAATGTGATTCCTTGAGCTAAGAGGAATCATGGTCATCTAGGTCTACATCACATGCAACATGTACAAGATGAAGTGCTATAGCCATCCGAGTTGATCAACTCATCACATGAATGACCTGCTCACCCTGGCCAGTTGTTTGGGTGCCACCAGTTGATCGGTGGGCTCCTCCAACCGATCGATTCCCCTGGTCATCATGCATCTCCTCATGTCCACCACCTAATCGTCTCGCTCCTCAAACCAGTCATCTGGATCGCCAACCGACCGGTTCACGCCTTGAACTGATCATCTCAGTCATCGTCAAGCTGTCCTCCGTTCTTTGACATAATAGAAAATAAAATATCTATCCTATTTTGCACATTCTTTGAGAAACCCCGAGTTACATTCGGGGGGAGCAAAGGTAGGACAGAAATCTTGAGTTATCTCGAGTTACATCAGGAATAGGAGATAGGGAATTGGGGTGCAGACCGAGATGCAAGAAACCACATACAACCAAGCACACAAACATTGGGTTTATTGTCCATAACCATGCTATACATCCACAAAACTCATTTAAGGGCGAAACATATCGAGTGCATTCATATTACATATCATATATGTATATTGGGATTTGTGGATTTAGGATTGGACATGCATAAAGCCAATTTTATTCACATTGTATGCAATAAATAAAGGTGACAAACCAAAATTGATCACATCAATAATCCTAAAATATAGAGCAGTTGACGTGGCTCTGATACCACTGTTGGGTTTTAAGGGAGACAGAGAAGGTAGCGGAAACAAAAATTTTCTTCTCCCAAACCCAGAATAAAGGAATCGCATCAACGTCTATACAGTAGGAAGGATGGTTTGTAGATGCGTACCTTGTCCCGAGGCTTGCTCGGTGACTTTACCTAACAGCTTGCACGGTCTTCACCTCCAGTCTTGGACAGTGTCTGTGCAGCTCCTGGTCTCACCGGGACTGTCAGCTCCTGGTCACACCAGGACTGTCAGTATTGACAGTTGTCCTCTGAGTGGTAGAAGTCTCCCGCCTTTGAAGTAGTCCACACAGACTACCTGGAACTCCGATCTCCTTGTCCTATAAGGAATAAGAAGGAGTCACACCCTCATGTTGGTATACTAGTCACCAACACACTCTCCTGCAACCAGTTGCTTTTCTATAGTTGTCTTTCCCTTGCTGTGCCTCCCTTATCGGGTAGCACTTGCTCGGGCTCTCTCTCGGTTACCAAAACCAGAGAGAATGACAACTTTGTAGAGCAACCGATGCACTGAGTTGTTCACTAGAGAAGCCCCCAATACCCCTATATATAGGAGGGTCATGGGACATGGTTCTCTATCCCGGGCAATGCGAGATTAAAGCAGGAGTAGAAGGGTTCGAGATTTTCCACAAAACAAGCAACTTGAGCCAGCTGAACCGATCGTTTCAACCCTAAAACGATTGTTTGGTGACCTCAACCGATCATTTCAACCTGAACTGATCATTTAGGACACTGAGCCGATCGGTTTGTCACATGAGCTGATTGGTTCGTGGTCCTGGTCCAACTCAAATTGACTTTCAAATTTGTCTCCGATTAATCAAATATTAATGCTTGTCCAAATCGAATTTGTACAAGTGAAACAAATTGTATTTGCAAAATAGTCTTCTCACTTTCTCAATGTCTCGATTAGACCAGTTGAGCCGATCAGTTCAACCCTTGAACCGGTCAGTTCATCCTGTCTTGAGCCGATCGGTTCAACAACCTGAGCCGATCAGTTCTCACATGAGCCGATCGGTTGGGACAGTAGACTGTGCAAAATCAGTCAATCGCCGTTCCAATCAATCCGATACTCTAATCAATCGATCCAACACGTTGACTACTATGATATTGAGCTATCAATTAATTGAGTGTTTAATTGAACTACTAAACTCCTTTAGTAATCAATCTAAACATTGTTTGTGGATATACTCCTCTTCCAGGTTAAATCCTATGTGTGTGACCCTACAGGTCCATTTCACATTGGCAGTGAAAGTCTGTAACACTTATGACTTCAGAAGGAAAGAGTGGTACCTAGTTACACATTAGTGCTACCCAAGTGAAATAGAAAGTTGGAGAACAACTTTCAATCCTACATTCTGTGAATGGTGCTACAGTGAATGTATAATTCCTTTGTCACTGATATCCCGAATGAACTCAAGGCATGGAACAGTCATCCTATCAACATTCATTCACTTTCTTGATCTCAGAGTAGATTGGAGGAGATATGTATGACATCAATATCACATATTGATTCCTACATGCGTTCGCATGCCTATCTCAATCCTACTCATCAAGTGGCCATGGATATCAAACTCCCTTAGGAGGGACAAATCCCATATCTATCACTCACCCCTCAAAAGCCCCATGTGTCAAAGCCACCCAATCATCACCTTTATAACAACCCATGTTTTAGGACTGCGTTTGATGATGTCAAAGTGTACCCAACGACATGTGTTGAGTGTAGTGATTTCAGGTCAAAGAATCACACTCACCATCATCACTGTTAAAACTGACTATGACTACCATGTCATAGTTCCATGTGTCGAACTCACAGTGGGTCTGTCCGGTACACTTGTTCTCTAACAAGTACCTATGTGTTTGATTTGATATCTCCATATCATGACTAATGAGATTCTATCATCAAACAACACCACAATCTAGTCTTGTGTGTCATTGTTGTCTATCTACCTTCCACAATGACATCTGACTAGGGACTTAATAAGAATGTACAAACTCTTAGCATCCGTATGATCTCATCGTTCAGATCCTTAACCTGAAAGCATACGTCATTGAGTACTGTCATTCTCTAGACATTCAATACGTTCTATAATTATCTCATATGACTGAACCAGAAAGAATTGGAAGCTTGCCTTTGATCTTTATCAAATCAATCTTAATGTATCCCACCAATCATCCCATGATTGGCTCTTAGGACATAGATACCAACACAAATAGTCATTTATACCAATTACATAAGTAATAGATCAAGATTTAGATATATCAATGAGAATCATTTAGAATCAGTCCTCACAAGTAATTTTAATTGTTTCATTGGATTTTTCTGATCAAAATCAACTATTTACTCGAATTATTTGGAGTTAGGGTGCATTAGATACGATTTAAATAAAATTCGACCATATTACTGAATTTCTGAGTAGAGAGAAGCAAAAATACCTTTACATGGAAAAATGAGGGTCGTCAGATGTGCAAGGAATGGCCTAGATCAAGCCACGTGAGCTTGGTGGATCACTTTATCAAATGTTTGGTTCAAGCCTTCGCTTCGTCGGTTCAAATCTTGATTTTGACCGGTTCTCAGTCGATTCGGTACTAGTTGGACCCCTTCTGGACCGGCCGGTTCTTTAGCTCTCTCCTTCCTTGTGCAAGCCTCGCATGAGCCCATGAATAGGGCAAAGGGATCGCTGGCATGGAGCAACTCTATAAGAAAGAGTGGGTGAGGGAGGCCGCATGCAGGCTGTCCTAGTCTACCACCACCTCACGGACTCAATCAGAGCCAAAGAAAGGGAGGAGGAGGTGCATAGTAGGAACGCCCAAAATGGGCTTGGCAGCGGCACAGATCTAGAAGCAGAGAATGATGCGGAGAAATCAAGGTTCTTTAGGCCAAACGAGAGCACATAAGATGGGGGAAACCCCTGCGGAATGATGGGGGGAGTCATATCCAGTGTTTTTATAGCGTTTTGGGCTAGGGTTAGGGCTAGGGGACTCCTATGTGGCAGCCATGGACGCTGAAGTGAGAACAGGAGCTGAAGATCTCATTTTGGCGAATGTATAGAGCATGAACATTGGTCAAAGTAGGGTTGGATCAATTCAAATTCACGAGAGGAGCAATTTGGCTCACTTCGAAATGTGAATGGAGGTCATGGGCGGGAGATCACACTCTCGGCCTTCATTTACTCCTCCCTGCTAATTGTGGGACGTAGAAGATGGGTCCATGGCTGCTGGATCAGGCCGGAATCCACTAGGGATAGATACAAGGGCGGGGATCACCCCCAGATCTTTGCCTTTGATCGCTGACATGGAAAAAGGTCAAATAAAAGACAAAATAATAGTTTTCAACGCATTATCTTCAAGAAATCATGGTAAATTGTAGGAATGTCCAATTGTACTCAAATTTGGATCACAACTTAAAAAAAACGTGGATTTATAAGAAGTTTGAGAACAAAAACATGAGGTTTGATGAATCAATTTGCTTCTTTAGACAAGGTGATGATTGAATCTAATTTGAGGTGTGATAATGTGTATAAAAACTAAATTGATCACCATATTTTGTATTTGAGCCTCAACATTGATTATGAAGACAAGAAAAATTATTTGAGACCATGTGAGAATATTATGAGTTCAAAAAAGTAATTATCTCATTATTATGCTAAAATCCACTTTGTCACATTCTCATTTTGTCATCAATGAGAGAAATAAAAATTTTGGTAGCCTACATTGTGGAGAAATGTGTTGAAAAGATGGAGGAGCATGAAAATAAGATTCACAAGAATATCCAAATTATATGCTTAGTACACAATATGATGCACCTACAATATGGATGTATATGAAATGAATGCCTTCTAATACCTACTATAAAGGTGGAATGATGTATGCATGAGATGACTCGTCCTAAAGATGAGATATAGAATAGGTGTGTACATGAAGGACATTACCAAAATTTCCTTATTTATTGTATTGATAAAATAAAAAAAAGTTTGAATTTAGAAATCCTTTTCCTATCTTTTGCCTCTTTTAATTTTTTAAATACTTTTTGGTTCCCATTATTTTAGCAATATAATTAGTTTATACTTGGGAATTTTCACTATATTTTTTACTTCAAAAAAGGAGTAAGGAAATGCATTTTATCCTCTCTTTCTTAATGGACAAATGCGAAGTGGAGAATAAAGATACATCTTATGCAATATAAAAAAATGAATGCAATCTATATGTGATATTTTATATGTAAGATTAAAATTGCTCAAATGAGATGATGTGCACATTTTTACTTTTCTAACACAACTAAGGATGAACTAACTATATGTTGCCTAACATGTCATGCAATGCCTTCAACAAGAAAATAACTTCGATAAACTTGATTGTGCTGTGGTGGTGAATGAAAATTGATGGAAGGTGGATGAGATTACATGACTAAGGGACAATGTATTTCCCAACCACGATATGACCCTTTACTATTAACTTGTGTAACAAGGTGACCTTAGAGTTTATTTCTAAAATTCACATTAAGGATCATATTAGTGTTTGGTTGGTTTGAAATCAAACATCCTCGCCATAACACAAGAATTAAGGTTAATTTCAGTTTTTCATTCATTTAGTATGTCTTCAAACTAAATAATCTAAAAACTCCTCCAATTAGTGTCAATTTAGACTTTTTGCATTTGTAGATAGGGGATATAGATAGATTCATATTTTAAAAAATATTGAATTCACTTCAGAAGCGTTGAACATACTATTTTTACTTGACAAGTGCAATCATGATTAATTGAACTCCACAATTATTGTGGATAGATTTGGATTATACTAACACAGTGAAGAGTAACTATAACATACCAAAACCTACCTAATCTAACTTGAAAACCCCTTCTTCTATGAATAGGAGGTTAATGTGCTCAGATCATTCAAATTGACCAAACAAGGTTAGCAATATTCCCCGACATCCTAGTTCTTACCCCAATGCATAGTTAAGAACTGACCCTAATTATATGTGACTTTTATTATATTCATTATACATTAGATGACTTAAGGTTATGTAATCATATCACATATCATTATAAACTCATATCTACATACACTCCTATCTACATACACTCCTATCTACCTAATAACCTAACTATGACTAAGTATGAGAATGGGTTTAATAAATACATGTCACATTGTTCACAATTACATATATAATGAATCAAATATGATTAATAAGGATTTGTAAGTGTATATACATGCATAAATTGTTGATATGATATCAAATGTACTTAATACGTGAAATGGGAAGAATTTTACTTTTCATGTAATTATTCAGGTGCATAAATTAATACATTAATGTACCTAATACCAAATTGAATAAAATAACATATTTTGTGTGAGATAATCAAATATAACTCTGATGATAATAATAAGAGGGCATTGAGCTCTAGATCCTAAATACTTAGGATAATGGTAATATATAATAATTAATAATGAAATAATTGACTTAAACTATAATTGTGACGCCCCGACGCCCCGAGCCGCCACAATGTAAGTAATTACGCAGAATAACCATTAGCAGTGGATTAATAAGAAAATCACTAAAAATTAATACCATTTTGCAAAGAGATCCATTGCCAGGAAACTCTTAAAGAAAGAAACAAAACTTTATATACATCATCATTCACATTATACATACATTTTACCATCCCATCTCGAGGATAACATATACCAGTTGCTTTGCCCAAATATATACATAAGCAACATAAAACCTAGAGGCAAACAAGACAAAATATTAGATCATTGATAAAAAATCATTACGTACTAACTCCCAAGGTCTTGAGAGTACAGAGAAGACATATAGGACTTCTATCTGCAAGACACGACATACAACACACTAACCTTGAGTTGTTATTGTTGTCCATGTTGTTGTTGTCCTTGCTCTACAGTACAATCTCTACCTCCTCATGCACGTCCACCTAAAAATTGTGGAACGCACAGGTGAGACGCAAGTCCCAGTGAGAGATATAATTCTCCACCAACAATATTATTATCATAGGTAAACAATATAAAACTAAGAAAAGGATACTTTATGTAAATAAGCATGTTTAATCATTATTTAATTGTAGTAAAAGGCAATAGCATTGTTTAAATAGTTCAACTATCCACAAAAGAGCTATAGATCATATATTTACTTTATAAGGAATATGAAGAACATTTATAACATCTATCAACTAAGATGTATAAAAGTAATGAAGCATCAACCAATGTTTATGTATTCATACCTTTAAGAAAATACACTACATGGCTGATTACACATTTACAATCATAGTTATGCCCAGACGAGATGAGGTATACCACTCATGCTCCAACCGACAATGTCTAAGTAAAGCATCAGTCCCATACAAGGTCAATAGAAGAGCCGACTTCCATGACCTCACCTGTCTCGGTCAGTATGAGACCACTGGAAGTGACCACATGTCAAACTGCAACAAGCTTGCCGAGGTATAGTGGCATCTTAACTAAAGAGCTACAACCGCAACATGCACTCTCTTCGGGGAGACATCACATAAATCCCCGATACATTTTCATCTGGACGATCACATGGCAACCTTGGCATTCATCGGGGAGATAACACATCAATACCTATATGGACGTAAGGATATGTTTGTCCATCACCCAATATATTCAAAACTATGCTCTCTAAGTTAAACTCGTTTCACCATTCATCAAATCCTGACACCAAATAGATCTATGGCCTGGGAAACTACATGATAAGATTCCACTTGATGATTTAGGTGTATTACAGTATCTTTTAGCATAAATCAAGTTATAAGCAAAAATTATAACTGATGCTACAAAGAAAGGTGTAATACATGTATCAAGTACTTTTATAATCTTTGGAACACATTGAATGCATAGAACTCGGGATCTCAGCCCCTTATCACATTACTGGGAATTCTTATCCCTTAACATTATCATCATCATGATTGCTAGATTTGGGTATTCAAACCCTAAGTTCATCATTGAACATTGTTACCTCTTATCAGGTAACTATCACCTCTAGGTCCTCAGACCCAGGTATACATAATACTTGTTGCTCAAGTATTTCACATGGCTTACAAGGCCCATTTAATCTGTATCAGATGAAACATCATAGGTCATACATGTCTATGCTCATCATCTCATGATACTTGCATGGTTAGTATTTCATGATAGAAGAAATTTCAAGTACATAGCATCACCATGCAACATAAGAGAAATACAACATTTCCACCATTAGGGTTAGGGTTTCCCTTTCAAACCAATTAGGGTTTCAAATGGATTAGGGTTTCAAATCAATTAGAGTTTCAAGTTCATATTGTCAAGAATCAAAACCCTAATTCATAGCTCCACATATATTAGGAGTATAAATGTATGGTCATCTCAATGTAAGCTCATTAAATGATTATCATACAATGTATGAGTTTCTCTCTCATCCTTTCTAGGATAATTATTACATCATACTTTATTAAGTTGTCTCAATCCTTTTCTCAAGGTACATTGGCCTACATTTATCAAAATGCATTGAACTCTATACATCTTAATGTATCTTTTGACATAACACACTTTATGGGTTACTCAACCAAGTAGATTGGATTGTGGTGCTTCCACCATATCAGACATAGAGGTGTATGTGTGCTTCCATACCAGGCATGATGTGTATCCTTGATCTCCATATCATGCATGAGGTGTATCCTCATCACCATATCGTGCATGTGGTGTATATGTGTCACATATATCGGGTTACTCAACATTAAGGTTTACATATCAATTTAGACCCTTATGCTCATATCTCTTCAAAGCTTCATGGTATTGGCCTACCCTTCACCATGTGATAAGTGACAACCTAGACAATAGGTTAGTCTAAACCAAACCAAGTGTACAAACAAATAGGGTGGGGTTCCAAGGTATATCAGGTTCTATATTACCATGTTGAGTTTCAACACCATATCGGGTTAGGGGTATATACTTGACACCATATCGTGCATAAGGTGTGTGTTTGACCCCATATCATGCATGATATGTGTGTATGTGTCACTCATATCGTCCATGAGGTATGTACTTCATCATCACACTATGCATAAGGTATATGTGTCATCATCATATGGTGCTAGTAGTGTGTTCACATCACCATATCGGGTTAGGGGTGCTTCAACCCGATATCAGATTAGACCATGATGATGTCATAGTACTCAAGCTCATTAACTTAGTTTTTATTGTTCTAGTTCATGGACAACATGTCTGTGTAACTATTCAAACTCATGGATTCATCAATTATTCAAGAAAATTCGAATTGAAAGTAGATCATCAAGTATGGCAAGATTGATGGTGAATAATAAAATGATTGGTTTCAAGTTATATAACCAACCTCAAGGACAACTTAAAAGATCCAAGATCCAAATCTTCACGTTCCCAAGGTTGAAGATGAGCTTCAAAACTCCTCTATATGCAAACAATCACCATGGATAAGTATTTGGTGAAGAAGAAAAGAAAGGAAGATCACAACCCTAGATCCATGCTTTAATCCAAAGTTGAAGATGATCATGGCTTCACCTTAGGGCTAAGACTTAATATCCTTCTTATTACTTAGCACTATGCAAGTTACCTCACCACTCATGCATGATATCCCCTCACTTGTGGCCGATATCCCTTCACTTGTGGCCGATATCCCTTCACTTGTGGCCGATATCACTTCACTATGGCCGATATCACTTCACTATGGCCGATATCACCTTGCTATGGCCGATACCAAGGATCTATACACTATACCCCTTACCCTATGCATGATACCAAGAATATGTGCACAATATATAAGAGAAATAGGGTGGTAAGATTTAAATTTTTTTACTAGTAGGTGAAAGGAACGATATATATAGTTGTGGTTCATGAAAAAAAGTGTATATGAGGTGTCATCATTTTACACTACTAGGTGCCACGTGTCCATGCATGGTTGGCATGTGTCCTCTATTTATCTTGACATGAAAAACTCTTGAGGATAATCTAGGGATAGGATTTCGACCCTTAGTTATCTTGTTGAGCAATGTATTTCAACTCAACATCACTTTATTCACAATCCGATACACTTTTTCTAAGGAAAGTTGCAAGCCGATATCCATCACCTCCTTGAGGTGCTTAACTCGTCATGGAAAAGGGAAAGAGTTGATAAAACAATATTGGACTTTCTCTATGGATCCTTGGCCGATAGGCCCCATATAAGCTCTACAACTCGATACAACCCATATAAAGGCTTCAACTATGCATCTTTTCTTGGTCTTTTCATCACAAAGAATGAAACCACTCAAAGATGATTCATACATGGTGCCGATTTCTTTATCTCTCCTATAGATGAAGCCAAGAGAGAGTAGGGGCACTCTAGAAGTGGTAATTTGCATATCAACCTAACATTTTGGGTAAATTATAATTTATACCAAAATTGGTGCATAAGGCACTAGCATTATTCAAACAGGTTTCACTTTGAAATTTAGGATTTACAAAAGCCTCCCCTTAGAATTATTCTCTCTCTTAAGATTATAAAACACATGAGTTACATTCAACATGTGAAATTTTGCAATATAACCCCTCATTTTAGGTAAATTTCACATTACACCCAAACTATCATATAATGCACAAACAGTTTGTAAATAAGCTCAAACTTGAAAATTAAACTCTAGCATAGTCTTAATTACTTTTCAAAAGATTAAAAAAAGTTTGTAAATAACTTACTTAAGCAAAACATCTAGGTTTATGGCATAACCCAGGTCAGGGATGTTACAATTATCAACCCCTAAAAGGGATTTCATCCCTGAAATCTCAAGAGAAAAGAGAAGGGTACTTCCTCCTCATCTCTTCCTCTAGTTCCCATGTGTCTTCTTCAACACCATAGTGTTGATAGAGAACTTTCACAAGAACCATGTCTTTCTTTTTCAACTTCTTGATTCTTTTGTCAAAAATCATCATTGGACCTTCCAAATAGGATATATCTTCATTGAATTCTACCTCTATAGGTTGCCACACCAACTCTGTGTTGGGATGACACTTTCTCAGCATAGATATATGAAACACTAGATGTAGTCTATGTAGCGTAGGGGGCAACTCCAACCTATAAGCTACCTTTCCAATCCGTGTTGTCACTAGGTAAGGTCTCATAAATGTAGGAGCTAACTTACCCTTTTTCCCAAATCTGAGAACACCTTTCCAATGAGAGACCTTGAGATACACTCTGTCTCCAACTTGGAATTCTAAAGGTCTACGACATTTATCGGCATATGACTTCTATCTAGCCTGTGTAGCCCTCAACTGTTGTTGTGTTACTTTAATCTTTTTAGTTGTTTGTTGCACTAATTTAGGACCCAGAAGTTGGTATTCTCCTATCTCATACTAGCATAATGGAGATCTACAATGTATACCATTTAATGCTTTATATGGTGCCATATTAATACTGGTTTGATAACTATTGTTATAGACAAACTCTATTAAGCTCAAATGTAAGTCCCAACTTCCTACAAACTGAAGAACACATGCCCTAAGCAAGTCTTCCAAAGTCTGTATAGTTCTTTTAGATTTCCCATCTGTCCGAGGGTGAAAAGTTGTACTAAATTTTAATTGAGTACCCAAGGCTTTATGTAGTCATTCCCAAAAATGACTTGTAAACTGGGGACCTCTATCAGACACAATTGTGATTGGAACTCCGTGCAACCACACTATCTCATCTATGTAGATTTGTGCAAGTTTTTCAGCAGTATAGGTTGTTTTAAAAGGAAGAAAATGTACTGAATTAATCAACATGTCAACTATCACCCAAATGGAATCATGACTTTTGGCTGTTCTGGGTAGACCAACCACAAAGTCCATTGTCACGTGATCCCATTTCCAATGTGGTATAGGTAAGGGTTGCACTGTTCCCGTAGGCTTTTGATGTTCTGCTTTAACTTTCTGACAGACTGGACACCGCATAACAAACTCACCTACATACTTCTTCAAACCAGGCCACCAATACATAACTTTTAAGTTATGATACATTTTAGTACTCCCTAGATGCATTGCATACATGGATGAATGAGCTTCCTCGATAACTATCTTTCTTAAGTGATTGGCATCAGGTACTACCATCCTACCATGATAACAGACTACCTCATCCCCTGACTGATGGAAACCGTCCCGTTTCTCACTACCATACTCCGATTTGATCTGCTGAATCACAATATCAGCCTATTGTGCCTCTTTAATCTATTGTTTTAGAGTAGATTTCACATGCATCTCGGCCAACAATCTGACTAACAAAGATACTTCTAGATGTACATTCATTTGTCTCAAAGAGACAAACATATACCATTTACAACATATTAAAGTGTTCAACTGTGCTTTATATGTGGGTGGAGATGAAGATTTTCTACTCAATGCATCTTCCACTACATTAGCTTTTCTTGGATGATAATCAATTGTATAATCATAGTCCTTGATTAATTCCATCCAGCAACATTGTTTCATATTTAACTCATGTTGTCAGAAGATGTACTTTAAGTTTTTATGGTCTGTGAATATATGACATGTTTCTCCATAGAGATAATGTCTCCAGATCTTCAATGCGTGGACCACTATAGCTAACTCAAGATCATGCATCAGATAATTCTCCTCATGTTTCTTAAGCTATCGAGAAGCAAGAGAAACTACATGATCACTCTACATTAGCACACATCCTACACCATTCTTAGAGGCATCACAAAAAATAATGTATCCCCTTCCCTACTCTGGTAAAGCCAACACAGGTGCACTAGTTAACCTTTCTTTTAACAATTGGAAAGAACGCTTACACTTGTCATTCTAGAAAAAAGGAACCTCCTTCCTGGTTAACCTAGTTAGGGGTAATGCTACAACACCAAAGTCTTTAATAAACCTTCTATACTAACCTGCCAGACCTAGGAACTGTGAATCTCAGTTGGTGTCTTGGGTTGTTCCCACTTTACAAGAGACTCCACTTTCTTAGGATCAACATGAATACCTGAAGTAGATATAAAAGTGTCCTAGAAAAGACATTTCTGACAACCAATTCTCACACTTGATGAATTTAGCATATATCTTGTGCTATCTCAACAAAGTCAAGGCTTGACGAAGGTGTTGTGCATGTTGTTGACCATCTCTATTGTATATCAGGATGTCATCTATGAAGACCACTATGAATTGATCAAGGAATGGTCAGAAGATTCTATTCATCAACTCCATGAATGTAGCTGGTGCATTAGTTAGTCCAAACAACATAACTATTAACTCATAATGACCCTACCTTGTCCGAAAGGCTGACTTAGGAATGTCACTCTCCTTGATACATAACTAATGATATCCTGACCTTAGATCTATCTTAGAGAACACTGTTGCACCATGTAAGTGATCAAATAGATCATCTATCCTTTGCAGAGGATATTTGTTTTTTATAGTCACCTTGTTAAGATGTCTATAGTCTATGAATAATCTCATAGACCCATCCTTCTTTTTGACAAAAAGAACTAGAGCACCCCATGGGGAAGTATTCGGTCGAATCAAACCTTTTTCAAGCAACTCATGTAATTGTTTCTTGAGTTTTTCCATCTCAGTAGGTTCCATCCTATAAGGTGTTTGTGCTATGGGTTGTGTACCCAAAATTAGATTAATCTCAAAATCATTCTCTCAAGGTGGAGGAATATATGGAAATTATTTAGGAAGCACATCCTTGAATTCCCTGACAACATGAACTTCAGAAAGACTAGGACTCTCTACTTTGGTGTCTACCACATGAGCCAAGAATGCTTCATATCCTTGTCACATCAATCTCTCAGTTACCATTGTTGACACTAGATTGGTTGGAAGAATCTTTTTGTCCCCCTAAAAGACCCATGTCTCATCACTGTCGGTAAACATAGCTTGCTTGGAACCACAATCCATGACAACCTTATATTTTCTAAGGGTATCCATCCCAAGAATTACATCAAACATGTGCATCTCAAGTGGTATAAGATCCACATGAATGATGTGTTGTGAAAAAGAAAGAACACAGGGAGAACATACCTCCCACAACATTGCATATCTGACTAATAAAGTTTCTAATAACAGATTATCTGCTCGCCGACTAATAGTCATATTGTAGTCATGAATCACTTCTCAAGTGATAAAGGAATGCGTAGCACCCATATCAATCCAAAAAGATATGAAGCAGGATGAAGACATATCAGAATGAAACAATACCACATGACCTTTCATGACTCATTGATTGACTACTACCTCCGACTGATTCATAGCATAGAATCTCACAGTTGCCTGTTGCTGACTCTGTGCTCTATTGTTTGGTGCAGATGAACCCGCTTGGGATGCTTGTCCATGTCCTCATGTGCCACTGTTGAACTATTGCCTCTAAGAGCCTTGTTGACTTTGCCTCGGTGGTTGGGTTACTTCCCTATCTCTAACTGGACAATCCTTTATCACATGTCTTGTCTACCCACACTTGAAGTAGTCTCTATTATCCCGCTGCATCCTAGATGGTCCAATCACTGACATCGATGTTGTGCTATGGGATCCACTTGGCAGAAAACTACAGCCTCTACCCTTGCTTGATGTCCACTACGTGTATGCACTGAATCTCTGTGGTGCTATTGGTGCAGGAAACCTTAGCTGCTTGAAACTTCCAAACCTCTATCCCTGAAATTGGGTAGGTACTTTCCTACTATTCGCCTCACGTTTCTCAATTATAGACCTCTCTATCCACCTAACTGACTCCATAAAGATGGTAAACCTCTCTCTATCCTCTAGAGCAGATACAAGTGTGGTTAACTCAGAGTTCAAACCCTTCTCAAAATGTTGAATCCTCTCTTGATCCGTAGTAGCCATGTGTGGACAATACTGCAGAAGCTCCATGAACTTAGCTTCATACTCACTTGTAAGATACTAAATCTTGAACCTACCCTAGAAGTTGACATTTTGGACTTAGCCAAACCAGGTTGAAGGTTAGATGATAAATATATGTTTAGTATGATCCTAATGAGATAATACATAAATTTATCACCATAATTTAGCCTAATGTTTTCACATTAGTCTTAGGTTAATAATGGATACATAAAATATGTCACATAACTCATTTGGTGATAGTATGAAGATAAAACTTAATTGGATGAATAATTTAGATAATCGGTCGTTAATGGGCCATATGACATATCTCATAAAAGAAGTATCAAAAGTGGAAACAAACTTCAAATTCAAAATCTAAATATCAAAATTAGCATACATGTCAAATTTCATCTAATTTGGACAACCTTGAAATATTAGGAGTTTAGGAGAGAGAAAATGAGTAAAAGGCATAAGTAATGAATGATGTGATTATATAACTTCAAAATATGAAAACAATGGAAAATTAATATTCAACATATCAAAGATAACTTGTGGATGAGGTTTGGTCCAATTTGGATGTTGTTTGTGCAAGTCATGCAATTTTAGGTACATTTTGGACTTTTCTCCAATTTATCCAATTGGGAGGTTTTCTTTGCAAATTATCACCTAAATTTTAAACCTTAGATATTCTCTTACCATTATTGAGATTTTGAACCATAGGGAGCCTATTTTCACCTTGGTTTGAAGGTGCTTCTTTCCAAGGGCATTTTAGGGATTACTCTCTTTATAAATGAGCTTATCTTTAGAAGCTATCAATCAATGGGATTATTTCTTTGATTGGAGGTCGGTTGGGATGGCCTATAAGTGTCCATAAACCAACTTTTGATATTCAAGAATCCTCTATGATCTGTACTCTTGCATGGCCATGAAATCGCTAGGCTAAGGACACATGGAAAGCTCCATGGACATCTCATGCTTGACGTCTTCCTTATCCATAAAGGTTTGCATGTCCATAGGCACCCTTAGCAATGGAGACATGGAAAGTAACTTGACACCTCATTCTTGACTTATTCCTTATCCATTAAGGTTTGCATGTCCATCGATACCCTTATACATGACACATGGAAAGTCTCATAGACACCTCATACTTGACCTCTTTCTTTATATAGCCATATCTACCCCTTCCCAACTCCCAATTCGAAAACTCTTGATCTTCTTTCTTTCCTCTATCTTAGAGAACTTCCTACTCTATTTTCCATGAAGGTGTTGTCCCAAGGTAAAAGGAGGTGCCTACCTTGGTGAAGAAGGCTCCTAGTGTTCCAAATTTCTCTATTTAGGATTTCTTAAGCTCCTCCTTGGCGATTTTAACCAAAACTAGTAAGTATTCTCCTTTCCTTCCATATTTTCATGTTCTTAGTCTTCCTTCCACCTTCCTATAGGTCATAAACATGGCATTCCATGGTGAAACCCCTCCTAGAACCCATAAACACCTCATCTCCATGTTCTTTTGTTAGGATTTTTCACCTCTAAAGTGGAGAAGGTGCTTCTTGCTCGAGATAGGAGCTTTGTTGGAGAAACGGGTCTCTCTAAGTTTGGTAACCTTACTTATTTTACCTATCCACCTTCCCTAGAGGTTCTTTGAAGTCCTAGGCTTGAATTGGACTGTTTATACTCTGAAGTTGAGGTATGATTGCATCCCACATTATTTCTATATTGACCAATTTCTAATTCTTCTCTCTAAATGTATGATGTATCCCCTATTCTTCTATGTTGAGAAATTCACCTATTCTTATTCATTCTCTTTGTCCTATGGACATTATCCTATGCACAATGCATTTTCTTTTGAAAATCATGGTTCATGTGAACTACCTTATTTGATATTGATAATGTGATCATGGATATTATTTTTAACTCTTATCTTATGCTTTGTTCATGATGGAACTCTAAAAGATGACATGTGATGTCTTTTGCCCACTTATGAGGTGGATGTATATGTTGGTCACTTATGTGGTGACTAGTGTATATATTCTGACTATACTTTCTACTTGCCTCTACATTTAACATGCTATGTGATTCAGTAGCACTAGAGTAGTGTAATTGCATTGGATTTTATGGCAGATGTGTTATTTCCTACTGAGCGGATGTGATATTTCCTGCTCTTTTGGGATGGAAAGGAACCTCATACCCAGGGTAAGATGTGTGATTCTTGGCCCATGTTTTATATATTTGGGAGATTGGCAATATTACTTTCTCTATTAGGTTTCAAGTTTATGAGACTTGGCCGCCTTTGTGTTTATATTGTTCTAGGGCTATGTTTATCTCACATTCATGCAAGTTGATGATATGGGGTGTGTGCCCTAATTCTTTACATGTGCTTGTGTGGCACAATATTTATGTTTTATTAATGGCAAGTATTCTTTTATTACCATATGATTTCAATTCCTTTTCTCTTGATTACCCATTTGGGTGGTCCTTATCCTTTCTATGCGAAGCCTTTTATATTTGATGTCCTTTATTCCATATATTGCTCAATTTCCTATTTAGTATGCACATACCAACCTTTGCTAATTTCATATGTTTTCTCTTGTTGTTGTGGTATGCTTCCAACCCTAGGTGAAGGACTTGGATGATAAGGCATGAAGTTTTGGACTAGCTTAAGGGGTTAAAGCTTGGAGACAAAGTTGTTATGGTTTAGATTTCCCTCTACTTATATCCTTATGTTGTATCATACATGTAAACCCTTATGGGATATTATGATTTAATTTTGTAATCTTTTGTGAAAATTGAATATATCCAACATTTTTATTCCGCTGCTATACTTTGGTTGTTTTGAATACCATTTATTGAAATTTGAAAATGTTACACCTTTTCCAGCATACCATTGAGTGTGTTTGGAATGGATATTTTATTCTTCAATTTTTATTTAGTAAGGGGGTGATCCCGCCTCCTTACTACATGGTATCAAAGCCCATGGTAGTAAAAATCTGACTATTTCAATTTTGTCTCCCTAGTTAGAATCCTTTCCTTACCTTTAAGTGACATGTTTGCCCTAGGATTGATCAATAGATGATGAAGGGCTGATTTAGGATCCTATAGTTTCACATAAGAGTAACGATGAATAGATCCCTAAAATACTTACAACTAAAAGATGCATAAGTAACCATAGTAACTTGAGGTTGTTTAGTTTGGCCTTTAGGCAGCTACTAGGACATGAATTTGAAAGAAAAGGTGTCTATAAAGGATCAGGGTTCGGAGGTTGGCAAGATTTTCCTCCGCACCACTAAGCTTGGTTTATGAGGACTCCCAAATCCACATGATATCGGCCTAACCTGACCTAATATGAATTGTTCAAAATAGCATGCTTTTAGGCAATAGTAGCCTTAGACATCTATGTGATTTATCTTTAGGGACCCTAATATGTTGAACTAGTCTCACAGGTGTAATGACTCGTTTGAGGATGGATACCCAATATAGTTCCCTTATGACCCATACAACCACATGTTTGGATAGTTATCCCTAGAACTTAGACTTTAAAGTTTGGTGTTTAGTAAGCAATCAGAGTGCACACTGAAGCATGATGGATCTAGTATATGGTCAAGTTAGACTTCCCCTTTTACTTATAGATTAGTTTGGCTTGGTAGATTAAATCCTTTAAGGGGTGGTGAATAAGTTGTTTTCTTATATGTGACTATTTTTATTTTGAGGACGAAATCCCTTTAAGGGGTGGTGTGTTGTAACATACTAGATCTCAGACCCTACCCTGGAAGTTGACATTTTGGACTTAGCCAAAAAAGGTTGAAGGTTAGATGATAAATAGATGTTTAGTATGATCCTAATGAGCTAATACATGAATTTATCACCCTAATGTAGCCTAATGTTTTTACATTAGTCTTATGTTAATAATGGATACATAAAATATGTCACATAACTCATTTTGGTGATAATATGAAGATAAGGAACTTAATTGGATGAATAATTATGATAATGGGCCGTTAATGGGCCATATGACATATCTCATAAAAAGAAGTCTCAAAAGTGGAAACAAATTTCAAATTCAAAATCTACATATCCAAGATAAGCATACATGTCAAATTTCATCTAATTTAGACAACCTTGAAATATTAGGAAAAGTTTAGGGGAGAGAAAATGAGTAAAAGGCATATGTAATAAATAATGTGATTATATAACTTAAAAATATGAAAATAATGGCAAACTAATATTCAATACATCAAAGATAACTTGTGGATGAAGTTTGTTCCAATTTGGATGTTGTCTGTGTAAGTTATGAAATTTTAGGTACATTTTGGACTTTTCTACAATTTACCCAATTGGGAGGTTTTCTTTGCAAATTATCACCTGAATTTTATTCGTTAGATATTCCCTTACCATTCTCGAGATTTTGAACCATAGGGAGCCTAGTTGCACCTTGGTTTGAAGGTGTTTTGTTCCAAGGGCATTTTAGGGATTACTCTCTTTATAAATGGACTTACCTTTAGAAGCTATCTACCAATGGGGTTATTTCTTTGATTGGAGGTTGGTTGGAATGGCCTATAAGTGTCCATAAACTGACTTTTGATATTTAAGAAGCCTCTATGAGCTATCCTCTTGCATGGCCATGAAATCCCTAGGCTAAGAACACATGGAAAGCTCCATGGACACCTCATGCTTGACTTCTTCCTTATCCATAAAGGTTTGCATGTCCATAGGCACCCTTAGCATTGCACACATGGAAAGTAACTTGACACCTCATGATTGACTTCTTCTTTATCCGTAAAGTCTTGCATGTTCATAGACACCCTTATACATGACACATGGAAAGTCTCATAGACACCTCATACTTGACCTCTTTCTTTATATAGCCATATCTACCCCTTCCCAACTCCCAATTCCAAAACTCTTGCTCTTCTTTCTTTACACTATCTTAGAGCATCATTCCTACTCTATTTTTCCATGAAGGTGTTGTCCCAAGGTAAAAGGAGGTGCCTACCTTGGTGAAGAAGGCTCCTAGGGTTCCAAATTTCTCTATTTAGGATTTCTTAAGCTCTTCCTTGGTGATTTTAACCAAAACTAGTAAGTATCCTCCTTTCCTTCCCTATTTTCATATTGTTAGTCTTCCTTCTGCCTACTCTAGGTCAAAACCATGGACTTCCATGGTGAAACCCCACCTAGAACCCATAAACACCTCATCTTCATATTCTTTGGTTAGGGTTTTTCACCTCTAAAGTGGAGAAGGTGCTTCTTGCTAGAGATAGGAGCTTTGTTGGAGAAACAAGTCTCTCTAAGTTTGGTAACCTTACTTATTGGACCTGTCCACCTTACCTAGAGGTTCTTTGGAGTCCCAGGCTTGACTTGGACTACTTAGACTCTGAAGTTGAGGTATGATTGCATCCCACATTATTTCTATATTGAGCAATTTCTAATTCTTCTCTTTAAATGTATGATGTATCCCCTATTTTTCTATGTTGAGAAATTCACCTATGCTTATTCATTCTCTTTGTCCTGTGTACATTTGCCTATGCACAATATCTATTCTTTTGAAAATCATGTTTCATGTGAACTACCTTATTTGATATTGATCATGTGATCATGGATATTATTTTGAACTCTTATCTTATGCTTTGTTCATGATGGAGCTCTAAAAGATGACATGCAATGTCTTTTACCCACTTATGAGGTGGATGTATATGTTTGTCACTTATGTGGTGACTAGTTTATATTTATTGACTATACTTTCTACTTGACTCTACATTTAACATGCTATGTGATTCAATAGAACTAGAGTAGTGTAATTGCATTGGATTTTATGACATATGTGTTATTTCCTGTCGAGCAGATATGATATTTTCTACTCTTTTAGGATGGAAAGGAACCTCATACCCAGGGCAAGATGTGTGATTCTTGGCCCATTTTTTATATATTTGGGAGATTGGAAGTATTCCTTTCTCTATCAGGTTTCAAGTTTAAGAGACTTGGCCGCCTATGTGTTTATATTGTTCTAGGGCTATGTTTATCTCACATGCATGCAGGTTGATGATATGGGGTGTGTGCACTAATTCTTTACATGTTCTTGTGTGGCAAAATCTTTATGTTTTATTAATGGTAAGTATTCTTTTGTTATCATATGATTTCAATTCTTTTTCTCTTGATTACCCATTATGGGAAGCCTTGTATATTTGATGTCCTTTATTCCATATATTGCTCAATTTCCTATTTAGTATGCACATACCAACCTTTGCTGATGTCATCTATTTTCTCTTCTTGCTGGGGTATGATTCCAACCCTAGGTGAAGGACTTGTATGATAAGGCATGAAATGTTGGACTAGCTTAAGGGGATAAAGCTTGGAGACAAAGTTGTTATGGTTTAGATTTCCCTCTACTTAGATCCTTATGTTGTATCATACATGTAACCCTTATGGGATATTATGATTTACTTTTGTAATCTTTTGTGAAAATTGAATATAGTCAACATTTTTATTTCGCTTCTATATGTTAGTTGTTTTGAATACCATTTTTTGAAATTTGAAAATGTTACACCTATTCCAGCATACCTTTGAGTGTGTTTGGAATGGATGTTTTATTTTTTAAATTATTTTGTTAGGGAGTGGATCCCACTCTTTACACACTAATCTGCATTAGTCCTTGTCTAATCCAGTCAGGCTGTGAGATTTTCTCATCTAGATATGTTTTGGGAAAGTATCTACTGAGAAACTCAAGTCAGAATTCCTGCCATCCAATCTCAACACCATGTCTTTTCTCTTCTTAAATGGCCCACCAATGGCCAGCACTTCCTTTTAAAAGGTACATAGCCTGCCTAACTTTATCAGTCTCTGGAATGCTAAGGATTCTAAAGGCTTTCTCTAGCTCAGTGATCCATGAATCTGTGTTAGCTGGGTCAGTTGTACTGGAATATTCAATGTCTCCTACCCGACATAACTGTTCAAAGGTTTTACCATATCCATGTCCCTCATTGGGAACTGGTGCCCTTGGTGCTGGTGTTGGCATCCAATCTGCCATATGTGTCATTATGTTCATGAACTGCCCAAAAAGAGCATGAAAGGCTAGGTTTTCTAGCATGGTTTGATCAAGCTGGGGATTCTTAGGCACAGATTCCTCTCTAGCATGTTCCCTTGCACCTCCTTCTGGTGCAGCAACACTACTCTCAGTAGCATGTTCTTCATGTGCTCCAGCCATTTTTAGCTTTACTTCTCCTCCTATATGAGCAGAAGTCACTATAAGATAAAATGGAGGACACTAGAACAGGCTCAACAACCTTAATCATATGTCTCTGTAGACTCAGTGAACCTTAGAATCTGATACCAAAGCTTTGTGACGACCGGAGGCCCCGAGCTACCACAATGCAAGTAATTATGCAGAAAAACTATTGGCAGTGGATTAACAAAAAAATCACTAAAAATTGAAACCATTTTGCAAAGAGATCCATTGCTAGGAAACTATTAAAGAAAGAAACAAAACTTTATATGCATCATGGTTCACATTGTACATACATTGTACCATCCCATCTCGAGGATAATATATATCAGATGCTTAGCCCAAATATATACATAAGCAACATAAAACCTCGAGGCAAACAACCTAAAATCTCAGATTATTCATAAAAATCATTACGTACTAACTACCAAGGACCTGAGACTACAGAGATGACACATATGGCTTCTATCTACAAGACACTACAAACAACACACTCAACCTGAGCTATTACAACTATCCCTACTGTTATTGTCCTTCCTCTGTAGTACGACCTCTACCTCCTCGTGCACATCCACCTAAAGATTGTGGAACCCATGGAGTGAGACAAAAGTCCCAGCGAGAGATATAACTCTCTGCCAACAATATTATTATCATAGGTAAATAATATAAAACTAATCAGAGGATCTTTTATGTAAATAAGCATGTTTAATCATTATTTAATTGTAGTGTAAGGCAATAGCATTGTTTAAACAATTCAACTATCCATAATAGAACTATAGGTCATCTATTTACTTTATAAGGAATATGTAGAACATGTATAACATCTATCAACTAAGATTTGTAAACATAATGAAGCATCAACCATTTTTTTCATATTCATACCTTTAAGCAAATACACTACACGGCTGATTGGGCATTTACAATCACACTTATGCCCAGAGGAGATGAGGTATACCGCTCATGCTCCAATTGACCAAATCTACATAAAGCATCGGTACCATACAAGGTCAATGTAAGAGCCGGCTGCCATGACCTCACCTGTCTTGGTCAGTACGAGACCATTGGAAGTGACCACATGTCAAACTGCAACTCGCTTGTTGAGGTATAGTGACATCTTCATTAAAGAGCTATAGCTGCAACATGCACTCTCTTCAGAGATATATCACATCAATCCTCGATACATTTTCATCAGGGCGATCACACGACAACCTTGGCATTCATTAGGGAGATAACACATCAATCCCCATTTTTATGTAAGGATATGTTCGTCCATCACCCCCACATATTTAAAAATATGCTCTCCGAGTTAAACTTATTTCACCATTTAGAAAATTCGGACACCGAATGGTTCTATGGCCTGGGGAACTACATGATAAGATTCTATTTGATTAATGAGGTGTATTATAGTATCTTTTAGCATCAATCAAGTTACAAGAAAAAATTATAACAGATGCTACAAAGAAAGGTGTAAGACATTTTATCAAGTACTTTTATAATCTTTGGAACACATTGAATGCATAACACTGGGGATCTCAGTCCCTTATCACATTACCTGGAATTCTCATCCCTCAACATTATCATTATCATGATTTCTATATCTGGGTATTCAAACCCTAAGTTCATCACTGAACATTGTTACCTCTTATCAGGTAACTATCACCTCTAGGTCCTCAAACCCAGGTATACATAATACTTGTTGCACAAGTATTTCACATGGCTCACAAGGCCCATTTAATCTATATAAGATGAAACATCATATCTCATACATGGCTATGCTCATCAACTCATGATACCTGCATGGTTAGTATTTCATTATAGAAGCAATTTCAAGTACATAACATCACCATGCAACATAAGAGAAATACAACATTTACACCATTAGGGTTAGGGTTTCCCTTTCAAACCAAGTAGGGTTTCAAACCAATTAGTGATTCAAATCAATTAGGGTTTCAATTTCATATTATCAAGAATCAAAACCCTAATTCATAGCTCTGCCTATATTAGGAGTATCAATGTATGCTCATCTCAATGTATTCTCATTAAATGATTATCACACAAAGCATGACTTTCTCTCTCATCCTTTCTAGGATAATGATTACATCATACTTTATTAAGTTGGCTCAATCCTTCTCTCAAGGTACATTGGCCCACATTTATCAAAATGCATTGAACTCTATGCATCTTAATGTATCTTTTGACATAACAGACTTTATGTGTTACTCAACCAAGTATATTGGATTGAGGTGCTTCCACCATATCGGGCATAGTGGTGTATGTGTGCTTCCATATCTAGCATGAGGTGTATCCTCATCACCATTTTGTGCATGTGGTGTATGTGTGTGTCACATATATCAGGTTACTCAACATTAGGGTTTACATATCAGTTTAGACCCTTATGCTCATATCTCTTTAAACCTTCATTATATCGGCCTACCCTTTACCATGTGATAAGTGAAACCCTAGACAATAGTTTAGTCTAAACCAAACCAACTATACAAACCAATAGGTGTGTGGGGTTCTAAGGTATCTCAGGTTTCATATTACCATGTTGAGTTTCAACACCATATCAGGTTAGGGGTATATACTTGACACCATATTGTGCATAAGGTGTGTTCTTGACCCCATATCATGCATGATATGTGTGTATGTGTCACTCATATCATCCATGAGGTATGTACTTCATCATCATATCATGCATAAGGTATATGCTTCATCATCATATCGTGCTAGTGGTGTGTTTACATCACCATATTGGGTTAGAGGTACCTTAAACCGATATCGGGTTGGATCATGATGATGTCATCATCCTCAAGATCAAGACCTTCGTCTTTACTATTCTAGTTCATGGACAACATGTCTATGCGACTATTAGAACTCATGGATTCATCAATTATTCAAGAAAATTTTAAATTGAAAGTAGATCATCAAGTATGGCAAGATTGATGGTGAATAATAACATGATTGGGTTGAAGTTATATAACCCACCTCAAGAACAACTTCCAAGCTCCAAGATCCAAAGCATCATGTTTCCAAGGTTGAGTATGAGCTTCACAACTCCTATATATGCAAAGAATCACCATGGATAAGTATTTGGTGAAGAAGAAAAGAAAGGAAGATCACAACCCAAGATCCATGCTTTAATCCAAGGTTGAAGATGATCATTGTTTCACCTTAGGGATAAGACTTGAGCTCCTTCTTGTTCCTTAACACTATGAAAAATACCTCACGACTCATTCATGATATACACTGACTTGTGGCCGATATCCCTTAAATTTTGGCTGATATCCCTTCACTTGTGTTCGATATCACTTCACTATGGCCGATATTACTTTTCTATGGCCGATATCACTTTGCTATGGCTGATATCACTTTGATATGGCCAGTACCAAGGCTATCTGCATGATACCCCTTCACCCATGCATGATAACAAGACTATATGCATGATATCTAAGAGAAAGAGGGTGGTAAGATTCAAAACATTTCACTAGCAGGTGAAAGGAATGGTATATATAGTTTTGGTTCATGAAAAAGAGTGTATATGAGGTGTCATATGGGACCCATCATGGAAAAGGCCAAGAGTTTATAAAACGATATGGGACCTTCTCTATGGCTCCTTGGCCGATAGGCATCCCCATATAAGCTCTACAACTTGATACAACCCATATAAAGGCATCAACTATACAACTTTTCTTGGTCTTTTCATCACCAAGAATTCTACCACTCAAAGATGATTTAAACATGGTTCCTATTTCTTTCTCTCTCCTATAGATTAAGACAAGAGAGAGTAGGGACACTATAGATATGGTAATTTGCATATCAACCCTATATTTTGGGTAAATTACAATTTGAACCTAAATTGGTGCACAAGGCACTAACATTATTCAAATAGGTGTCATTTTGAAATTTAGGCTTTCCACAAGCCACCCCTTAGCATCAATCTCTCTATTACAAATCTAAAAAACATGAGGTACATTCAACATGTGACATTTTGCAATATCATCCCTCATCTTGGGTAAATTTCACATTACACCAAAACTATCATATAATGCACAAACAATTTGCAAATAAGCTCAAACTTGATAATTAAACTCCAGGAGAGTCTTAATTATTTTTCAAAAGATTAAAACAAGTTTGTAAATAACTTACTTAAGAAAAACTTCCAGGATTATGGCATAACCTAGGTTAGGGATGTTATGATAATTGTTCTAAAACTCATGCTAGATAATCTCAAAACATAAATATATGTTAATGATCAGATTCTTAGATCCTAATTAGTCTAGGTGTCAATTTTCAAGGTAATAGGATAATGTTTACTATCTCAATTTAAGTGGAGAACAAAATTATCTAAATATTATCCTATCTGTATTAGATTATTGTTATTATTATTTAAATAATCGATTTTGATGTCACACATGTATTATTGGATTTTCCACTTCATGCACAAGGTTTGTGTGTCACTCCCTTTTAATTTCTCAGGATCAATGTGACATGTTGTATCTCATCAAAAACCCTCCCCTTTCTTCTACCTAAAGTCTTGTCATGCTCATACTCGAATAGTCTACAAACTCCTTCTCTCAACCCCTCTCTTCTCTCTTACTCAACCCCAGATTTTATTTCCCACACATTCCTCACAAACAACTCGCCAGATAGACCCTAGTTTTTCGACTTTCATCCCCTTGACTCCCTAGTTGATAGAGGGCTATCTCCTCACCTTTGTTTCCTTGACCGATATGGTTTCTTACTACATCTAGAACTTATACCTATAAAAGACCTACCATTACCATAGACCTATCACTAAGAACTAAAAATCGTCGATTGGTTTTCAGTGTTGTATGTCGAGCTATAATTAGCCAGAAGGTATTTTCTCTAATGATCTCCTCAATGAAGCAACAAGATAGAGACCATTGGATTCACCACAAACCATCAATTTGCACTCAGTTGGGGTACAAAAAGCTTCTCATGCAATTATAGGATCATTAGAGGTGTTATTCTAATTTTCTTTGATCTAGATTTGAGTCTATTTTTCTTGAATCTAATGTGCAAACCGTATGCTCTGAATGTGCTTTTATTCTATTTGCATCGTGGTTGACTCCAATAAGGTTTGTCAAACTCGTTGAACATGTTTCTATCAGTTGTGTTTGATGTTTTCCATTCCCCAATGGTTTCTCTCACACCAGCCATGGAAAAGTGCATCACTTGAGATTTGATAACTATGAGGACCTTTGTTTTGGATCTTTGAGTCCATGAGAATCTTGTGGAAGGATTAGTATTCGTGCAGTTTGGTTTGAGGTGGTCTGAGATTGGGATTTGCATTTCCTCCCATCAAGGCTTGCGTATCTTGGTTTATCTCACACATATAGATGCAACAAGGAAGATGACTACCAATATATTTACATCCTCGCCCTTGTTGTGATTTTGATTTTGTCACATTAATAATGGGTAATGTGGTCTCTTCGCCCTAGATTTTATTTGATTTTGTGTGTTTCTTTGATTACAGATAAAGGACATAGATTTCATATAGCGCATCAATCTTATGATGCGTGATGTGAGGGCAATCTAGTCTTTTTATTTATTTATTATTGAAATATTTTAGTAATTGATTTAATCTCGAAAAATCTATAATTAATTTTCTACTAAATAGAAAAGTATATAAAAATGTGTTTTATAATTAGAAAAATAATATCTATCCAATGTTATAGGTTTCATTACCTAAATCAACTCATAGTTATAGTTGATATTTGATGATGTATAATACACACTCTAATTAATGATTTATATATCTAATGTTCTATTAGGTGAAACTACATAATCTGGATCTAGGGCTTGGACCCTAACCTATTACACATATCTTTAAGTTATGCTACATCCCTATGAGTCTCTATTGAGAAAGTATTCTACTTTCTCTCTCTTTTGACCAAATTTGTAGGATATATGTGAAATATCATCTTTGAGATCTATGTAAATTATTTTGAGTCCATGATAATGAAATCATTTACATTTTGACAATATTCAGTTAATATTGCACTTTGGCATCTAAGATTTGTAATATTGTTCATGTTATTTTTAGTTCAACCCAAGTTGGTGAATGAGATCTGCATTGATTTATTATGGTTCACTAGTATTATGCTTACCTCACATGCATGCCAATTATTTCATTATTGTTGGTGGGTTATGTGCCCTAATTTCTATGTATGCCCTTGTGGTATGCTTTATTTAATTCATGGAAAGTACATATATTTATTTTCATGTTATTTTTTTTTCTTCTGATATTGACTTGGATGGTTCTTTTTCCTCTTTATTTGTGAAGCCTTGTTACATTTAGTGTACTTTTCACCATATAACTTCTTAATCACTATTAATATGCACATATCAGAATTTTATGATGAAAACATCCAAGACTTTTACAAGAGTTAAGCTGACAACATCCAAGACTCTTCTCATGTGGGGTATGATTCTAACCCCATAGGTGAGAGCAAGTAGGATTTGATCAAAGTTGACAAGGACTTTTCCAAGAGTTAGCTAATCTTTCTTGGGAGGTAGATTGAAGCAATTGATTTAACCCCTATTACTTATTTCCTATAGTTGTCTTATGTACACCCTCACGGTGAAGAATAGTATTAGAAGTAAATATTGTATTAGATTGTTATATTCTGCTGCTACACTTTTGGTATTTGATACATTACATACTTGAATTACAGTATATCATCCTTTATGAAAAATTGTTTTCTAGCTTGGAATTGGATGATTTTCTATTGTTTTACATCCAGTAAGTGAGTGCATTCCCTCTTGGGTCCCAATCCTTACATTAACAAACAATATATGAAAAATAACTAAGATTGATAAAAGATCATGCAAAAAATGGTTCCATCACCCCCCTAAGCTTGAATTTGACTATGGCCTCAGAATCAAGAAACAAACAAAGAGGTCAAGTGGGGGTACCACATGATTATTATGGTGGTGGAGGGAATGTTCGTGGTGATATATGTGGATCTGGGTAGTAGGTTTAAGTGAAATGTGGAGGTTGAGAGGGCATGTTTCATATATGAGGCTATCTAGAAAAGTGTCCCTAACTCCAATAAATGATCAAAGATTAGCTCGTGGTAGTGCTTGATGTTTTGTAGGTGCATGCTGATGTTTTCTTGGTTGATTGGGAGAATATGCTCATTGACATAAATTACATTCTTCTTATGCAGTACCTGGATTTCAATTCCTTGGATCTGAGTCAGGGTTGTTGACGGTTGTTGATGTCCCTATTGCATGGATTGCAACATCACGCACATGCCCTCGAAGGAGAAGGAATCTCTTGGTGGTGGAGGTGTTGGATCTGAGGATCTCAAAGTTACATGTTGGTGAGGGATGTTATGTATGTTACAGAGTGGTAAAAAAGTAGTAGAAACCTCCTCTTGCTTGTCCTCCTCTGCTTATTCTTCTTCTTCGTCATCCTCAGTCTCATCTTCTTCATCTTCTTAGATGGGTAAAATTTCCTCTCCCTCTATTGGACAACGAAGGTGATGCATGACTCTAAAAAATATGGGGTCTAGAAGAACCCTCTCCTGCATATTCTCATCCTAGGTGCAATAAGCGTACACCCTTCATTTATACATGGAAATGTAGTGGGTCCACTTGAAGTACTTGAAGTCTCACTTGTACAACATCAGGAGGGCATTTGTCTTTGATAAGTCAAGGTGGATATGCATGGAAAGTGATGTGACCGATCCGTAAAAATGAATGGGAGTTCCTCTCTAAGTTGGATTTTTCACAACCTTCATGTGAAGGAGAAGAAATCAGTTAAGGTTGATGATAACATCCAATTTTGTGGATATTTCATGTCTAAATATACTTCTAACTCTCTCTCTCTTTATGTACAAATAATCTAATTTTCCTAAAATTTTGCACATGTATGCCACTTATGCCTTGGTTTGAAGATAAATATTGGTTCCCAGGCAGGTGACTTGTCAAATGATACATTTGTACAAATGACGTCTATCACTTTCCATAACCAATGGAGACCCTTAATAGGAGTCTAGGAACTAATACTAGACCAACCATAAATTCCCAAAACTAATGGCTCCCAACAAAGGTAGGTCTACCAATGGATGGGTAAGGTAGTTTGATCATCAATTCTCCAATCTGATGGCCCAACTTCCTCCACTCAGAGAGACCATCAGTTCCCTAAACTGGTGGTTTACTAGTGCATCCATCAAAAGGCCAACAATTTGCAGCCATCAACCATCAGTTATCCAACCTGATGACTTC
This sequence comes from Alisma plantago-aquatica, assembly GCA_963693085.1. Taxonomy (NCBI): domain Eukaryota; kingdom Viridiplantae; phylum Streptophyta; class Magnoliopsida; order Alismatales; family Alismataceae; genus Alisma; species Alisma plantago-aquatica. Next base: position 333,315,151 of record OY856412.1, on the reverse strand, counting down.
ACAGTGCCCAAAATTTGATGGTCTGATTGAATCTATTACTCGATGACTAAGAAGAACCAATGATGGGTGCAGAACTGATGGTACCTCTATGCATCCTACCAATCGATGGTCACTCAAGACAACAATCATTCAAGGTTGTTAAGGGCATGCCCTGAGGCACGTATCTAGAAATGCGACGTAAGTAAGCACATCGAACCAAAGCTATAAACATAACCCACAAAGAATCGAGTAGGGGAGCCACATAACAAAGCTCTTCTAGAGAGCACTCTCACCATTGGCCAACATTTGTCCATCAGTTTGTGAAGATCAAATGACAAAAGTCTAAAGATCTCTCCCTACTATATACCACCTAGCTGCCCCAACCCCTCTTTTCACAAAAGGAGTACGGAAAGCACCCCTCCACATCATTTATAATTGCATGTAAACTTGCTAAGGATATGTAATGGGTATGAGTATTACATGTTCTCAAGAGACCTTAGATGGTGAACCCAATCCAAGTTTCTTATTCTTATTTGATATCTTACACCTTTGGACTTTCTTAATTCTTTTTCATTCATTCTTTGTTTGTTATGCTTATTTTCTTTCTTATTTGTTGAAGTACTATAGTTCCATAAGGAACACAAAACTTCAACTTACTCTTTGGTTGGTGTAACTAAGCTACATCTCTACATTACTAGACATAACATCCTTGTCCCCTGAGTGTCTGTATATAAATTTAAAAGTTTGATTACTCTAGATTCGCTCATTTTTGGATGTGTGATTTAGGCTGGTCAAATTTGTGGCACCGTTGATAGGGATCGAACTTAGGTCACCCACGTGACCGGGGGAAATAATCACCATTATATTACAATGAATATAGAAAGCTTGATTCTGCCACCAAGAAATATCATTTTTTTTGTCATTTATGGACCAGGTCCTAGAACAATTAGCCCATCCTTAATATTCTTCTTCTTGGATGGATACTCGAGATTTTATTAGAACTCTATCCACCCAGATGATCAAGAGAAAACCACCATCACAAGCATCTGTGGTACATATGACATTCTAAGGATGTCATTCGGGCTATGCAACACGCCGAAAACATTTCAAAGATGCATGATTTTAATCTTTGTCAATTTTCTAGAAGATATTATGGAAGTCTTTGTAAAGAGGCGAGATCACATCCTTACTAAAATTTAAAGGAAGTCCAAAACATCCATCTTTTTAGAAGGATAAAAGATATTGAGGGATGCATGTATAATATTCCAAGTAAATAAGCATGCACCAGATACATTACAAAATGTCAATAGTAGCGAAAATAAAAGAACTAAGCCTATTACATGGCTTTCATTATTCATTACATGATTGTTTTCAAAAGAAAAAGATAAGATAAAAGGATCTAGCTATAGCAACCTAGACATCCTTTCAGATAGCTTGAGATCTACTCCTGAGATGGATTCCTTCAAACTTGTCCTTCTCCTTGCTCAGTACCAGCACCTGGGTGGTTGGGAAAGCACCCAACAAAAGGGGAAAGAAAACAAGGTATGTGTCACAAAACTAATCTCGGATATCAATATAAGTACAACAAAAACAAACAGGCTAGGGTTCATCATATAATGAAGATAACAAGAGTATGAGGTTATATTCAAAAGAAACTTGCCATTAACAATTATATCAAAAAGGATTTGCATGTAAGATAATTATGTCTACCTAACTAAGTAGGGTTGAGGCACCTACCGGACCTCTAACCTTAGGTGAGGGGAGAATAATACATTCCCAGTCACCTACAATATTATGGGGAGAATAAGACATTCCCCAGGGCGATTATTTACATGCCCTCTGTGGGTGGTTGTACATAAGTACCGCTACATCAAATTAAATAGAACATAAATCCACATACTAGAAAAGTAGTCATGGAAAGAGTAGTCATAATATTCAATAAGCATGGCAGTGGGGTTTAAGACCCAAACAACAAGAAATTATAATCTAATTTGAGGCATGAACAACATTAGGATTCAAGAATAGAATATTTAGGGTTCATTTAAGCCTCATTAGGGAAATATAGGATTTACCTATAATTATCCCAGCATAGGGTGTAAGGAATGCACATGCCTCTCTTACTGATATCAATTACTAACTTTCACCACTTTAATTGAGTCCAAGTTCCACTTTGCCTATTTTCAATGTATTAACATGTATTAGAGTACATAGTGCATATTAATATATAGAAACCCTATTTTTAGAGATTTTTAGAAAAATTCGGATTTAGACTCTTAAAACATCACCAATAAACTTATTGGGTTTTCCAGATCAAGAAAACATATATTTATGTTAATTTTGGAGTTATGATGATTAAGATGTAATTTTTGTGGATTTTATGCATTAAATTCGTTTTACAAAAATCACCCTTCGTAAAACCATGAAATAAGACCTTGAAAATATTTTTATTAGATAGATATTAATTTTCCAATTCCAAAACATATTTATTTGTCAAATTTGGATAAGCAGTTTAGAAGATATGAATTTTGCAATATTGACCAATCGGAAATTGCCACATCATCAAACCAATTGAGATATTTGAAGAGAGAGGGAGAGGGAGAAAACACCATTCAACCAAGATCAGGTTTGAATTTGCATAGGTAAACAAACTAGAGCTTCTAGAGAAGGTAAAACAACAAGAAATCAAAACTTTAGAAGAGCATGGTAAAAAGAGATGGAAATCGTCGATTTTCAACATAAAAGCATGAGTTTTAAGCATGTACTAAGCAATATATGAGAAGGGTGTTAACCAAACTTGCCTTTAGGAAGGTAATAAGGTTCAAACAGAAAGGATTGCGAGATTAGAAGGTCTGGTTGCTCCAATCCAAGTCCCTTTCTTGAGCAAAGATCACCTTCTCCACTTTAGAGGTGCAAACCCTAGCAAAAGATCAAGGAGATGGTATGTTTTAGGGTTTTAGGTGGAGTTTTACCATGTATGGTCATGGTTCCGACCTATAAGAAGGTGTAATAAAGACTAAAAGTATAAAAATAGGAAAGGAATGGAGGAAACTTACTAGTTTTGGTGGAATTTACCAAGGAGGAACTTTAGAAACCCTAATAGGGCAATTTGGAAGCCCTATGAGCCTTCTTCACCAAGTTAGGCTCCCTCTATTGCCTTGGGGCAGAAAATTCGTGGCCAAATATAGGAGAAACTATTATCTAAGCTAGAGGAAAGAAAAGGAGAGCAAGAGTTTTCAAATTATGAGTTGGGAAGGGGTATACATGTCTATATATAGAAAGAGGTGAAGCATGAGGAGTCTTAAGGGACTTTCCATGTGTTTTTAGCCTAGGGATTGATGGCCATGCAAGAGGATAGCTCATAGAGGCTTCATGCATATCCAAAGTCAGTTCTAAGGGCCCATAGATTAATATAGGCCATCCCCACCGTTTTGCAAGAAAGAAATAACCTCATTGGTTGATAGCTTTTAAGGATAAGTATCTTTATAAAGAGGGTAATCCCTATAATGCCCTTGGAAAGAAATACCATCAAACGAAGGTGAAACTAGGTTCTCCAATGGTTTCAAATCTCGTTAATGGTAATGGAATATCTAAGGATTAAAATTCACTTGATAATTTGCAAAGAAAACCTCCCAACTGGGTAAATTACATAAAAGTCCAGAATGTACCTAAAATTGCATAACTTGCACAAACAACATCCAAATCAAACAAAATTTGAAACTTAGCCTCATTTTATGTTTTAAAATCATATCAAAAAGTTATATTAAGGTTTATAGCACTTAATTATGGTAATTAAGCTTTTACTGAGGTATTTGTGCATAAACCCTTATATTGGTACAATTAGTGAATACATTTTCACTAAACCACTATAAATTCCACTAATTAAACATAAATGACATAAAGGATAGAAATGAGATGGAAACATGGGAAAAAGGTTTATATGGAGATTACATCTAAGATTCATTATGTTACAACACTCCACCCCTTTAAAAGGATTTCGTCCTCGAAATCTCAAGCAAAAAGAGAAGGGTGAGTACGTAACATTTCATCTCTCAACTCCCAAGTGGTTTCTTCCAGACCATGATATTTCCACAAAACTTTTACCAAATCAATCTCTTTGTTCTTCAGCTGCTTTACTCGGGAGTCAAGAACCTTCACAGGTAGCTCTTCATAGGTCAGATTCTCATGTATCTCCAAAGGCTCAATAGTAAGCACATGAGAAGAGTCCTGCACATACTTCTTCAGCAAAGAGACATGGAACACATTATGAATCTTATCATAGGAAGGAGGTAAGGCTAAGCGGTATGCATAGTCTCCAACCTTATCTAAGATTTCAAATGGTCCAACATAGCAGGGACTCAACTTGCCTTTAACTTTAGATCTAGCAATAGAACGGATAGGCTTGATCTTCAGAAATGCATAGTGACCCACTAGGAAGTTAACATCAGACCTCTTCTTATCAGCATACATCTTCTGTCGGTCTTGAGCAGCTTTCATGCGTTTCTTTATCAATTGCACCTTTTCTATCATCATTTGCATGTTATCGGTCTTCACTAGAGAACGTTCACCAACATCATCCCAATGCAAAGGTGAACGACATGGTCTACCATAGAGAGCTTCAAAAGGTGGCATACCAATACTAGCTTGGTAGCTATTATTGTAAGCAAACTCAGCTAATGGCAGATACCGATCCCATGCACCACCCCAATCCATCACACAAGCATGAAGCAAGTCCTCCAAAATCTGAACTGTTCTCTCAGATTGACCATTAGTCTGCGGGTGGTAAGCAATACTGAAATACAAGTCAGTACTCATCTCCTCCTGAATCTGACCCCATAAGTGAGCAGTAAACTTTGGGTCACGATCAGAAACTATTACCTCAGGTACTCCATGTAGGCATACGATCCACTCAATATACAACTGAGCCATATCTGCAACTTTGTAATTGGTTTTGAAGGGCAAGAAATGAGCAGATTTTGTAAGCCGGTCAATAACTACCCAAATAGCATCATAACCTTTCTTGGACTTGAGGAAACCAGTAACGAAGTCCATTGTGATTTTCTCCCCCTTCCATTCTGGAATTTCAAGAGGGTGAAGAAGACCACCAGGTTGTTGATGTTTGATCTTGACTTGCTAACATGTCAAGCACTTTGCAATGAATAGAGCTATATCATTCTTCATGTTCTTCCACCAGAAGCTTCATTATAAGTCCTTATACATCTTTGTTGTACCAGGATGAATAGTGTACTTAGACCCATGAGCTTCACTCAGAACCTTATGTCTCAGATCACCAACATTAGGAATCCACAATCTTTGTTTGAAGCAGACAACACCATCCACTCCAACAGAGAAGTCAGATTGTGGTTTCTTAGTTAAAGCTTTCATCTCCTCAAGCTCAGAACTCTCCAACTGTGCAGCCACGACTTCAGAGATCCAGGTTGGTGTAATGGTCAAGCTGGCCATATGAACACACAACTTGTCTTCATCCACTGATTCAACAGGCTGAGGTCTCCATCTAGCCACATGTTCAAGGTTTTCCCATACTGAACATCTCAAAGCAGCACAAACATCATCCTTCTTGTGACTTAAAGCATCAACTATGACATTCGCTTTATCAGGATGATAGGTAATGGTGAATTCATAATCTTTAAGATATTCCATCCACCTACGTTGTCACAAGTTCATATCCTTCTGAGACAACAGATATCTCAGACTCTTGTGATCAGAAAAGACTTCAAACTTTTCACCATAGAGATAGTGTCGCCAGATCTTCAAAGCATGAACTATGGCAGCAAGCTCCAAATCATGTGTAGGCCAATTAGCTTCATTAGGTTTCAACTGTCGAGAAGCATAGGTGATCACCTTTCCGTCTTGCATCAATACACACCCTAAGCCTTGTATGGATGCATCGGTGTAGATGACATAGGGTATGCCCTCAACAGGCAAAGCAAGAATAGGAGCAGAAGTTAGGCTCTTCTTCAGCTTCTGAAAACTATTCTCACATTCTGGTGTCCAAGAGAACTTGACCTCCTTTCGCGTCAGCTTGGTTAAAGGCAAGGCCAACTCAGAGAAGTTCTTGATAAACTTTTGATAGTAACCTGCTAAGCCAAGGAAACTACGGATCTCTGAGGGATTCTTTGGAGCTTTCCACTTGGTCACAACTTCTACCTTTGTAGGATCAACAACTATATGTCCGACAGAAATCACATGACCCAGAAACATCACTTCCTTTATCCAGAACTCGCACTTTGAGAATTTTGCATAAAGTTGATTTTCTCGCAGTGTGTTGAGTACAATCCGCAGATGCTCACGATGTTGTTCTAATGTCTCATAATAAACCAAAACGTCATCAATAAACACCACCATGAACTTGTCAAGGTATGGGCGGAACACTCGGTTCATCAAGTCCATGAAGGCAACAGGGGCATTTGTCAAGCCAAAAGGCATGACCATGAATTCGTAATGCCCATAGCGAGTTCTGAACGCCGTATTCGATACATCATTATCCTTCACACGCATCTGGTAGTGGCCACTTCGTAGATCCATTTTGGATAACACAGTTGCTGACTTTAGCTGGTCGAATAAGCCATCGATGCGAGGCAAAGGATAATGATTCTTTACTGTCATTTGGTTAAGCATGCGGTAGTCCATACACATCCGCATCGAACCATCCTTCTTCTTTACGAACAAGACAGGGGCTCCCCAGGGTGAAACACTGGGGCAGATGAAGCCCATGTTGAGAAGTTCTTCTAGTTGCTTCTTCAGTTCGGCAAGCTCGGCAGGGGCCAAGCGGTAAGGCGGCTTCGATATTGGTGAAGTTCTGGGTACAAGCTCGATGGAGAACTCCACCTCCCGAGTTGGTGGCAAACCAGGTAACTCCTCGGGAAAGACGTCTGGGAAGTCCTTCACTACATCTATGTGGTCGAGAGAAGGAGGTGTAGCCTCGAGGACTATAGAGGCTAAGAAAGCTCTACACCCTTGTGAGACTAGCTTTTCAGCTTTGATGGCGGAAATAACAAATTGCCGATCTTCTCGCTTCCTACCCTTGACACACAATCTTCCCTCAATAGGATGTGACAAACTAACCTTTGATTCTTCACAAAACAAAATATCTTTGTACCTCTTCAACCAATCCATTCCCAAGATGACATCAAAGGCGGTCATGTCGAGCAAGATGAAATCTGAGGGAAACATTATACCAGATATACAGAGGTCCATGGTTGGAGTTTGGAGATATGAAGAGCAGATCTTACCACTAGGGGTTTTTACATCTAATATATGATCCATATACTCAGACTCTATTTCTAACATAGAAGCAAGCTGACATGATATGAAGGTATTGGATGAGCCAGAATCAAATAGTGCTTTTATAGGATGCATATTAAGATGCAAGGTACCTTCAATAACTTCATTATCTTTGCCTGCTTCCTCAGCATTGAGAGCAAACACTCTCCCATTCCTCCTCTCCGCTGGCGGTCGCCTCGGGTTCTGGTTGTTGTTGTTGTTGTTATTATTCTACAAAGGCGGATTCTGCTTTGGCTGTTGCAGCTGCTGGGCATTATTCTGTCCTTGCTGGAAACGGGGGCAGAGCGGTTGGATATGCCCAACTTGGCCACACTCATGGCAGGTCAGAGGAGGCCGGTTGTCTCTACGAGTAGGTGCATTGTTGGCAGGACATCTCCCTGGTGGATGGTGACGAGAGCACCTATTACACCGATCACGTCCGCGATTCTCATTCTGGGTAGGGTTCTTCCTCTTGTTGTTGCTATATCCATTACTGTGTCCATAGGATTGGAATCCTAGATAGGACTCGATGGCCAAGGCCTTATCCACCATCTGCTGGAAGGTGAGTGGAAGTTGTGGAACAAGACTTTGACCCACTTGGTAGTTTAGGCCCTCCAAGAACAATGTTGCCCTTCTCTCAGCTCCAAGGTTGGTGGCATAACGTTCTAGAAGTAGGAACCGTTGGATGTAGTCAGCCACACTCATGCTTCCCTGCCTAAGGTTGTAGAACTCGGCTTCCTTCTTCCTCAAGAAGGCAAGACAGATGTACTTCTCCCTGAAGAGCTTCAAGAACTGGTCCAACTCCATGGTAGAGGTGTCTCGAGTGCGGGCGACACCATTCCACCAGATACGTGTCGGTCCATCCAGCACATACGCCGCGAACTGAACTTTCTGGTGAGGAGGGCATGCCATACCCTCAAAGGTCTGATCCAAAGCCAACACCCAGTCATCAGTTTTATCCACCATGTTGTGTTCACTTTCACCTTTGAAGTAGGGTGGCTGCATCTTTATGAAGTCTGTGAGGGTGAACTCCCTCGACTTGTTGGCATTGGCAACCACTGTGTGGAGTTGCCCCATCAAGGTGGAGAGAACCTGGCGCAACATTGCCAGCTCTTGCTCCGGTGTGAAGGAGGCAGTGCCTGGAGTAGCAGGATTGACCACACTATGGCCAGTAGGAGTCACAAGAGTGTTTTCCACATTGGAGTCATTAGGGTTTGACTCCTTTCCCTTGATCCTACTGTCGAACAAGTCACCTATCCTGAAAGGTAGGGTTAATATGTTAAGTTCCCAGGAGTATTTGAATCATAGATGAAAAAGAATAGAAGCATAGATGAGAAAATAATATCTAGAATGCTATTGCCTAAAAGCATACTATTTTGGGCAATTCGTATCAACTCAGGCCAGGCCGGTATCATATGGGCACGGGAGTCCTCATAAACCAAGCTAGTGGTGCGGAGGAAAATATTGCCAGCCCCTAAAGCCCTGATCCATTCTAGACACCTTTGCTTCAACTTCATGTCCTAATAGTTGCCTAAAGGCTCTGATACCATGCTGTAAAGAGGCGAGATCACCTCCTTACTAAAATTTAAAGGAAGTACAAAACATCCATCTTTTTAGAAGGACAAAAGATATTGAGGGATGCATGTATAATATTCCAAGTAAATAAGCATGCACCAGATACATTACAAAATGTCAATAGCAGCAGAAATAAAAGAACTAAGCCTATTACATGGCTTTCATTGTTCATTACATGATTGTTTTCAAAAGAAAAAGATAAGAGAAAAGGATCTAGCTATAGCAACCTAGACATCCTTTCAGATAGCTTGAGATCTACTCCTGAGATGGATTCCTTCAAACTTGTCCTTCTCCTTGCTCAGCACCAGCACCCGGGTGGTTGGGAAAGCACCCAGCAAAAGGGGAAAGAAAACAAGGTATGTGTCACAAAACTAATCTAGGATATCAAGATAAGTACAACAAAAACAAACAGGCTAGGGTTCATCATATAATGAAGATAACAAGAGTATGAGGCTATATTCAAAAGAAACTTGCCATTAACAATTATATCAAAAAGGATTTGCATGTAAGATAATTATGTCTACCTAACTAAGTAGGGTTGAGGCACCTACCAGACCTCTAACCTTAGGTGAGGGGAGAATAAGACATTCCCAGTCACCTACAATATTATGGGGAGAATAAGACATTCCCTAGGGTGATTATTTACATGCCCTCTATGGGTGGTTGTACATAAGTATCGCTACTTCAAATTAAATAGAACATAAATCCACATGCTAGAAAAGTAGTCATGTCAAGAGTAGTCATAATATTCAATAAGCATGGCAGTGGGGTTTAAGACCCAAACAAGAAGAAATTATAATCTAATTTGAGGCATGAACAACATTAGGATTCAAGAATAGAATATTTAGGGTTCATTTAAGCCTCATTAGGGAAATATAGGATTTAGCTATAATTATCCCAACATAGGGTGTAAGTAATGCACATACCTCTCTTACTGATATCAATTACTAACTTTCACCACTTTAATTGAGTCCAAGTTCCACTTTGCCTATTTTCAATGTATTAACATGTATTAGAGTACATAGTGCATATTAATATATAGAAACCCTATTTTTAGAGATTTTTAGAAAAATTTGGATTTAGACTCTTAAAACATCACCAATAAACTTATTAGGTTTTCTGGATCATGAAAACATATATTTATGTTAATTTTGGAGTTATGATGATTAAGATGTAATTTTTATGGATTTTATGCATTAAATTCGTTTTACAAAAATCACCCTTCGTCAAACCATGAAATCAGACCTTTAAAATATTTTTATTAGATAGATATTAATTTTCCAATTCCAAAACATATTTATTTGTCAAATTTGGATAAGCGGTTTAGAAGATATGAATTTTGCAATATTGACCAATCAGAAATTGCCACTCAAACTGATTGAGATATTTGAAGAGAGAGGGAGAGGGAGAAAACACCATTCGACCAATATCAGGTTTGAATTTGCATAGGTAACCAAACTAGAGCTTCTAGAGAAGGTAAAACAACAAGAAATCAAAACTTTAGAAGAGCATGGTAAAAAGAGATGGAAATCGTCGATTTTCAACATAAAAGCATGAGTTTTAAGCATGTACTAAGCAAAATATGAGAAGGGTGTTAACCAAACTTGCCTCTAGGAAGGTAATAAGGTTCAAACAGAAAGGATTGCGAGATTAGAAGGTCTGGTTGCTCCAATCCAAGTCCCTTTCTTGAGCAAAGATCACCTTCTCCACTTTAGAGGTGCAAACCCTAGCAAAAGAGCAAGGAAATGGTATGTTTTAGGGTTTTAGGTGGAGTTTTACCATGTATGGTCATGGTTCCGACCTAGAATAAGGTGTAAGAAATACTAAAAGTATGAAAATAGGAAAGGAATGGAGGAAACTTACTAGTTTTGGTCGAATTTACCAAGGAGGAACTTTAGAAACCCTAATAGGGCAATTTGGAAGCCCTAGGAGCCTTCTTCACCAAGGTAGGCTCCCTCTATTGCCTTGGGCCAGCAACTTTGTGGCCAAATACAGAAGAAACTATTATATAAGCTAGAGGAAAGAAATGGAGAGAAAGCGTTTTCGAATTATGAGTTGGGAAGGGGTATACATGGCTATATATAGAAAGAGGTGAAGCATGAGGAGTCTTAAGGGACTTTCCATGTGTCTTTAGCCTAGGGATTGATGGCCATGCAAGAGGATAGCTCATAGAGGCTTCATGCATATCCAAAGTCGGTTCTAAGGGCCCATATATTAATCTAGGCCATCCCCACCGTTTTTGAAGAAAGAAATAACCTCATTGGTTGATAGCTTTTAAGGATAAGTATCTTTATAAAGAGGGTAATCCCTATAATGCCCTTGGAAAGAAATACCATCAAACCAAGGTGAAACTAGGTTCTACAATGGTTTCAAATCTCGTTAATGGTAAGGGAATATCTAAGGATTAAAATTCACTTGATAATTTGCAAAGAAAACCTTCCAACTGGGTAAATTGCATAAAAGTCCAGAATGTACCTAAAATTGCATAACTTTCACAAATAACATCCAAATCAAACCAAATTTGAAACTTAGCCTCATTTTATGTTTTAAAATCATATCAAAAAGTTAGATGAAGGTTTATAGCACTTAATTATGGTAATTAATCTTTTACTGAGGTATTTTTGCATAAACCCTTATATTGGTACAATTAGTGAATAAAGTTTCACTAAACCACTATAAATTCCACTAATTAAACATAAATGACATAAAGGATAGAAATGAGAGGGAAACATGGGAAAAATGTTTATATGGAGATTATGTCTAAGATTCATTATGTTACAGTCTTCATGGATGACTTGTCCTTTAATGGAATAGATTATGATAACTATCTAAGGAACTTATCCCAAATCTTGAAGTGATGTGAAGAAAAACATTTAGTGTTGAACTGGGAGAAATACCATTTATTGTTCTAGGAAGGTATAGTTCTTGTGCACAAAATATCCAAGAAGGGAATTGAGATACATTTAAGCATGGTGGAAGCCATTTATTAGCTACCACCCCTACATCTGTGATAGGGATGATAAGTTTTCTAGGCCTCATAGGCTATTACAAAAGGTTCATCAAAGAATTTTCGAAGATCTCTAAACCCATGTCTGATATGCTAGTCAAAGATGGTGTATTCAATTTCATGGACAAATGCCCGAAGGCTTTTGAAACCCTAAAAAGTTCTTTGGCTACGACCCAATTCTCTGAGCTCTAGATTGGGAGCTTCCTTTTGAGATAATGTGTGACATAAGAAACTATGTCATAGGATCTGCGCTTGGATAGAAGAAAGACAAGAAGCACCGTGCAATTTGTATGCAAGCAAAACTCTAAAAAAATCTCAAGTTAATTACACTACCACCCTAGTCTTAGAACAAGATAAATGGTGAACTCTAGAGAGAGCGAGACCCACATGAAGAAGGTCATAAGACCTAACCTCCAACATATGAGAAATATAATATTTATGCAAAATGATGTGTCCTAAGATATATTACTCTTAAGTAGACAAGTTGAATATCTTATGCATGGCCTTAAATTTGATCTAGATCCTACATGTGAGAGTTTTAGTAAAAAAAATGTTATGGGTAGAAAATCCATGATAAGTCAATCCCTTAACTTTTTTAGGTTCTAGTTTGATTGTCTTAAACTTGTGAACCTCATGATTAGCTGTAAGTGAGGTGATAGATGGAATGTTGGTTTTTAAAGTAAAATGCTTTGTTCTTAAGATACTCATAAATGTTGTTCCTTCCAATTCTCTTTCTTAATATACGATACTAGAAGCCTCATTTGAGCTATTTCGATGATTTATATATTAGGAGTCACTCATGTAGCTTGACCTATTCTATATTCCCTTCCTATATCATACATGTAATATCCAAGTTGAAATCATGACAAGCTTAACATAGTATATTCTCTTTCCCTTGATATCATACATGAAAGACACAACTTTGAAATCATGAACTTGAAGTAAAGGTATCTTTGTATCATACATTACATGCTAAAAAATAAGTTATTAAGATCAAAACTTTTGAATATAAGCTTCTAGTTTGGTGAAAAATGACACACTAGGGTGAAACCCTAATATTCAAGCATGTAAGACCATACTTTATCTAATGAGTAAATCTTGTTATGATGTTAAATGTGATAATTCTAGAAATTCATGAAACAAAATCTTGATATCATCCTACATAGGTGGTGTGAACGTGATGACCCTGAATTTTTGGGCATGGATACTCAATATAGTATTTTAAGTTCTTAAATGTTATTGAGATGATTTACCCCCCTAAAATGATTTTCTATAATAGGATAAGTATGGTTGAAGGTGTAATATAAGATAATCCATTTGGTCATGATTACTTATACCTATGGTGATGATCAATATCATTTAATAATGAACATGTGAGTACTTGCAAAGTTAGGCTTTCAATCAATGTTATATATGAGTCTAAGAAACTTCACAGAGGGTCTTGAAGTGTGACTTGTGAAGTACTTTTTTGAATATTGGAACTCATTTGATATGTATTGAGGTTTATAATGTGTATTCATGGACTACTTGATATAATGAGATGTGCTTGAGGTGTTTTGATAAATATGTATTAGTATGGTCCTTGGACTTAATTATTTTGAGGAAGTTATGTGAGTGGTCCACACCTGCATTTGAGCTCATTCTTGGTATAATACTAGTGTTTTCTATGGTAGATCTCTATCTAATATAACACCATGTTTAGAGCTTGCATATGGGAGATATTTATCTCCAAAATTTGATTAAATGTATAGAGTGCTCAACATTTTAGACCTAAGTAATATCTTAATGCTTGCCTAATTACTACTTGGGTGTGGGCCTTCAGGTTAGTCATCAATATGCAGGCAAGTGTTGGCCTTTGAATCTAAATGTGGTTGAACCTAGAAGTTGATTCTCCACCTGCAACCTTTGTTTCTAACGTAAAGGTTGGTGGTACCTTGAGACCAAGTCCTCTAGTTCCACGCATTCGAAGTGAACAAAGTGTGATCAATAACTAGGGCACCAATTGCCTCTGTCAAGATTGCTTCTATCTAATGACACTTGGCTTGCTGGATATGGAGGCAAGGTGATGGATATTAGAAGTCTTGACCTCCTCCTTAATCCATTGTTGGGAGAAGCATCAGACCCTAGAGATTGAGGCACTCTTCAGGTACCTGTCAGAAAAATTCATTGTCATTTATCCTTTGGCCCATATCCCATACACCTAGTCCGGCCAACAACTGACATTATCTCTATTTGTAGTGTGTGGGTTGTGGAGGTTGTTGCAGGACAATCTCACCACCACCATCCAGAGACTAGGACCCCAAGGACCGGTCAGCATACATACCTACTGCATTTGAAAACCATCCACCACACTCCTCCCATCCAAAATGATGTAAAGGCAAGTTGGGGGAGGATAATGCCATTTGTTCCTTTGTTGTCTACCCATACCTAGAGGCACCCAAAAGAGGATCTCGTAGATTCATTGATGTCCACCTCTCTAGCCATGATAGAGTGTCAAAAAGCATCATGGGTCAAGGCATCACTTCCTTTACATGCACATTGCAAGGAGGCCATGATCTCCTATGATATATGGCTACGAAACCCTACCTTTCAGAAGACAAAGTAGGATAGGAGATGACAGTCATAAAATATAAGCCATGAGGATAGAGATTGGGTGCTCCATTCCTTCAGTCAGTCTCTTCCCATTTAAGAGAACTAGATTGGAGCTGGTCCACCTATTGAGTCAATACAAATCAGAGTTGCACATCTTGGGTTGGTTGCATGAGGGAAGAGCTCCCCTAGGGCGACATGGTGAGACCTGGAGCCATAGCTAGAAAAATCAATGGAAACATGTTATTCAAAAATGTAAACATCATTTTACAATAAACAAAATTTATAAAAGATTTAATATATGTCATTTGGCCAATAAATCCCCAAAAAATATCCATAGACTTAGAAAAATGAACCCTCCATTTTGAGACCCCTAGTCCAGACTCTTTAGGCACTTTTAATAATTGTATCTATTGTAGAGTATACTGCTTATTTTTTAGGGTTCCTTAACTAGAATAATCATTAAATTTATGATATAAAATGTGGCAACCCACCATGCTAAACGAGATTGCTCGAAACCAAAATGTTGATCAAATAGTATTACTCACATTAGTTAAAAGGTGCATAATCAAAATCAAAATAAACCTTATGGACCTGTCTGGGAACATTTACACAAAGGTCCAACATCTTACATATAAATATAATGTTACCAAGTATCTTTACATTTGTTCTATGGTCTCAACCACAACATGTTATACAAAATATATTGTCTATATATTTACAAATATGAATGACATGTACAAACACAAGTACACTACTAAAATATTGAGTTGATTTACATCATTTACAAAACTTCCCCCGAGGACCTGAGAGTACATGGATGACTTTAGGACTCACTAAAAAACCCACCAACCTTCTTCCTCTATGGATCTCCAAACTTCTCCTCTTCGCTACCATGGGTCTGACGGCGTTGCTGACGATCACCTAAAAATGATGTGGCGATCCACAAGGTGAGACCCATTTTCTAGTGGAGATATAACTTCCAGAACAAAGATATGTTTCTTATAGAAGGATTGTGTACTTTAAACAATTAAAATAGATTACATTCTAGAGTTAAAGGATTACATACTATACACAAAAGATCAGGCATAGATAGAATCATAAATACAATTGATTTCTCTTACCACATTAGAAATTGACTATAAATTAAAGATACAAAGCAAGGATCATCATCCAATGTGAGACCCCAAATAACCTTAACAGATATACTACACGGCTGGATTATATATTTTACTAAGCCATGGCTAGTTTGAGGCCTACCACTCAAACTACCAGCTAACCACTACAAAGTCAAAATCAGTGCCGTATAAGATCTAGGATGACTAGTATCCTAAGATCTCTTTCCCTCAGTCAGTACAAGTGATTTGTAGTGGCATAACATCCCAACTACAAACCATCCTAGTCCACCCTAGGTACACAGACCATAACACCATCAACTAGGGTATATTACCCTCAAAATCTGAGTTACGGCTGTAGTCTCTCTCAACACACAATAACTCTAAGACATGGACTTGACCATTTTCTAAAACATTGGTATTTACATGGTAGAGATATACCATCCCTGTACCGCCATATACTCAATAGTATATGACTCCAAGCTGCCCTTGGGATTACTATTTTCACTATCCAACACGTTATGATACTGGAATAGTTCTACGGACTTTGAACACTACATGATTAGGATTACACTTGATTAATTACGTAGTTTAGATATCTTGACTGTTTC
Source organism: Alisma plantago-aquatica (assembly GCA_963693085.1). Classification (NCBI taxonomy): domain Eukaryota; kingdom Viridiplantae; phylum Streptophyta; class Magnoliopsida; order Alismatales; family Alismataceae; genus Alisma; species Alisma plantago-aquatica. The sequence continues at coordinate 333,298,994 of OY856412.1, read as the reverse complement.
AACCAAGTTACATATAATATCCTAAAGTACACTTACTAAATAAATTGTAGAATAAAAATTTCTAAGATATAAAAGTTCTGAGATTTGTTGAATGTCACGCCATCATGGTATATTTAACCACTGTTGGTCATATAGAGGCCTAAGCATTAAACTAGGATGCATTACAACCCAATATGTCATTTTGGTCCAGTGATAACTTCTTTTAGGAACATCATAAGCATCCAATATTTTTCATAGAGTTTTGCAAGTCATAGACAAGACATCTCCCCAAATTTCATCATAGTTGTCAATCAAATGTAAGAGTTATGACATTTCCAAGAGCTAGGAACTTATGTGACCTAAAAGTTAGCATGAATGGGCTACTTTCAACATTATAATTTTGTCCAAAAATAATTTCAGAACCAAAAGTGTGACACCTCGTCACCCTAAATGAGATTACTCAAAACACCAAAACACAATCAACTACGTATTAATCACATAGTAAAAAATGCAAAGTAATTAAAACCAATTCCAATAATGTAAATGAACTCTAGAACATTTACATAAAGGTCCATCATTCCATTCTCATATATTATAACAAATATTCACATATGGGTCCAAAGACCTCAGTCACATCCTACGTACAAAAGATAGTTCACATGTACATGCTATATATTTACAAACGTTGGCATACTACCAAAATCTCGTGTCGATACGAGTATATCATCTAAAAAAAAACACTTCCCATACCCGGACCAGAGAGTACAGGGATGACACTAGGACTCTACTACTAACATCTACAACTAACCAACCTTATGAATCTATTGATCACCAGGTCAGTTCTTTTCCACAACGTGACCTTGACCTCGTTGCCCGCGACCACCTAAAAAAATGTGGTGACCCATGGGTGAGACCCAGTCCCGACGAGAGATATAACTCTCTCCTACATATATTGATTATAACATATTGATTGACAGTAAATGAACTGAGCATATATAGTAATGAATAAGAAATTTAGGTAGATTGAATAGGTTGAGCATACTAAGCCATTAAGAAAATTAACTTGACAAGAAGTATAATTACTCAAAGTTCATATGATATCATCTTATAAACACTGAGTAGTATAAAGACAAGTTAAAGACTAATCAAACAATGTGAGACATATTTAACCATAGAAAATATACTACACGACTTATACCACTTCTTCTATTACGTTGCCCTTAGGGATTTGAGAAATACCACTCAAGTCCCAACTGACAACTGCTAAGTCAAAATTAGTGCCATACAGGTTCTAGGAAGAGCCAGACTCATAAGATCTACTCCTCCCCCGGTCAGTATGGGTCCGCCATAGCGACACATAAGATTAAGCTACTAACAACCTAGTCTGTCCTTGGTACATGTCACGACACTAGTGAAAGGAGGCGGGTATGCATACCCTACCATCTGAGGTACAACCATAGTTGTCCTCCAATCCCATCATATATATATATAATCACCGAGACATGAACACAACCATTCTTAAACTGAGGACTAGGTATGACCACTGTCATCCTCCCTAACACTTGAATTCAGGATGACAAGCACCCCACATACTCATCAGTATGCACTCTGAGTATCCCTTAGGAATAATCATTTCACTATCTGGCAATTTATGACACTTAGATAGATCTATGGCACAGGGCACGACATGATGAGAGTTTCACTTAATTAGTTATGCCAATTGGGTGAATTAAGGCTAAATCATACAAATGGAAATTCAAACCCTAATTCTTTTCTAACAAGAGTATATGTAATACAACTTCAAAATATATAAAACATTTGAGATATAAATCTTAATCACACTACCACATGCTATCCTTCATTGCAAATTAATGGACCACACTTATCATCATACTTTTACAAGATACCAATGTCTTATCACAAGTTCTAGGGTTTTAACCCTTATTGGAACATGAATAAGATTTCACCTCAATCATGGCTTCAAACATGCCCAAAGGTCATTAATACTATCACATTATTCATAGTAAGGTTATCATCATCATTTCATGCCTTAAACAAGGCTCAAAAGATCATTAGCACATATGTGCCCATATATATTAACATGGCAAGGCACTATGATATTCAAATAGTATTACATTGTGGTTTAAACACAAGAAGAGTGTAATTTATTATCACATTAATCATTTAAGAGGTCTGATTATAACCAATCAAAATCATATAATTACATTAATGTTAGGTATAACAAGCTAGATCACATGGGAATTATGCATCCACTTATTATAGTGATTTATCAAATATAACTATATGATGGCAAAGGTAAGACTAAAAATTAATGGTATTGGACCATCGAATTATCATCACTAGGACCCACATATAATACCATGTGATTTATTCTAATCCATTAGATGTTGAAGCATCCAATATTATTCATCAGATCAGGTTTATTGTTCAAGGTTATCGATTGAAGTATAGGTCTAACCATTAGATCAATTGAACCAAGGAATCATTAGTTTAAGGTTTAGTCAAATCTACAATTACATTCTTAACTCATCGTATATGATGATGACCTGATACACCATTAATTGTGATCATTAGGTCACCATTTGTTGTTAGATCAGTAATACATTCAGTTAACACCATCAAATATTAAGCTAATGTCATCATCGATTGATAACATTATTAGAATACTTAGTAGATGATAATTAAACATCTAATTGAGCCAAAACCTGACCTAAGGGGGTGACCATAGTTTGTCACCAAAACTTTGACACCCTTTGATCACGAACATAAGTTTCCAAGATAGAAACACCATTGGTTATTGAATGGTATGTCCATCAGTTGTGTGATAGGGAAGGAAATAGCTTGAAAACCCTAATTTGAACCATCAATTATTTTGTGCTTAACATCATAGGTTGATGCTATCAACCTGTCCTAGATCATGTTACACCTTATAAAGGTCGTACACATGTTTACAAATTCATATAGAACTAGAAAAAAATAGGGAACACCACCAAAATTCGTAATTCTAAACAAGCATGGTTTCTTTATGCTTAGATCATCACATTAAAGCATAAACATGAACTAACAAGCTTCTAGTAAGCAATATAAGTGATGAATGTTATATAACTCACCTCTATAGAATAGGTCAAGAAAACCTTGGATTCAGATCTAAACTTGGCCAAATAGGAACTTCTCTCCACAAAGAAGCAAAACGTTAGAAAAAGAAACAAGAAGGATACATTTTTTAGTTCTAGAGCCACTTTCACCATGGAACAACAAGGTTCCAACCTAGAGGAAGGTAAGGAAGGAGAAGAGCAAGGGAAATGGAGAAGGAAGGAAGAAAACAACTTGCCTTGGTCGAAATCCCTAGAAGATGACCTTGGAAACCCTAGGTAGGGCTAGATGGAGCTCTAGGAGACCTTATTGGACCAAATTTGAAACTTAAGCTTGTATTATGATTTCAAAGCATATAAAAAGTTTATATTAGGGTTCTAAGCTTTCAATTATGGTAACTAATCTTATTCAACTCATTAAGCAAGTTCATGGGCTTTACACAGAATAATTAAAAGCATTATCAACACCATTGATTAACTAATATATAGCAAGGTTTAGAGTTTTGGTCAGACTTATGTAGAATGGGTACCAAAACAACATATAAATAACATATTTAGAAGTCATAACACCAATATTTTTGGATTTCAGACATTACATGGTAAAAAAACTCATTTATAGAAGGAGAAACCTTCGTAAATACTAAGGAATGCTTAAAAACTTGATCTTCATCATTCTCATCTCAAATAGTGCACGAAAAGGCCATTTTTCTTCATATTATGGGTTTCTAGAACAAATATTTACATAAAACAAGTTATAAGTAGGCAAGAAACTTATTGGAGGTTATATCACTCACCTCAAGGTGAGGATGAACGTCCAAACAATAAGAAAACTCAAAGAAAGGAAGGAAAGACTTGAGCTTTGCACTCCAAAAGATCCAAGCTAGCTCATATCTTCAAGAACAGGGTAGATATAGAGAAAAATAACGAAGGAAGTGGGTTCTTCATCCATGTGCACGAGTTTTCAGCAAAGAGTACCATGGATCTCGACCATGGTGAAGGGAAGAAGAAGGAGAACAACAAGAAAACTAGGTTAGGGAAGAATACCTTACATGTATGGAGCAAGGAACTAGGTGAAAAACTTCAATCCTCACTAGAATAGATAGATTCTAGTCCTACCCCAACATGCCAACACGATATATAAAGGGTTCATCGTCTAGAGGATTCTCTTTCACTGAATGATGGTTTTGGATGAGCTCCAATAGGAAGAACATTTTTGGAGGAAAAAGTTTATTTGAGGAAAGTGGGGATGAGTATATATAACTAGGATGAGAGAGAAATGAGGTCAAATGTCAAAAAGTTGCTTTAGTATTGGTCAAATGTTGATTTTTCCATTTACTTGCACAACAATAACAACCATCAGTTTACATCTCTCAAGGAAAACATCTAGTTCTTAAGTCAGGACAACCATCTAGTTTGTAAGTCAGAACAGCCATTTAGTGTTTGAGTGAGAACAAACATCCGATTGTGAACCAATGTAACCATTAGATTGTGACTCCTCCAAGGGAAAACCATCTAGTGTTTGAGTTAGAACAATGATCTAGTATTTCAATAAGAGAAACCATCTAGTGTTTGAATCAGAACAAACATTAGATTGTGACTCCTCCAAGGGAAAACCATCTAGTGTTTCAGTTAGAACAACCATCGGACTGTGACTCCTCCAAGGGAAAATCAATAGATTTTAACTCCTACAAGTATAAGAAGGTGCAATTACTGTCACTTATATACCAAAAGAACATCAACAGTTGATGCCTTCATGCATCAAAGTTCCAAAGCATTCAACATATCAAGCTTTGCCATATTATGAAGAATACCATAAAGCAAAGTATATATGTCATAAAATTGTAGTTAAATCCTTAGAAGAGGAAAAAATGAATAAAGGTCCACTTAAGTACATAAATTTGCAAAACTTAAGAAAAAAAAGTTTGATTTGGACCAAATCTGGAACACAACTTAATCAACTGATATAAAACATAATAAGGTATAATTAAGAAACAGAGCACCGAATTAAATCAACCAAGTATGTTTAACCATAAAACCAGGATAGGGGTCTTACAACCATAAACCTCTAACATGGATTTTTCCCTCAAAATATTATCCAAACATGGATGGATACTTCCTACACATCTCATCATATAACTCCAATGTGACCTCCTCTACACCGTGATGGTGCCACCAACACCTTCACTAAGGTTGTGTACTTCTTGCTAAGCTTTTACACATGCCTATCTAAGACCAAAACATGACTCTCAACATAAGAAACGTCCTCATGCAACTCCACTTCCACTGGCTGTAATGTCTACTTTGTATCGGGGGTGACACTTCCTCAACATTGAAACATGGAAGATATTAAGTAATTGTACAACTCTTGTAGTAATTCCAATTTGTGTGCCAATTTTCCAACTCGTTCCAAGATAGTGTAAGGTCCCATAAACCTAGAAAATAATTTACCCTTCTTATCAAATCTATGCACACCCTTACAAGGGGATACCTTGAGATACACACTATATCCAATTTGGAACTCTAACGGTCTATGGTGGTTATCAACATATGACTTCTATCTGTCTTGATCGACATTTAGTTGTTGTTGCACTACCTTGATTTTCTTTGTAGTCTACTGAACTAAGTCTGGACCCAACAGTTGATACTCAATCATCTCGTACCAACAAAGAGGTGGCCGACAACACCTGTAACATACTGAACTTGGACATATTCTCTTTTTGGCCCTTTTCAAAGCTTTTCCTTTCCTTTTGGTCATTTGTTTTGGCTTTGATGTTTAAATTATGGAATTTATAGTGGTTTGATGAATATTTGTTCAATAATTATACCAATGGAAGGGTTTATGCACAAATAGCTCAATTAAAGCTTATTTAAGGATTTAAAATGCAAAATTACCACTTAAGTGGAACAATGGTAAACAAATTTGTGCTAGAATTGCAAGGCCCCAAACCTTGCTTAATGTATTAAACAAGCTTAATTACCATAATTAAGTTCTCTAAATCATAATAATACTTTGTGATGTATTTTTAAATCATAAAAGGAGCCTAAGTTTCAAATTTAGTTCAATTTAGATGTTGTTTGTGCAAGTTATGCAATTTTATGTACATTCTGGACTTTTATGCAATTTACCCAAATGGGAGGTTTTCTTTGCAAATCATCACATGCATTATAATCCTTAGATATTCCCTTACCATCATCGACATTTTGAACCATGGGGAACTTATTTGCACCTTGGTTTGAAGGTGTTTCTCTCCAAGGGCATTTTAGGGATTACCCTCTTTATAAATGATCTTATCTTCAAAAGCTATCAACCAATGGGGTTATTTCTTTGTATGGAGGACGGTGGGGATGGCCTATAAGTCTACATGGGATTTTAGGATCGGCATTTGATATACAAAAAGTCTCTATGAGTTGTCCTCTTGGCTAAGCACACATGGAAAGTCTCATAGACACCTCATGCTTGCCCCCTTCTTTATAAAGCCAAATCTACCCCTTCCCACCTCCTAATTCAAAAACTCTTACTCTCCTTATCTTTCATCCAGCTTAGAGTATCATTCCTACTCTGTTTGGACATGAAGGTGATGTCCCAAGGTAAAAGAGAGTGCTTACCTTGGTGAAGAAGGCTCCTAGTGTTCCAAATTTGCTCTATTTGGGGTTTCTAAAGCTCATTCTTAGTGATTTTGACCAAAAACAGTAAGTTTCCTCGTTTCCTTCCTTGTTTTCATGTTGTTAATCTTTCTCCCACCTTCGTACAAGTCGGAACCATGGACTTCCATGGTTAAAACCCACCTAGAGCCCTTAAACACCTCATCTCCATGCTCTTTTGCTAGGCTTTGCACCTCTAATGTAGAGAAGGTGATCTTTTCTCATTAAAGGAGCTTAGCTTGGAGAAACTAAACCTTCTAAGCTTGGGATCCTTTCTGTTTGGACCTGATTGTCTTCCTAGAGGTGAGTTTTATAACCCCCTACTCATATATTTCTTACTACATGCTTATAACTCATGCTTCTATGCTTAAAATCAATGATCTCCATCTCTATTCACCATGTTTTTCTAGGATTTTAGTTTCTTGCTATTATACTTTCTCTAGGAAATCTAGTCTGGTTACCTATGCATCTACAACCCTGATCTTGGGTCCAATGGTGTTTTTCTCTCTCTCTCTCTCTTTCTCTTTTCCTCTCTGTCGCAAGGAATTCTGACTTGTCATTTCCTGATTGGTTCAATTGAAAAATCTATATCTTGGGTCTTGTACCCGACTTCCATGTTTCAAATATATAATGCTTTTACTTGCCATGATTTATTTTATAGCATGTTGATTTTATGGACTATTTAGCTATAGTAGTGGTACTTATGTACAACCACCCATAGATAGGGCATGTATTAATTTGCCCTGGCGAATTTCTTATTCTCCCCCATAAAAATATGTGTAGGTGGCTGGGAATGTATTAATTCTCCCCTCACCTATAGGTTGAGGTCCGGTAGGTGCCTCAACCCTACTTAGTTAAGGTAGTCATAATTATCATGCATGCAACCCTTTTATTTTTGGCAAGCATCTATTTGATTATGTCTCATACTCTTGATCTCTTCATCTATTGATGAACTTATAGCTTTTAATTGCATGTTATTTCTTTATCTTTTGGTCTTGTTCATTATTTGACACATACTTTGTTTTCCTTTTCCCTTTTACTGGGTGTTTTCCCATCTACCCATGTTTATATTGAGGTGTTTAACATGACCAAGGAGAACATAGCTTCCAACATGGACCTAGCTCTTGGAGATGTTGCTTGGAGACATATTCGAAGTAGTTTAGACTTCCCTCTACTTAGATCCTTATGTTGTATCATACATGTAAACCTTATGGGATATTATGATGTACTTTTTAATCTTTGTGAAAATTGAATATAGTTATTTGTTTAATTCTTCTACTACACTTTGGTTGTTCTGAATATCATTTATTGAAGTTTGAAAATTTTGCACCTATTCCAGCATACCTTTGAGTATGTTTGAAATTGATGTCTTATTCTTAAAAAAAATAGAAGGGAGTGGATCCCACTCCTTACAACATGGTATCAAATCCCATGGTAGTCAGAATCTGACTATTTCAACTTTGTCTCCCTAATTAGAACCCTTGCCTCATATAGTTTCTCTTTAGGTGACACATTTGTCCTAGAATTGATCTATGCTAATCTTGAGATGATGTGAGGATTGATTTAGTATCATAAGAGTTTCACAATAGAAACATGTTTAGTTAACCATAATGTGATGAGCCTATTAGGTAGCTAATAGGGCATAAGCTGAAAGAAAAGGTGTCTAGAAAGGATCATGGTTCGAGGGATGGCAAGATTTTCCTCTATACCACTAGCTTGGTTTATGAGGACTCCCAAATCCATATGATACCTTCTGGCCTGAGCTAATACTGACTGTCCAAAATAGCATGCCTATAAATAGTAGTAGACTTAGGCACCTATGTTTGATAATCTTAAGAACCTAATATGTTGACCTTGTCCTTCACATGTAATGACTTGTTTGAGGATGGATCCCCCTTCTCGGGTCCACTCCTTACGCTCATTATAGCATGGTATCAATGCCCATGGTAGTCAGAATTTGACTATTTCAATTTTTTCTCCCTAATTAGAACCCTTGCCTCATATCATTTCTCTTTAAGTGACACATTTGTCCTAGAAGGTATCTATGCTATTATTGAGATGATGAAAGGATTGATTTAGTATCATAGGAGTTTCATGATAGAAACATGTTTAGTTAACCGTAATGTGATGAGCATGTTAGGAATCTTTTAGGGTTGAAAGAAAAGGTGTCTAGAAAGGATCAGGGTTCGGTGGTTGGCAAGATTTTCCTTTGCACCACTAGCTTGGTTTACAAGGACTCCTGGATCCATATGATAGATGTCTGGCCTGAGCTAATACTAAATGTCCAAAATAGCATGACTATAGATAGTAGTAAACTTAGGCACCTAAGTTGGATAATCCTAAGAACCTAATGTGTTGACCTTGTCTTTCAGGTGCAATGACTTGTTTGAGGATGGATACCCAATATAGTTCTCTTATGTTCGCTAGAACCACATGTTTGGAAAGTCTATCCCTAAGAACCTAGACTTTGAATTTTGGTGTTTAGTAAGCAATTAGAGTGTGTAGTGGAAGCATGATGGATCTTGAACATGGTTTAGTTTGACTCACCCTTTTATCTCTATATTAGTTTTGCTTGGTAGGTCAAACCTTTGAATGGGTGGAGAGTACTTGGTTTGATGATTTTTGGGTAGTTATATTTTGAGGAAGAAATCCTTTTTAAGGGGATGGAGTCATGTAACATACCAAAATCTATCTACACTAACATTAGAAACCCTAACTCCATGATTAGGAGGATAGTTTGTTTGGATCCTTAGTTTTGACCAAACAAGTTATAGTTGTAACCCCACATGCTTGTTGTTATCCTAAAGAACAAATAATGGTCATCTAATGAATAGTTCACATGTTTGAACCCTAATGAATATCTAATGCACATAATATGAGTAACTCACATATTAATACTAATACCGAGTACACAAGATGCTAAACATTTCTTGGACCAATAAACCCTAATGAAATGATGAGCAAGATAATTTTAACCTAATATTGTATATAATGCGTACTAAGAATATATAGGTGAAGAATAATGATTATATTGGCCTAAATCCTAAGTTGTAATCATCAAACCTTAACTTCTGCATCCTTATTGATGTTTTTGATACACTCATGACATAAGGTGTCATAAACAAGTAACATAGTTTAATACACATAAATGACATATAATCACCTAACCATACATTAATCAGTTCATCAATATGAAATGAATATCATGTTCTATAATACACACCTAATAATCACCTAATCATCACTTCGTATGTGAATCAAATCATTAATATGTAATATGTCCCATCTTGATCACTAAAATACATATAATGACTTCAATATGGATAAGGAGTAATTGATTCACATAAATGTGCATAATCAATAATAAGAAGTGGATAAATATGATAAAATGATTAATGATGACATCAATTTAAAAAATATAATGTGACAATATTTAATATATATATAAGTAATTAATGTGACATTATTTGGATTAACTGTAACAAATTGGATAAAATGTCTTAGCTCATGCAAAACAATACAATATAATATGTTGATAACGAAGACTAATTCCAAATTATTAAGGATAATAATCAATAATGTTGAGATAAATAGTAAACCCTAATTGCACTCAAACTCTTAATGAAGTAAATAAGAAATATATATGACTTGTTATATAATAATAAAATATAACTCTTTTGGAAATAAAGTAAATATAACATGACACAATTAAAAGAATAATGAGGATGATGTAATGTCATAATGAATATAATGGTAATAAGCCAAAAATGTTAAAGAGAAATGGTAAAAGTGGAACACTTAATGATTCATGACAATGTGACCTATGAGGAGTTTCCAATGAAGAATCTAAACTCACAACTTAAAAAAATATGGAGTTTGAGTTAGTGAAAGTTTTGGTGAATGTTTTATGGTTTGGAGGAAATAACCTACGAGTTTAAGGTAAGATGTTGCATACTCACCCTTCTCTCATTGCTTGAGATTTTGAGGATGAAATCATCTTTAAGGGTGGAGTGTTGTAACATACCGAACTTGGACATATTTTCTTTTTGGCCCTTTTCCAAGCTTTTCCTTTCCTTTCTATCATTTTTCTTGGCTTTGATGTTTAAATTGTGGAATTTATAGTGTTTTGATGAATATTTGTTCAATAATTATACCAATGGAAGGTTTTATGCACAAATACCTCAATGAAAGCTTATTCAAGGATTTAAAATGCAAAATCACCACTTAAATGGAACAATGGTAAATAAATCCGTGCTAGAAGTATAAGGCCCCAAACCTTGCTTGATGTATTAAGCAAGATTAATTACCATAATTAAGTGCTCTAAACCTTTATAATACTTTGTGATGTATTTTTAAATCATAAAATGATCCTAAGTTTCAAATTTGGTTGAATTTAGATGTTGTTTATGCAAGTTATGCAATTTTAGGTACATTCTGGACTTTTATGCAATTTACCCTGAGGTTTTCTTTGCAAATTATCACATGCATTATAATCCTTAGATATTCCCTTACCATTATCGACATTTTTAACCATTAGGCACTGATTTGCACCTTGGTTTGAAGGTGTTTCTCCCTAAGGGCATTTTAGGGATTACCCTATTTATAAATGAGCTTGTCTTTAAAAGCTATCAACCAATGGGGTTATTTCTTGGTTTGGAGGATAGCGGGGATGGCCTAGAAGTCTCTATGGGATTTTAAGACTGACATTTAATATACAAGAAGTCTCTATGAGTTGTCCTCTTCCATGGCCATGAAGCCCTAGGCCAAGGACACATGGAAAGTCTCGTAGACAACTCATGCTTGCCCCCTTCTTTATAAAGCCATATCTACCCCTTCCCACCTCCCAATTCGAAAACTCTTGCTCTCCTAATCTTTCCTCCAACTTTGATCATCATTCCTACTCTGTTTGGCCACAAAGGTTCTGTCCCAAGGTAAAAGAGAGTTCTTACCTTGGTGAAGAAGGCTCCTAAGGTTCCAAATTTGGTCTATTTATGGTTTCTAAAGCTCCTTCTACGTGATTTTGACCAGAAATATTAAGTTTCCTCTTTTCCTTCCCTGTTTTCATGCTGTTAGTCTTCATCTCACCTTCTTGTAGGTTAGAACCATGGACTTACATGGTGAAACCCCACCTACAACCCTTAAACACCTCATCTCCATGCTCATTTGCTAGGGTTTGCACCTCTAATGTGGAGAAGGTGATCTTTGCTCAAGAAAGGAGCTTGGGATCCTTTCCAAGATCGGGATCCTTTCTGTTTGGACTTTATTATCTTCCTATACTAGAGTTTTATAACCCCCTTCTCATATAGTGCTTAGTACATGCTTAAAACTCATGCTTCTATGCTTAAAATCAATGATCTCCATCTCTATTTACCATGTTCTTCTAAGGTTTTGGTTTCTTGGTATTTTAACTTCTTTAGAGAATTCAGTTTGGTTACCTATGCAACAACAACCCTGATCTTGGGTCCAATAATGTTTTTCTCTCTCTCTCTCTCTTTCTCTCTTCCTCACTCTCGCAAGTATTTCTGACTTGTCATTTTCTTATTGGTTCAAATTGAAAACTTCATATCTTTTAATCCGCTTATTCAAATTTGACAAACAAATATGTTTGGGAATAAGAAAATTAATCTATATCTAATGGAAATGCTTTTGAGGTCTGATTTTAAGGTTTTATGAAGGGTGATTTTTGGAAAATGAATTTAATGCATAAAATCCATTAAAAGTACATCTTAATCGTCATAACTCCAAAATTAACATAAAAATAGGTTTTCTTGATCAGGAGAACCTAATAAGTTCATTGGTGATGTTTTTAGAGTAAATCTATTTTTTTTTCTAAAAATATCTAAAGTTAGGGTTCCTATACATTATTGTGCATTATGTACTCTAATACATGTTAACACATTAAAAACATGAAAAGTGGAACTTGGACTCAATTAAAGTGGTAATTGATATCAGTAAGAGAGGTATGTGCAATCCCTCTTTATGTATGTGCATTCTTACACCCTAAGTTGGGATATTTGCAAACCAAACCCTATATTCCCTAATGAGGAACTACATGAACCCTATTTCCTCTATTCCTGATTCTTTTGTTAAATTGCCTCAAAATCAGTAAAGATATTCTTCTTCTTGGGTTGTGTACCCCACTTCCATGTTTCAAATATATGATGCTTTTACTTGCTATGATTTCTTTTCTAGCATGCTGATTTTATGGACTATTTAGCTATAGTAGTGGTACTTATGTACTATCACCCATAGATAGGGCATGTATTAATTCACCCTGGGGAATGTCTTATTCTCCCCAATAAAATATGTGTAGTTGATTAGGAATTTATTAATTCTCCCCTCAACTATAGGTTGAGGTCCGATAGGTGCCTCAACCCTACTTAGTTAAGGTAGTCATAAATCTATCATGCATGGAACCCTTTTATTTATGGCAAGTATCTATCTAATTATGCCTCATACTCTTGATCTCTTCATCTATTGATGAACTTATAGACTTGAATTCCATGTTATTTCTTTATGTTTTGTTCTTGTTCATTATTTGACAAATACTTTGTTTTCCTTTTCCCATTTTCTGGGAGTTTTCCTAACCACCGATGTTTAGATCGAGGTGTTGAACATGACCAAGGAGAACATAGCTTCCAACGTGGACCTAGATCTTGGAGATGTTGCTTGGAGACATATTTGTAGTACTTTAGACTTCCCTCTACTTAGATATTTCTTATGTTGTATCATACATGTAAACCCCATGGGATATTATGATGTACTTTTGTAATCTTGGTGAAAATTGAATATAGTCATTCGTTTAATTTCACTGCTACACTTTGGTTGTTTTGAATACCATTTATTGAAGTTTGAAAATGTTGCACCTATTCTAGCATACCTTTGAGTGTGTTTGGAATGGATGTTTTATTCTTAGTTTTTTTTAGTAGGGTGTGGATCACACTCCTTACAACACCTCCAGTACAAAGCATCATATGGTGTCATGTTTATTCCTCTCAGGTAGTAGTTGTTGTAGGCAAACTCGATCATACTTATGTGGATATCCCAACTCCGAAGAAAGTAAAGAACGCATTCTCTCAAAAGACCCTCTAACTTATGATTGGTCCTTTCTGACTGGCCATCTGTATGTCGATGGAAGGTTGTATTGAATCTCAACTATGTTCTCACTGTTGTATCGAAATGTTCCCAAAACCTTCTCATAAGTTGATTACCTCTATCTGATACTATGCTAACTGGTATGCCATGTAGATGAACTATCTCATCTATGCAGACTTGTGCCAAATTCTCTTTATATAGGTTGTCTTAGATGGAAGAAAGTGAGCTGACTTTTCAAGAAAACAACGATCACCCGAATGGAGTCATGACCTTTGGTTGTTCTTGGAAGGCCAACCAAAAAGTTCATGGAAATGTGATCCCATTTCCACTGTGGAATTGACGAAATATGGAACATCCCTACATGATTATGATGTTCTGCCTTGACTTGTTGATAGATTGGAAACTTGGACACAAACTCTACCACATCACGCTTCAGACTTGGCCACCAATACAAAATCCTTCATATTATGATACATGTTTATTCTTCCAGGATGCATTGAGTACATTGAAGAATGACCCTCCTCAAGTACCATATGCCACAAACTGTTAGTGTCAGGAACCACTATTCTATTATGGAATCACATTGTCTGATCATCTAACTCATGAAAGCCATCATGATTCCTACTTCCAGATATATATAATCTGATATGTTATATCACAATATCATCCTTATATGAATATTTGATCTTCTACACCAATGTTGTCTTGACTTGTAGTTGTTCCAACAAGAAAACCTCAATCTTTACATTTATCTATCAAAGTGACTCTAGCATGTCCTTCTTGTGACATTCCATGGAGTGTAACTATGCTTTATCTGTAGACAAAGACAAAGAGGACTTTCAAAAAAATGCGTCAGCCACTACATTCACCTTTCCAGGGTGATAGTCTATTGTATAATCATATTCCTTGATCAACTCCATCCATATCATCTTCCTCATATTCATCTCTTACATTGAAAAGATATACTAAAGGTTCTTTAGACCTGTGAAGATTTGACACTTTTCCCCATACAAATCGTGCATGCAAATTCCCAAAGCAAGAAGAACAACATCTAACTTAGGTCATGAATTGGATAGTTCTCCTTGTATTTCTTAAGTTATCAAGAAGTAAAAGAAATCACGTTCTTGTCCTGCATCAACACACATCTCAATCGATTCTTTGATGCATCATAGAAATTGATCTAGTCTTTCCCAGGTTCTGGAAACACCAAAACTAAAGCACACATCAACCTCAACTTTAAAAACTAAAACGAATGTTGACACTTGTCACGCCAAACGAAAGGAACACCCTTCCTAGTCAACTTTCAAAGGTAACACTATGACACTGAATTTCTTACTGAACATCCTGCAGTAACCAGCTATACATAGGAAGGTTCGAACCTCAGTTGGTGTATTGGGTTACTCCCATCCCAAAATAGACTCCATTTTCTTAGGGTCTACAAAACACCCTTTGCAAAGATGCCATGGCCAATAAAAGATGCCTTAGTCAGTGAAAACTCACACTTACTGAACTCAGCATACAATTGATTCTGTCTCAACAACTCCAATGCTTGACAAAGGTGTTATTCATGTTCGAATGTCCCTAGAGTACATCAAGATGTCATCAATGAGCACCACCACAAAATGGTCAAGATACAGTCTGAAAACTCATTTCACCAGGAGCATAAATGCAATCAGTGCATTGGTTAGCACAAATAGCATAACCACAAACTCATAATCACCATACCTAGTCCTAAAAGATGTCATAGGTATGCCATCCACCTTGATCATCAACTAGTGATATCCTGACCTTGAGTTGATCTTGGAAAACATTGTATCTCCTCTCAACTGGTCAAACAGATCATCTATATTTGACAATAGATACTTTTTCTTCATTGTTACCTTGCTCAACTTCCAGTAGTCTATTCAAAGCCTCATCAAACCATAATTCTTAAAAAAATAGCATTGTTTCACCCCAAGGGGAAGTGATTGGTCGTATGAACCTTTCTCCAACAACTCCTGCAACTTCTTCTTCAACTCATCCATTTCAACTGACACCATCCTATAGGGTGTCTGATCTATGGGTTGCATACCAGGAACTAGATTGATCTCAAAATCAATCTTTCTTGGGGGTGGAACACTAGGAAACTCATCTAGAAAGACGTTCTCAAACTCAAGCACCACATGTACATCCTGGGCACTATGACTCATCACCTTGGTATCCACTACATGGGCTAAGACATATTCACACCCTTATCTCATCAACTCCTCTACTATCACAAACCAAACCAAATGGGTAGGAAGAATCTTCCTATCTCCTTGCATAGTCCAATAGACATCCCCATCACAAAATTTCATAACTTTGAAACTAAAATCCAAATAAACTTATACTTTTCCAAGGTATCCCATCCCTAGGATCACATCGAATACATGCATATCAAGTGGCATGAGATCCACTTGGATGTTGCATCTTGTGAAAGAAAGAACACAAGATGGACACACATCTTAAAACATTGTGAAACCAACCAAATGGGTTTCTTAGAGGTTATCGGTTCTACTACAAATAGACAAATTACAACTATTTATCACCTTTCTTATGATAAAGACTGTGCCACACTCAGGTCTACTAAAATAGATACAATGGTAGAAACAAATGAACCAAATGAAAAGGTTCCATTTAATTTGTCATGACCTACAGGTTGACTACTCCTTCCAGGTAACTCATAGCATATAATCTAGCCCTACATGTTGTAGTTCTCGACCGCTACTAGCTGGTCCTGAAAAACATGCCTATGATGTCTAGCCACATCCTCTACCACCACTGTTGTTACTTGTATTATTGTTTTTATGAGACCTATTGGATATGCCTCAGCTGTTGTGCCACCTAATCATTCTTCATGGGGTAAGCCCATCTCACATGCCAACCTAACTACACTTGAAGCATGTCCTTATATCATATTGTAGCCTAGATAACCCTATCATAGACACTAAACCTAAACTATTCGCCCCTAATGGTGAAAATTTCCAACCTCTCCGTTTACTAGAGGACCATTGTGACTGTATGTGTGCCCTTGGTTTAGAAAAATTCAACCTCAGATGGGACCTCAACTTCTTGAAGCTTCTAGAAGATTGCTCCTAGAATTGGGTTGACCTCTTCCTTGCATTAGCTTCTCACTTATCCACACTTATCCTCTCTCTCTCCTCCTTACAGACTCCACAAAGGTGGAAAACTTCTCTCAATTCTCCAAAGTAGACACTATTGTTTCCAACTTGGCATTCGATCCCATCTCAAACCTTATGATCCTCTCCTTCTTCATAGTTTCCATGTAAGGACAGAACCTCAACAAATTCATGAACTTTGCCTCCTAGTTATTAATAGACTACAATCCCTAGTGTAACCGTTTAGATTGGGCCATCTTCTCCTCCAAATATGCCTTTGCAAAATAATGTCTAACAAACTCCCATAGAAATTCCACCCAATCAATTGTCTCTCCAGGTATCTTCTCCTCCTCAATGGCCCACCAACGTCCTCACTACTTTTTTGAAGGAACACCCCATGCTTAACCTGGTCCTCCTTGGAGATGTTCAGAATCTTGAACGCCTTCTCTAACTCCGCCAACCACATATATGTGTATGTTGTGTCAGTAGTGCCCTCATACTCTATGGTTCCTCATGTTTTAGCCTCTCAATGGTCTTCCCTAGACCCTTAGATTACGTAGTGTGAACTAGTGCCCTTCGTTGAGGTTTAGAGTGAACTGGTGCCCTTCGTTGAGGTTTAGGCGTCATATACACCAAATGTGTAATTATCACCATAAGTTTTCCGAACATAGATCGAAAAGATGAATCAACCATGGTTTAAGGGTCAAACAGAGGCGGGATGGCTATTCTTGCCCCGTCTCACATATTCTTCCTTCTTGTACTGGTCTCCTGCCACCACCTTCTAGCTCCCCAAAGCTACTCTCAACATGCTCTTCACATTCTCCAGACATATCTGCATAACCATAAACCATAGTCAAATATGTTGGATCACATTAGAACAAACACAACAACCTAACTCCTATGTCCCTATACACTCAATGAACCCTAAGCTATGATACCACCAAACGTGGCAACCTGTAACGATAAACAAGATTACTCAAAACAAAATGATAATAAAACACTAATTACTCACACTATTAAAAAGGTACAGAGCTAAAACTGAAATAAAATTTCTAAACATGTTAGGGAACATTTATGAAAAGGTCCAACATCTTGCATATAAATACAACCTTACCAGGTATCTTTACATTTGTTCCACAGTCTCAGCCACAATAAGTTATACAAAATATATTATCCACATATTTATAAATATGTACAACATGTACAAATACAAGTACAATACCAAAATATCGAGTCTATGTACATCATTTATAGAACTTTCTTTCCCAGGCCAGAGAGTATAAGGACAACTTTAGGATTTACTAAACAACCCACCAACCTTCTTTCTCAACAGATCACTAAACTGCTCCTCGTTGCTACCATAGGTCTGGCAGCACTACTGAAGATCACCTATAAAAGATGTGGTGACCCACGAGGTAAGACCCATGTCCCAATAAGAGATATAACTTCTAAAAGGAAATTTTGTTTCTTATAGAAGGATGATGTACTATAAACACTTTAATCATATAACATTATAGAGTTGAACGATTATATAGCCTACACAAAATATCACCCATAGCTAGAACCATAAATATAGTGGATTTCTATTACTACATAATAAATATACATATTAAAGGAACAAAGGAAGGATCATCACCCAATGTGAGTCTCCAAGTAAACTTAATAGCTATACTACATGTCTTGATTATATATTTTATCAAGCTCTAGTTAGTTTGAGGCATAAAACTCAAACTACTAGCTGACCACTACAAAGTCGATATAGGACGTACACGATCTAAGATGACTAGAATCCTAAGATCTCTTCCCCTCGACCAATATGATTCAGACATAGTGACATAATAGCCCACTACAAAATAGCCTAGTCCACCCTGGGTACACAGACCTCGACGCTAGGAACCATAGTATAAAACCATCAAAATACAAGTTACGACTGCGATCACTCTCAACACATAATAACTCCAAGACATGCCTTGGACCCTTCTCTAAAACATTGAGATTTGGATGGAAGAGATATACCCTCTTCGCACCCACATATCTCAACAATATATGACTCAGAGGTCCTCTTGGGATTACTCATTTCACAATCCAGCATGTTTTGATGGTAGTGTGGTTCTATGGATGTTGAAATCTGGATGGAAGAGATATACCCTCTCCACACCCACATGTCTCAAAAATATATGACTCAAAGGTCCTCTTGGGATTACTCGTTTCACTATCCAGCATGTTCTGATGCTAGTATAGTTCTATGGACTCAGGGCATGACATGATTAGGATTACACTTGATTAATTATGTGTTTTAGGTATCTTGACTACATCAACCAAGTTACAAACAATCTCCTAAAGTATACATACAAAATAAATTTTTGAATACACATTCCAGAGATATAAAATGTATGAGATCTATTCTGTGTCACTCCATCATGGTATGTTTGATCATTATTGGCCCTGTAGAGGCGTAAGCATCAAACTAGTGCACATTATAGCCCAAAATGTCATTTTGACAAAATAATAATAACTTCCTATAGGAACATCATAATCATCTAAAACTTTGCAAAGAGTTTCACAAGTCTTAGAAAAGACATCACCCTGATTTCTAGCATGATTGTCTATCGGATGTAAGAGTTATGGCATTTCTAAGAACTAGGTACATATGTGACCTAAAATATAGCATGAATGAGCTACTTTCAACATTATGATTTTGTCCAATAATCATTTCAGCACCAAAACAGTAACTTAAAACATTATAACTAGCATATATTAAACACTATATATCAAGGTTTAAAGTGTGGGTTGGACTTAAGTACAATGGGTACCAAAACAACACATATATAATATTTTTAGAAGTCATAACAACAATATTTTTAGATTGTAGACCTTACATGTTCAACAAAAACACATTTATAGAAGGATAAACATTCATAGAGACCAAGTAAAGTGTAACAACTTGTATCACCATCGTTCTCATCTCTTACAGAGCACGAAAAGGCAATCTTTCTTCATATTATGGCTTTCTAGAACAAGATTTACATAAAACAAGTTATAAGTATGCAAGAAACACATTAGAGGTTATATTACTCACCTCAAGATGAAGAATAACGTCTAAACAACAAGAATATTCAAAGAGAGGAAGCAAGGACCCAAGATTTTCACTCCAAAATCTCCATCATAGCTCCTATCTTCCAGAACAAGGTAGATCTTGGGCAAAAAAAAGAAGGAAGAGGGTTCTTCATCCATGTGCATGAGTTTTCAGCAAAGAGTACCATGGATCTTGACCATGGTGAAGGGAATAAGAAGGAGAAACGAAAGAAAAAGAGGTTAGTGATGAATATATTACATGCATGGAGCAAGGAACTAGGCAAAAAAGCTTCGATTCTCCATAGAAGAGCTAGATCCAAGTCCCACCCCAACATGCATCCATGATCTAGCAAGGCTTCGTTCTTAAGAAGCTTCTCTTTCACTAACCGATGGGCTTGGATGAGATCTAGTAAAAAGACCATTTTTTAATGAAAATTTTCATTTGAGGAAAGAGGGGAGGGGTATATATATAACTAGGACGAAAGAGAACGAAGGTCAAAGGTCAAAAACTACTTTACCATCAATCAAAGATCGAGTTTTCATTTACTAGTAAAATCTGAACTACTTTGCATCTCGCAAGGAAAACCATCAAGTGTTTGAGTCAGAACAACGATCTAGTGTTTGAGCCAGAACAACCATCTAGTGTTTGAGTCAGAACAACCATCAGATCGTGAATCAATGTAACCATTGGATTGTGACTCCTCTAAGGGAAAACCTTTTAGTGGTTGAGTCAGAATAACCATCTAGTGTGTGATTCCAAACAACCATCAGATTGTGACTCCTCCAAGGGAAATACATCTAGTTTTTTTCCGAACAACTATGGAGTATTTGAGTCAGAACAACCATCAAACTGTGAATCTTCCAAAGGAAAACCATCCAATTATAACTCCTCCAAGTATAAGAAGGTGCAATTACCTTCACTTATACACCAAAAGAACATCAAGGGTTGACTCCTCCATGCATCAAGGTTCGAAAGAATTCAATCGGTAAAACTTTATCATATTATTAAGAATACCATGAATCAAAGTATACATGTATTAAAATTGTAGTTAGATCCCTAGAAGAGAGAAAATTCCATAAAGGTCCACATAAGTACATGAATTTGCAAAACTCAAGCAAACAAAGTTATATTTGGACCAAATTTGAAAGATAGCTTAATCAAATGATATCAAAACATAATATAAGGTTTAATCAAGAAACCAAGAACCCAATTAAATCAATCATGTTTAATAAGGTCAGCGGTCTTACATAATATCTTAGAAATACTCTATGAACTCAAACATCATCTAGATACTAAATATGAGCTCTGATCTGAGTACCACACCCAAATACTAGGCCTTTCCTCATTAAATAAGAATACATTCTTTTAATCATATTCTAGAAATTAGAATGAACATAAAAAAATAAAAAATTTGAACCAGAGTCTAATTAAAACATCTAGAATAGCATAAAACTACCAAACATATATTTTAGATCAGTAGAACCTAGGATTTACCAGTACCCTAATTGGATCTCACATAAATATATAAATGATGAATCTTGTATTAATGATTATTAATCATTATTAATCAGGTGATCACCAGAGATCTAGATGATCAAGGATGTAGATAGGATTCTCAGAACTCATGTACGTGGGTTTATTTAATTATATGACTATACTTTCATGATTAAAATCATGCTATGTATGTATGTTATTCTATTTGTAAATATTGGATGTGGTATTAATATACTCGATATTTTGCTTCTTGAAAACATAAATGATGAGTAGATGTCTTGGATTTATTAAGGGGTTCATTATATCCCTTATGAGGGAAGGATCAATGTGACTAGTACTCCTCCCTTGAGCACAATGTGTACATGGAGTTCCCTAGAGTATTGGTGCATATGAATGGGCCCAATATTTATGTTTTTGTTCAACTCCATCTTGATAATTTAATTCATCTTTGATAATGATTAAAATTAGCATATATCTTAATATATGACTATTTTTCATGATCTTTCTTACTTTCTATAAATCTTTTGAAGTTATGAAAATCATACATATATTTATCTTCCTACCCATGTACGCAACACCATGTGTGTTGATCTGCTATTTCACGTATGTTTTAGATTCCACGCTAGCATGGGGGAAAAGATGGGAAGTAAGCAATGCAAAAGTTGTACATGTTGTGTAAGATCCTAGTTAGCATATACGTCCAAAGACTTGTAAAATTTTGTTGTGAGTATGTAAACATAATTTGTAATCATTCATGTTATAATAGTATACATGTTGGTTTTTCAAATTTTTATGGTGTGTGTAATATGATATATGCTCATGAATATGCATATTTCGTCTAAAACACACTCTAATACGATTTCCTAACATTTTGGAGTTCATCCTCTCAGCCCTATGGGTTTCGAGAAGGCATAATCTGGGGATATTAGACATATATTTGGAAATATTAGAAAATATGATTACGATAAAAAATCTAGAATAAAAGTCTCTCAACAAAAGGATAAAGATGAATAACCACTGCAATAGATATTCAAGATAAAAAACTTTTGAGACTAAAAATTATGCAAAAAAGACAAATTTGTAGTCTTGAGGAATATTTTTTCAAACTGATGATAATAATGTGCAAAGATATTCATAGGTATATTTTTCATGTCACTAGTTGCAATATAGGACACAAGGTCCTAAAAAATGTGTTAGGGAGTTAAACCCAATAGAATCATCATCATACATGATGTAATCACATTACTAGTGAATATATAACTACAATGGCAGTCAGGTGATGAACTTGATATAACAAGGCTCAACACAAAATTCCTCATATAGTAGAACATAACCTCCTCCATAAAATAATAACATTAGGAACATAACATGGGTTTGTGTTTTATAACCTCCATCCAAAAATATATAACAAACTAAGTCAAATATATTTCTCTCAACATTGCCTCAGAACATGTTTATTGTAGAGGTAAGTGAAGTTCAATTAGAAAATTTAATTACCTAGGGTTTCCATCACAAATATGGATTAGCATAAATCAATATATAGTGATAGAAAAAATTGAAATAAGGTGAATGAGGTACAAAAACTAGGGTTCAATTTCCAATCAAAATGAGTCGTCTACCATTTAGAATAACAACTGTGACATGTGACAGAAATAAGTTTAAGATTTTATGGAAGATGTGCCTCAATAGGTTAAACAATATATGATCTAAGATTTTCCCCATGTGAAATAGAAACATTATGAAACATACCTTAGTTGTGTATTAAAACATATAAACTGAACGCTAGGTCCAACTCAGATTATACTCCAATAACACTTGATTAAATATGAAGATGATTACTTCATGTAAAAATAGATCCCTCATAAATAACCTCTTATTTTTGGTGTATTTTGGTTATGGAATCAAAATAGATAGGCATGCATTACTTATGATTCTAGAAAATATATATTTATAATTTCCTACTATTTGCAGACTTATTTATTCATTTTCATAGATTAAGGTATTTATCCAAATTGAGTCAATATGAAAGAATGTCATAACATCAGGTTAATAAGAATAGAGAGGGTTAAAGGTTATTCACCTTTCTAGAAAATCATTCCTTCATATTAAAATCATCAAATGAAAAGACAAACATGACTATTAATCATGTGAGAAAAACAAATCAAAATGAGCATTTTAGGGAAACAGAAGAATGTGACCCCTGCTAATATGGAAATCCCATGATAAATAGTGAGTTTTAAATGGTCTAACTTTTTTCTACCTCCCATGAGATGCGAGAAACAACCATAAATCCCAGTCTACTTCTTACCACACATGATGGTTTGAAATCCCATGAGGTTAATGTGACCAAGACCAGAGAAAACCATAGAAAAACTAGTGGAATCAACATACAACATATAGGACATGAGAGACCTAAGGGAAAAAATAAATTGCTAATAATTCAGAGAAACTAAGTCCAAAGGGGCTTCAAGTATTTATATTAAAATCAGAAACATCATTCCTACAAAGAAACAAGGTACCAATCTTTGTACAAAGAAGTATTGATAGCCTAATGAGGCTGTGAACTCATTCAATAATACAAAACCTAAATTACACACAAAAGGCTCACAATAGAAAAGGCCAACAATGCAACTATTTGGGGTTCTCCCCACAAGGAAGCCAATGTGATACAACACAAAACAATCACAATGAATCATGCAATTAAAAAATGATTAATTTGATTATATCCTAAATTAGGCCATAGGTTGTCAATGCCCCTTAAGGTATAATTTCAATTTGAATGCATTTTATGAAAAGAAACCTTTCAATAATGTTCATAAAATTCATACTAAAAAGATTTGATTTCTTTTTTTTACATCAAACACCAGATTACTATTAATATATTCTAATTATTAACCACCAAGGTGGATGGATTACTTTCTTCCAACAAATAACTTAGAACAATATAGTAAGCATTGGTTGGTCTTGTAAGAGTTTTCATGTGATGATTGCAAAAGGAATATGTTGTATATTATTTTATTATGAATGAAAGGTAGTTACATTTATTAATGAAGCAACCTCCATCAACGCGACCCCATGTCTTACTATTGCTCATGATGGTAATGAAGGGCCTCACCTACCTCATTATTTAAGTGGAGGGAGCTTATAAAGTTTAGAAATATCATATGCTTTTACATCTGCACTATAATGTCTCATCTCTTCTTTTATAAGTCATGTGAGAATAGATGTGGTAGACCCAAGATTATAGGTGGGGATGAGTAGAGATACCTACATATGAAATATTTAGGTTTTCCTATTTCCATTGGAAGAGGAACATCCAAAGATTTCAACTTGAGAAAAACACAAATACTAGATTGACGAATGGGGATGTAAGGATCTCCATTGTAGACCAACTTGTTTTTATCAGAGATAGCATCCATGTCATATATACATTTGGGCCTTTATGTGTGATATTCAAAATCTAACTATTATTTCAATTAGATCTATCACATTTAACATTGTCTAGGATGAGAGAGATAATAAAATACAATAGGAAATGTTTCCTTAATTGTATATATCTAGGATGTGATGGATATAAAAGAAATAATGAAGGAAATCACAACCAAAAGAGTGGACATGTTTATATGTCAATCGGTAGTCATCTAGAACATATGGATGAAGATTTGGTATGGTCCCATTATGATATTAAATGGAGTGACAAAACCTCAAGAACCTAAAAAGAATGTATAACACCTTCGAGACCATCTAACATTTGTATAGTGATGATAGAAATGGTGTATAGGATCGGGTTAGCTCTTCTTCATGGATAGAAAACAATAAAAAAAATATGAGACCTTGAACTTCCTATTGTGGCAGAGTTTCACTTCTTCAAATTGATCATTGTGCTTCATAGATATATGTTTCACATGCTTCCTATGAAAGATAGAATGATCTTTTGGGTTTAAATTTGGACTCTATGTCAAGGTTTTATAAGAATGAAGTGGAAACAATTGGACATATTTTCTGGGAATGTAGGTACTCCAAAAGAATATGGGTGATTTCTTGCCTCAGGGTGGTTGGGGTGTACATGACCCTATAAATCAAGGTGAGGCAATGAAGTGAATTAGTAGAAATTTAGAAAATGAAAAACACATGCTTGGCTTCACACCTTTTTACATAACCAATGTTTGATTTTCTATTTGAGATGATAGGGAAATATAGATATATCACCTACAAGATAATGATCTACTCAAACAAATTGATAGAATACCTTTTGACATGTAACATACATCAAAGGAAAAAAATTGTACTCTCAAAGATGGCATTATAACCTATTGGATATTTTCTAGCCAAACCATGTAGTGTTCTTTGATTTTATGATTTGGATCTTTTTTTCTGATGCCTTTTTCTGAACATTATAGTTATATTGCACATCTCCATTTTTTGTAATATGTTTACCATTTCCCAATAAAAAAATCAAAATATTATTATTTTATAGTTATAACATAATGAATAAATATGATAATGTACTAATAATGTTCTAACACAATGACATATGTTTGGATTGAGGACCTGACTATGAAATCATATTTATACTTAGAGTATTTATTCTCATCAACTCCCTAATCATCATTATCATAGATATTTTAGGAAACCAACAATATAAGGCCATTGTGTGACTATGTCTCTTTATTGGATATCAATTCTAAAGGGACATAATTGTTAAAGAACAAGTTATACTATACATGACAACTTTATCGTTGAGATAGGGAATCCATGTCATAACACTTCTCAGTGTCATATCTCAATGTGATAGTGATTATTGTGATCCTTTACCTTTAATCCATCACAATGATCACATGTTGTGATGTGTATTTTAACACTATACAATGTGACTCTCAATAAGGGTTGCCATACATGTTTCTGATGGGGTGCGTTATGACACTTGTTCATTATTGCAAGTGATGTACATGGAATTTTTCCCTCCTATTAGAGTGATATACAAGGAACTTAATAAGTGAAACCATGAAATGCATGCTCATGTGAATGAATATACAATATTGAGCTCACATAATCTTCATAGTCTACGACAAAGGGACAATACAGTCATGGTGATATTAGTCACTCATAGGTTAAAGTAGTTCTCAACTTATTCTAATTACTTGGGTAGAAATAATGTGTTTCTAGATACCACTCTTAGCTTGTGAAATGTTTGAGATCACTAGCAGTGTAATGGAACCTATGGGTTCACACAAATAGGATTTCTAAAGGGAAAATAATTTCATAATAAAAAAACATGGTTAGAATGGTTCACAATTATTCAAGATTGATTTCCAATCCAACCAATCAACTAAGAAAGTCATTTAATTTATTAGATGGTCCATATCAAGTGATCCACTAATTTTCAAATTATCAATTGTTCAACCTTTAGGGGAAGTGTTCAATTTGGTCAGTTGAGCAAGACAGTAGATTGGCTGAATACAAATTAGTAAACAACAAGGAAAGAGGAGATATGCGCAATTTGGAATCAAATTTGGTAGATTGAATTAGTATTAGGACTTTCCTAAAAAACAATAGTTTGGTGGGAGTCCCAGATGATCAATTGGATCCATGTCCAAAGTTTATTAATTTTGTTTTGTTTTTAGTTGTGATTAGGTATGTGATTAGGTATTTGGGAAATTAAAGCTCATGAATCCACTATATAAAGGTGTGTACGTACAAATAAGTATACACACACTGAGACACTAGTTTTTTAATATTTATACCTCTTATAGAGAGTGACATTCATCCCATGGATGATAGAGAAAAATTGAGGAGAAGGAGAGAAAAAATTATAGGACATCAATAACTTTGAGTTCGACTTCTTGTTGGAAACCTAAATGGTTCACCAAGAGCCTATATCTGTTTGGCAGATGTAAACGCAGAGACCCTCATGCATAGGTTTTAAAAGAGAAACTTCTTCAAGTAGAACACAACATGTTATTGCGAGTATGAGGTGGAAACAAATATAAAGAAAAGATGACTTTTGGCCAAGATGCGAAACTGGAAATGTGAGTTCTAAACTGGCATAAGAAATGTATAGCCATTGGACAACTTGTTTGTGACTAGGTATATCAATATACCATCTACATCATCATTATATTGATCTTGTATCTCTATGCTGGATCTATTATTTATTAATTTTTTAGTAAAAAAATTATTTCAATTACGCCCCTTACCTCAAAACCCATAGGTGGTATCACAGTGAGGTCATTTTTCATCTATATCAGATTAGGTTTTAAACCACAAAACCTTGTTATTTATGATATGTAGAATATGTTTCCATGTCAATTACCAAATATCATATATGATATAACAATATTACATAAGCTAATGTGACACCTTTGAGATTGTTTTTTTTGGTGGATGTGGATATGGAAACTAGGTCATAATTGTGACTTCTTGTGATTTGTAACATGTAATTTTTGGGGTTTAGTGCATTATTAAGCAATTTAATATGCATATGGCATGTGTACCATAATCCTTTCTATACTTCTCCATATAAATTTTAATTCTTGGAAATGGAAAATGGAAGAGGGGGGGATATGCTTATAAGGACACACTAATAAGGAAGGTCCTTGGTGGGTTCTTGATGAAACAAATCCATCAACAACTAAAGTCCTTTCTAAATTGAGTGTCTAATCGATTGATTGCTATAGCTAACTAACTAACTAACTAACTATAAAACCAATAATGATATATCTAGGGTTAAATTATATGTGTATGTCTTAGTTATTTTGATATCTCTTGTTGTCTCAAGATGTTGTACTATTTGTCATTCTTATTATACCACTTGTGGTGTTTGTTATAGTATGTGATACACATAATAATGTATAGGTAATGGTGATTGGATACATATGAAATCAATATCTAAATACCTCAATTAATGTTAAGATTAAGATGGCTTCCAATTTACAATACACATGAAAACCTCAATGGACGAAGTGTGGACACTCTATATCATGATGCACCATCTATCTTGGAGCATGATAAAATTATGTGGGTCTTCCTAAGGGGGATAAATATAAATTGCATTGCCCGCTAGGATGTACTTAACTATGGTGTGCTTAATAGGATAACGTACCTAGATCCATAAAAATGGCATATACTTCACAACATGATTTAACAAAATGTGTTTTGCTACCATCGGGCCATTAGCTGCATTGGTTACAATAGGTAATTGTTACCTACCTAAATAAGTACTTGTAAATGGCCATCCATAGTTGATTCATGACTTAATATATTATGGATGCTTGCCTTCTAGAAACCCTCTAACCAAAATCATTTGATTTCATAGTGAGGGTTTTTATTTTAATCAATATACTATCACTATTATTAATTAAAGACCAAATGAACTTCACCAAATCAAATTGTTGACTCGTGAAAATATTTTCATTTGAGATCAAATGACAAACATGCATAGAAACTTCTTATTGTGATTATCCCTTTAGAATGAAAAATTGAATAAAAATAACTTGCTTAATTTGTATAGGATAATGAGAATCATTCTCACATATGAGAAAAAGCTTTATGTCCTTGATACACCTCTATCAGAAGAACCAACTGCTAATCCACCAAGGGAATAAAGTGAATCATATCACAAACATATCAAAAATGCCACTGATATCAAGCACCACATGTTATGCTCCTTAGTCTTGAGCTTAAGAAGAAACATGAGAAAATGGTTTCTTATATATGGCCATCCATGGAAGGAATGTGTCCCAAGAGCCAGCAAGACAATAGTTTTATATGTCTCAAAGGTCCTATTCAGTGCACAATGACTAAAAGAGATCCAATAGGGAAACATGTACTCAAGTTGATGGGATATGTGGAAAACCATGAGATACTAAAATTACCTTTTGGATTAGTGAAGGACACTAATCTAATCTTGAAATAATTTCTAGAATCTTACAATAAGTTTGTCATGAAATACAACATGACAATAGAAACCTACAAGATTGGGGGACAAACATTAGGAGGATACAAGGGAAGGGAACCATACTATCAATGTAGATGTTTAGTGAATCCAACAACAAATAGATCATGATTCATCTAGATGGTGTGGAATGATAGGGTAAAATGGGTTTAGGAAGGAATTGGAGGTCTAAATGGTGTCAACATAGCAAGAGGAGAGCTATTGGAAATTAAGAAAGGGTATATCCAGGTAGTAAAATTGATCTGATACAAGACATGATCCTAAGGTATTCTCAAGTGGTGGATCAATTCATTAAAGGAATGAAGAAAATCCCACCAAAGTTAGAGATCTAGTGGGTCACATCAAAATGAGGAAATGAAGATCACAGGAGAGCTCAATGGTTTTAGAGGTAGATAAGAAAGCAAGTGTAAGGCCCCTGACCTAGGTTAATGCTAAATTGTGCTTACATTGCTTAATAAGATGATTAGAACCTTGATTTTAACCTTTAAGGTGTTTTGATAACATGTGACATGCTTATACTTTAAGATTGGTCCTATTTGAATGCTATTTGAACTAGGTTTGCTTATTTTGGACCAAAATGCAATTTACCCAAGTTGAGGGTTATCTTGCAATTTGTCACATGTTGAGTTTGTCCTTAGTTCTTTAGCATCATAAGTGAGAGAATAATGCTATTGGGTGCCTTGTGGGACCTTAATTGATGAGGTGGCATCATGTCTTAATACTAGGGTTTTTAGGGTTTTCTTGGTATCGACCTTGATGAGCAAGTTTGAGTGTAGCAACCTTTGTCTCGACCTTGTGGTGTGTTTTGGGTGTGTCTCGACCGAGACACCCCCCTTGGTGTTCTTGTCTTGACCGTGATGGTCTTGCACATGTTTTGGGTCGAGATAGTTGTATTTTTGTGATGTGTCTCAACCTAGTTTGATGGTGGTCGTTTTGTCTCGACCGAGACATATGTTTGGTGCTTGTTTTGATCCCCTTGATGTGTTTTGACTGAAACCAATGGGTTTGGGGACCTAAAGAGGTCGAGACCCAACATTAGTTGTATCACCATCTCACACATACATGCATAAAGGGGTTGCTTGGCTCATTGACGAACAAGTGTTCCTTTAGTATTCTAATATGTTGACACCTCACATATACCCTACTTCCCTCCTCATTTGGGTTTATAACCCCTTTACTTCATTAAAAATCCTCCTTTTCAGCCCTATCCTCTTTCCTCTCCCTTGTAACTGAACTTGGATCTTTGGGAGCAAAGGAGATCTGATCCTAAAGCTATGGTGGCCGATCAACTTTGATTGAGGAAGGATTTGTGCTAGATCGACTCTTGCGATGGTGATTCTACACTTGGTAAGTGGTTCTACCTTCTTGATGATGTTTTGTCCATTAAACTCCATCTTATTATTCCTCCTTCTTGGTTGTATACTAGGGTTCTACCCTGGTGGTCTTCTTGAGAGAAACTCCTCTTAACAAAGTCCCTTAGATTGTAGTTTTAACATGGTGGTAACTAGTGGGAGGATGTTTTCTTCTCTTTTCTCTCTTTTTCCTTTGGTTCATCCTAGGTTTTATTACCCTCTTTCTTGATCTACCTCTTAACCATGGTGCTCTTTTCTTTTGAGGTGATTTTGTGGCCGAAGTTCTAATCAAGTTGAGGCTTCTTTCCATCTCTTGGAGCTTTTTATCTTGGAGCTTGGATCACCACAAAAGGTGGGTTATAAAACTTTTCCGTCTTCTATTTTGGCACCATAATCTTTCTCATTTTTTTTCTGTTTCTATCTCTAAAATATAATCTCAACATGCTAAGAAGTATTATCATGATTTAGAGTTCAATCTGTGGTGATAATTTTATGAAATTTTCTTTTAATCCCAAACACTAATCTTCATGTACCTGATTTTTGAGATGAATAATAGATAGATAAGTTCCCTTGTTCCTAATTTATAATTTCCATCCTTTTGAATGGAAACTCGGTTACCTTAGTGTAACATGGGTTTTAGTGTTGTTTACACATGTTGAATATAAGAATTTATCTCTCTTAATAAGATTATTTTATGGAGATTTTATCATATGTGTTTAAGGGATTTTGGTGATCATCTGTGTATGGAGTCGTGCTCTTTGGTTTTGATGAGTATCCCTTGGTCATAACTTATTGTTTTGGTTATGGTTCATCCCTGATTTGAGGATGGTAATATGTTCTTGTGGTCATTTGACCTTGGTGGTCATTACTCCTATGTTTTAGTCTTATATGTTTGGTATGTGGTTGATAACCAAGTTTTGTTTAGAGAGGGTGGAGGTGATGATCATACAAGAATTATAATACTTGGTTTAAATAATGTAATGGTTAAGATGGTAAATTAGGTCCTTATGATTTTAGGGGTATGACTTTGTAACAATCTTATGTGGGGTTATCTCTTTCTAAACCATGAATCCATATACTCGATTCCTAAAGTGTTCTTGAGAGGATGATCTTATTTGCATCATAAGCTTTGGTTTATTTACCATGTGCTAAGTTTCGGTCATCATGTTGTCCATAGAATTATGAAATATTTCTCATATATGTTGAAGTTAAACTTTGTCTCTCCTAAATGGTTTGGCTTGATAACTTTCTTGGTGACTTGTTCTTGGGTTTGAATTATCTTTACCCTAAGTATTGAACATTGTGACTCTTGGTATTCTTACTATTTAGATTTCTTTTTTGGATCTAGACATATATGCCTCTTGATGAGTTGAGGTTAGGACACCCATGTATGGATATGGGTCAAGACACCCATACTTTTCTTTGGGTCAAGACACTTTGAATTCTTGAGGCTGAGGCATCTTGCTTTGAGTTTTAGTCAAGACATATAGAAACCTTGGTGTTAGGGTTGTAACCATGATTTGTGTTTTGGTTGAGATCCCTTTGAGTTGGTTTTGTCATCATCATGATATGTATCTTTGTTGATGATTGAAACCCTAACTATGTATTGGTTGTGACTCATGATAGTTAGTGGTAGTAACCCATGGTTTTGTAGGTGGTTGAAACACCATGTCTTATGTAGGTCAAGACACCTACTTCTGTTTCAGTTGAGATGATATTCTTTGGATATGTTGGATATGACATCCCACTGTGAAGGTTTAAAGCAACACCTTGTTGAGATGGTGGGCACAACACCATGTTTCTAGTTGTGATGCTTCCTTGCTTTTGGTCGCAACACAGTGTTAATATCAGTTGCAATGTTGCATTGAGTTGGGTTGAGACCCATGTGTTTTTCACAATCGAGACACCATGTGGAATGGTGGTCGAGACCCATATATTTGTCACGGTCGAGACACCATGTGGAATGGTGGTAGACATCTTTGGTTTGTTGTGGTTGAGACACCTACCTTGAAGGTAGTTGAGACCCCATGTTGATGCATGGCAATACACTTATATGATACATGGTAGTAATACATGCATGCCATAATGAGATGATACATCTACACATGTTTATATAGGAGATTTCTAGTGTTATTGATATCATGACCTAATTATGATTCATTTAATGATGTTATTTCCTATTAGTTCCAAGAAAGTGGTAAGTGACTCAATTAGGGTTTGGTGCTATAATCAAGATGTAAATTCTAAGTGGCTATGTGAGTGAACCCTAACCCTAATCCTGGGGTATGTTATACTTTTTGAACGTGCATGGATGAATAACATGTGATTATACTTTCTATCTCTCCTACTTATATAGTTTTATCTTGTAGGTTAATGGAGTTTCATAGCCTT
The DNA here is from genome assembly GCA_963693085.1 of Alisma plantago-aquatica. Taxonomy (NCBI): domain Eukaryota; kingdom Viridiplantae; phylum Streptophyta; class Magnoliopsida; order Alismatales; family Alismataceae; genus Alisma; species Alisma plantago-aquatica. Next base: position 333,265,761 of record OY856412.1, on the reverse strand, counting down.
TGAATGCTATGAAGATGATTAAACAATACTAGATGATGGCCATGAGCCTTGATGATGTGCACTAGAATTATAAATATGTGAATCTGCACACTTATTTTTAATCTATAGTGTTTAACCCTAATATATTCCAAACTTGTGGAAGGTAATGAAACTAGAGATTGGTAAATAAATAATGCTATGGAACCCTATGTGGTTAAGCATGATACCCTTACCCTAAATTGAGGGGACATATGAAGTATTGCTTGCATTTACTAAAGTTTTTAATATGTTGAGATGTTTTCTCTCTTTATTTGTATAACATTGACCTTGCATGTGAAAGGAATATCATAGATGATGATTGTTATGGTGTATATGTGATGTGACACAAGTGATGCTTATATTCCTGATGAGGCATAATAAGATAACAATGAGTTATGAGAACAATGTGATTGGGCTGATGACCCATTATAGGGTTAATGCCTAGTGAGAGGTGTATCCTCCAATGATGTGATGAGGGGTTAGTATCCCCTGTGATGTGTTAATAATGATTAACCTGAAACGGCAGTGTTAACAAGTGATGATGATATTAGCTATGTTTAAAGTAGTGGGACAGGGTTTCCCTAAGATCATGTTACAAGTTCACACCTTATTCATTTTATATCTTCAGAAGTTGTTTCATAGTTATGCTTGATAAATTAAACTAGGGTTTTGTATGTCCACTTGTTTGATGGAGCCTTAACTCACCCAATTGGCATAACTAACAAAGTGAAACCTTAATCATGTAGTTTCCCTATACCATAGATCCATCTTCAACATCAATATTTAGCTGGAAGGTGAAACGATTAACTCCTATGAGAAACTTAGAGCCCATATTGTTGAATATGTGGGTCCAAGTGGAGATATCTCCCTGTATCCTTAAAATTTTGAAATAGTGGTATGATGTTTTATTATAGAACGACCATGTGTGAGCATGTTCTCTAGCGATGGGCCATGTACCAAGGCATGCTAGTTGTTTTACTATGAGTTATTGTCTTTATAGGACTATAGATCTGACTATAACTTGTTGTCTTTGTAGTATGACTATATGTCACTATGTTGCAGTCTCAAGCTGACCAAGTAGTTCTGGTGATGATCATGGACTCTGGCTCTTCCATTGATCTTGTATGGTACTGATTTTGAGTTGGCAATGGTCAGTTGGATTTGAGTGGTATGCCTCAAATCCTCTAGCATAATAATTAAAGATGTAACACAAGCCGTGTAGTGTTATTACTTAGGGTCATATACAAATAACATTGGATGACCCCCTTACTATGTTTCTTACTATTTATTTTATAACACTTATACATGTTCTTCATATTCCTTCTTAAAGTATATGATGATCTACTACTCAGTTGTAAATACTTGAACTACCTTAAACATTGATAATTACCTTTCTGATATCGATTAGTTGAATTTGTTCATCTATTAATAGTATAAATTGCTATTTAGATTATATGTTCTTATAATAGATTTTGGTAGAGAGTTATATTTCTCACTAGGAAGTTTGGTCTCACCTTGTGGGTTGTAAAACTTTTTAGGTGGACGGACAAGATGAGATGGATATCGTTCGATTGAGATCGACAATAAAAGGAGTTGTAGTTGTTGGATCATGGATATGTAGTTAGTTTATGGTAATAAAGTCATGTGTGTCGTCCCTGTACACTCAGGTCCTTGGGGGTGTTTTGTGAATGTTATACATCAGTTTGAGTTTTTGACTTTATGCCATGGTGGTACAGACATGAATTGTATATGAGTACAAGTGATCATATGTAACAGGTTGTGGGTAGATAACATGCAGACAATGATGTGTAATACCTTTTGATATGAATGAAACACAAGTGCCAATAGTTATGTCTTCAATTGAGAATTGTTCAACTTTAGATCATGTCATGAGACCAGTTTTAATTTACCCTATTTTGTGGTAATATCATTATCAGTGAAATTTGTTTGCTTTGTTTTGAGTAATCTCGCTTTGTGTGGCAAATGGTGTCACAACAAGATTGTAGACAAGATGGAAAAGTTCTATCTTAAACAACCAGACCCAAACATTACCCTAGTACAATGCTCACCTTTCCAAGTAGATAATATCCAAATGAATAGAGAATCCATCGTTGTAACAAGAATAAGGAATAGACTAGGGTGAATCCATTAGGTGAATAATTGAAGGTAGTATGTTCTAAGAAAAAAACTACAACATGAACAACGTTGTTTTATCATTGTCAAAGTTTCTTGGCATGTTGAGAACTACTAAGACTCAGATTTAGAAATATATATATCAAAGTCCATATTCATGGGCAATAAATAAATGGGAAATTCATGAGGATATGGTATTTCTATGATGATTTCTAAATCTAACGAAATGTCCAAGTATTTTTCACTTAAAGATAAAGAAGGAGTGAGAATGACAGGCAAATGCCCCCATTTTCACAAGCCTAGACATTAGAAAAGAAATTTACCTCTCTACTAAGAGTATTTAAATAAGATGAAGTAAGGGAGAGAGACATGTACTTAGGGTATATATTTTGTTGAAATGAAATTATCTACTTGTCCATCTTGGGTAATAGTACTATATGTGAATCTCACATTTGCTCTTGTATGCAAGATCTTACAATAAGAAGACCCTTAGTGAAGGGAGTTGTGGAACTACGAGTCATTAATGTACTAGTTTTCTCACAACTATAGAAACCTACTATTTATATCTATGCATCGTGTTTTAATAGAGTTATAAAAGTTCTTAATGTACCTACAATAAATAGAAATGTTCTTTTGGTATCATGTTTGGACAAGAAATTTTTTTAATTTCTAATAAAGAATGGTCAAAATTCTATTTCAAGAGAGATACTCTACGGAAATGCCCCAATTTCTTATATTCAGTATTTATTAGATCTTGAGACAAGTGTCTAAAAAAATACCATCAAGTGGAACTCACTAACACAAGAAAAACTTATGTTTGCCACTATCATCTAGGGAACATACATGAGACACATTTCTACACTCCATAAAGATGGTTATCTATACTCTTTTGATTTTGCATCAATATAGACATGTCAATATTTTTTGTTGGGCAAGATGACAAAAGCACCCTTCACCAGGAATAGTGATAGGGAAAGCGACTTACTAAATCTTGTATTCCTTGATATGTGTATACCTTTTGGAACAAGTTCTAGAGGTTGGTAATCGTACTTTATCACATCTATTAATGACTTCAATAGATATGGATATGTCTATCTTATGAAATGCAAATCAGAATCCATCAAAAGTTCAAGAAAATCATGACCAAAGTACAAAACCAACTTGGAAAAGATATTAAAGTAATAAAATTGGTTGTTCTAAATTATATCTAAGCTAAGAGTTTGAGGCACTTTTGGGAGATAGTGGACTGTATCACAAGTGATTCCACCTAGAATACCACAACATAATTGTGTGTTAGAAATAAGGAGCTTGACCTTGTTGGACATTGCATGATCAATGATAAGTTTAGATAATATTATAACATCCTTATGGGTATATGCTCATGAAACCATTGTATTTACACTTACCTCATTCCATTAGAATTAGTTAAAAATACACCACAACATATTAGGAATGGAAAACGTCCCAATATGTCTTTTATGACATTTGGGGGTAAATCTTATGTCAAGTTTGACCCAAATTTGAAAATTGTATTTTTTTTTGGATACCCAAAGGAAACTTAGGGTTCTTACTGTTGGTATGTATTCCCTGAGAGCCAATCATGGGATGATTTATGGGATGCATTAAGATTGATTTGATAAACATCAAAGGCAAGCTTCCAATTCTTTCTGGTTCAGTCATATGAGATAGTGATAGAACAAATTGAATGTCTAGAGAATGAGAATACTCAATGACGTATGCTTTCAGGTTGAGGACCTGAACGATGAGATCATACGGATGCTAAGAGTTTGTACATTCTTGTTATGTCCCTAGTCGGATGTCATTGTGGAAGGTAGATATACAGCAATGACACACAAGACTAGATTGTGGTGTTGGTTGATGATAGAATCTCATTAGTCATGATATAGAGATATCAAACCAAACACATAGGTACTTGTTAGAGAACAAGTGTACCAGACAGACCCACAATGAGTTTGACACATGGAACCATGACATGGTAGTCACAGTCAGTACTCATAGTGATGGTGGTGAGTGTGATTCTTTGACCTGAAATCACTACACTCAACACATGTTGTTGGGCACACTTTGACATCATCAAACACAGTCCTGGAACATGGGTTGTTATAAAGGTGATGATTGGGTGGCTTTGACACATGGGGCTTTTGAGGGGTGAGTGATAGATATGGGATTTGTCCCTCCTGAGGGAGTTCGATATCCAAGGCCACTTGATGAGTAGGATTGAAATAGGCGTGCGCATGCATGTGTGAATCAATATGTTATATTGATGTCACAAATATCTCTTCCAATCTGCTCTGAGATCAAGAAAGTGAATGAACATTGACAGGATGACTGTTCCATGCCTCGAGTTCATTCGAGATATCAGTGACAAAGGAATTATACATTCACTGTAACACCATTCACGGATTGTAGGATTGAAAGTTGTTCTCCAACTTTCTATTTCACTTGGGTAGCACTGATGTGTGACTAGGCACCACTCTTTGCTTGTGAAGTCATAAGTGTTATGGACTTTCACTGCCAACGTGAAAAAGGACCTGTAGGGTCACACACATAGGATTTAACCTGGAAGAGGAGTTTTGTCCACAAACAATGTTTAGATTGATTACTAAAGGAGTTTATTGTTCAATTAAACACTCAATTGATTGATAGCTCAAAATCATAGTGTTCAAGGTGTTGGACAGATTAATTAGAGTATCAGATTGATTGAAACTGCAATTGACTGATTCTGCACAATCTGCACTCCCAACCGATCGGCTCATGTGATGAACCGATCGACTCAGCTTGGTGAACAGATCGGCTCAGGTTGTGAGTCGATCAACTCATGGTCAGGGTGAAATGATTGCTTCAAGTGTTGAAACGATTGATTCAATTGATCCAACTGAGCAAGTTGGGAAAGTAGGATTGGTGAGAAATTTCCTTTCATTTCACTTGCCCAATTTGATTGGAACAAGGATTGGTATTTGATACCAATTAGAAACAAAAGATGGAAAGTCAATCAGGAACTGACCAGGACCACCTATTGACCGGTTCATAAGTGAACCAATCGGTTGAGGTGTCCCAACCGATCGGTTGAGGTGTCAACCGAATGGTTCAGGTCCCCAACTGACCGTTTCAGTTGTGAAATGATTGGTTCAGGTTGCGAGTTGGTTGTTTTATGGAAAATCTCGAACCCTTCTACTCCTGCTTTTAGTCCCGCATTGCCCGGGATGGAGAACCATGTCCCATGACCCTCCTATATATATAGGGGTATTGGGGGCTTGTCAAAGTACAACCGAGCGCAACTAGTTGCTCTGTGAATTTGTCGTTCTCTCTAGTTTTAGTAACTGAGAGAGAGCCTGAGCAAGTGCTACCCGATAAGGGAGGCACATCAAGGGAAAGACAACTGTAGAAAGCAATTGGTGGCAGGAGAGTGTGTTGGCGACTAGTATGCTGACAGAAGGGTGTGACTCCTTCCAATTCCTTGTGGGATAAGGAGATCAGAGTTCTAGGCAGTTCGTGTGGACGACTGCAGAGGCGGGAGACCTCTGCCGTCATAATTGGGGAAAATGTTTCCGCCAAAGATAGGAGTACTTTAGTTTATTTTCAGCCTAAAAGGCATGTAATACAGTTATGAACTGCTATTTCATATTAGCCAATAGATAGAAACACTTTATTTTTGCATATTGTATGACAATGATGGCAATGAATAAAGAGATGTTTCAATTTCTAAAGATATGATCTTTGTGGCAATGCCTTTTTTATCTTGTGGTATTTGATATGCATAAGCTAAAATGATATCTAAAAGGTATAGATAACTCAAACAATCAAATTAGCATCAATCATGAGAAATTCATTTCTAGTTTCCATGTGATGGATAAATCTAGACTCTTTTGGTTAGAGAACCAGTAAGAGACATGAAAATCTTGGACATGATTAATCAATCTTCACTAATGGTAGTGGGAGAATGATTATCCTATTAGGTATGATACATGTGATGTATTTACATACCTATTGGAACAAATGCTAATACTTCAAATGGTGTTTAGAGAAATACCAATATGAATATCTTGAAGTGTTCAAGATTATCATAGATGAAGTGCAAATTTGGTAAAGTGTTAATTCTTGATGAGATCAATGAATGAAATACTTGGACAAAATGTTTGAGATCCTTTTGAGTGATTATGATGGTGTATCATAGTGAGCTCATGATTAAGGCATGGTGATGTCTAAATCAAGAAGGAATCATACTCTAAGGAGTTAGAGAATGATTATCAAATAACTGAATTCTTCTTAATAAAAGAATACCCCACACTAATAAAGGACATTGAGAATCACAAGGAGTTGTGAGTTCTTATATCCTTGACGGATACACCTCAATTATCTAAGTGATGAGTTGTTCATGTGATGAATCAACTATCTATATGAATATGAGGAACCGAATTTTGAGTTATGGTTTATGACCATTACATCCTGAATGACATCCATGTGAACCATAAGGTATGACCTTGATGGTAGCACCCATTGGAATAAAATCCATAAGTGCGAATAAGTCTTAAGGGTTGAGACACATGGATAACAGTTTGACAAGGGTGATGCTTTTTGATTGCAACTTAATGACTAAGACATTTGGCATATGGATACTAAAACCGCATTCCTATGAGGAATAAAACAAGGATGTGTACGTGACACAACCTATAAGGTTTATGAATCCACTAATGCAAATGAAGTATATAAGTTACAATGGACTAATAAATGTGATTGATTGAGTACAAGCAACTTAGAATTGGATATTTACTTTAATGATATAGTCAAAGGGTTTGATTGATATGTCAAAGATAAAGAAGGGATCTTGATTTAGTGGGAGCGTGTTCACATTCCACATGTTGATGTGAAATGGAAATGTTCTAGAATGGAAATCCAAAAGTGGACATTATCTTTAAGGAAGATAGAGATGTTTCCTATGTGATAGGAATAGAGATCTATAGAGATAGTTCTCGAAAACCTCTTGACCTGAAAAGAGAAAGCATACGTTGGCAATCTATACTGAAGGGTTCAATATGCACAGATTTAGTGGGAAAAAAACTTGTCCATGTTACATGGAGTTAGTATCCCAAGGCCAAGTGTCCAATTCTTATGAAGAATGGGAACACTAAGAATAGATATGGATCTATCATGTATGTAATCATCCCATTATCTTTCCTGTATCGACATGGCAAGAACAAAATTCATTCATCATCTTGTATGTATGACATGGCAATATGATGTGCTCATCTTGATAACTCATATATGGGACATGACGAGTGGATGTCTGTCTGTTTCCAGTAAGGGTTACTAGAATACCATGAGAACTTGATAAGTACTAGTTCTATGGAGAAAAGGAAGAGTTCGATGTAAAGAGTTACATTGATGCAAACTTCTGAAAGGAAAGAAAATTAATCGCAAAATATATATAGGATATATAAAAGTGAAAGTTTGTTGATAATTGTAAGTGTTCCAACAAAACCATTTAAAAGGAAATACTGAGTATCTATGTGTTAGAGAACAACAGTGGATACTATATGGATATGGAAGTTCATGAGATGAACTTATAGATATTCCGCTCATTGATGACTAGTATGGAATCCTTGATCATGCAATGTGGCTAAAGGTTAGCAAAGGAATACTAGATCATATATTACGACAACTCCATCTCATACGTATGACGTACAGTGAAGAGATGAGAGACATGCAACTAATACTGACTTTGGCAAGGTGTTGCTATAACTCACTATGTTGGCACAAGAGCACAGTAACATGTGGGACATGTTTGAAGATCACTATGAATATGATTCAAGGGTGATTGGCTCACAGTGCAAGTGGGAGTCTGTTGGTATGTATGCCCTTAGAGCCAATCATGGTATGATTGATGGGATACATTAAGATTGATTTGATAAACATCAAAGGCAAGCTTCCAATTCTTTCTGGTTCAGTCATATGAGATAGTGATAGAACAGATTGAATGTCTAGAGAATGACAGTACTCAATGATGTATGCTTTCAAGTTGAGGACCTGAACGATGAGATCATACATATGCTAAGAGTTTGTACATTCTTGTTATGTCCCTAGTCGGATGTCATTGTGGGAGGTAGATAGACATCAATGACATACAAGACTAGATTGTGGTGTTGGTTGATGACAGAATCTCATTAGTCATGATATAGAGATATCAAACCAAACACATAGGTACTTGTCAGAGAACAAGTGTACCAGACAGACCCACAATGAGTTTGACACATGGAAGCATGACATGGTAGTCATAGTCAGTACTCACAGTGATGGTGGTGAGTGTGATTCTTTGACCTGAAATCACTACACTCAACACATGTCGTTGGGTACAGTTTGACATCATCAAACACAGTCCTGAAACATGGGTTGTTATAAAGGTGATGATTGGGTGGATTTGACACATGGGGCTTTTGGGGGGTGAGTGATAGATATGGGATTTGTCCCTCCCGAGGGAGTTTGATATCCAAGGCCACTTGATGAGTAGTATTGAAATAGGCGTGCGCATGCATGTGTGAATCAGTATGTGATATTGATGTCACACATATCTCTTCCAATCTGCTCTGAGATCAAGAAAGTGAATGAATGTTGATAGGATGACAGTTCCATGCCTCGAGTTCATTCAGGATATTAGTGACAAAGGAATTATACATTCGTTGTAACACCATTCATGGATTGTAGGATTGAAAGTTGTTCTCCAACTTTCTATTTCACTTGGGTAGCACTGATGTGTGACTAGGCACTGCTCTTTGCTTGTGAAGTCATAAGTGTTATGGACTTTCACTGCCAACGTGAAAAAGGACTTGCAGGGTCACACACATAGGATTTAACCTAGAAGAGGAATTTTTTCCACAAACAATGTTTAGATTGATTACTAAAGGAGTTTAGTAGTTCAATTAAACACTCATTTGATTGATAGCTCAAAATCATAGTGTTCAAGGTGTTGGACAGATTGATTAGAGTATCAGATTGATTGAAACTGCAATTGACTGATACTACACAATCTGCACTCCCAACCGATCGGCTCATGTGATGAACCAATCGGCTCATCTTGATGAACCGATCGGCTCAGGTTGTGAGTCGATCAGCTCATGGTCAGGGTGAAATGATTGCTTCAAGTGTTGAAACGGTCGGTTCAACTGATGCAACTGAGCAAGTTGGGAAAGTAGGATTGGTGAGAAATTTCCTTTCATTTCACTTGCCCAATTTGATTGGAACAAGGATTGGTATTTGATACCAATTAGAAAAAAAAGATGGAAAGTCAATTAGGAACTGACCAGGACCACCAACCGACCGGTTCAGAAGTGAACCGACCGGTTGAGGTGTCCCAACCGATCGGTTGAGGTGTCAACCGACCAGTTCAGGTCCCCAACCAACCATTTCAGTTGTGAAACAATCGGTTCAGGTTGCGAGTTGGTTGTTTTCTGGAAAATCTTGAACCCTTGTACTCCTGCTTTTAGTCCCGCATTGCCCGGGATGGAGAACCCTGTTCCATGACCCTCCTATATATAGGGGTATTGGGGGATTCTCAAAGTACAACCCAGTGCAACCAGTTGCTCTGTGAATTTGTCGTTCTCTCTGGTTTTGGTAACCGAGAGAGAGCCCGAGCAAGTACTACCTGATAAGGGAGGTACAACAAGGGAAAGACAATTGCAGAAAGCAATTGGTGGCAGGTGAGTGTGTTGGCGACTAGTATGCTGACAGGAGGGTGTGACTCCTTCCAATTCCTTATGGGACAAGGAGATCGGAGTTCCTGGCAGTCCGTGTGGATGACTGCAGAGGCGGGAGACCTCTGCCGCTCGGAGGACAGCTGAACCATATTCTAATGTAGCACTAGAACCATAAAGGTCTAGTAGGACATGTCTAGATCTGGAGGAATTTTGTATTGTTGTGACTCATTTATATGATTTTTTGGTCATGAATGATGATGAGCCAACAAACTAGAATGAGACTATTAGGGAACCATATTCTAGCAAATGGCTTGAGTCCATGAGACCTCAGATGGACTCCAAGTGTGACAAAAAAATATGGAGTATTATGGATGCAAATAGAGGGGTAAAATCTGTGGGATGTAATGGGTCTTTAAGAAGAAGATTGACATGGATGGTAATGTACAAATTTCTAAATGTTGATAGGTTGCAAAAAGTCTCAGATAAGTTCAAGGTGTTGACTATGATGAAACATTTTCACCAAATTCCATTGTTAAATATATCAGTATAAAGCTTGACATCACATCTTATCATGACTATGAGATTTGGAAAATGGATGTTAAAACTTCTTTCCTTAAAATGAATATTCTTGAGGATTTGTACATGATACTTCTAAAAGTTTTTATGATCTAAGTGAAGTCAATAAAGTTTATACGCTACACATGTCAACTATGGATAAAATAGGCATCTAAAAGCTAGAATCTTAATTTTGATAACCTATATAGAGACTTTAGATTTATCAAAAATTAAGATGAACCTTGTGTTTGTTAAAAGGTTAGTGGGAAAATAATCAAATTTATATTATATATATGTAGAAGATAAACTATTGATGGGAAATGACATAACTACTCTACAACTAATTAAGACTTGTTTGAGCAATATCCTGCCAATGAAGGACTTCCAAGAAGCATCCTATATTATAGGAACCAAGATATATAGAAATATATCTAGAAGGATTCTTAGCCTAAGCTAGAGAACATACACTGACAAGGTGATGAAGAGATTCAACATGCAAGCGTCTAAAAGATGAAAACTACCCATTTTCCATGCAATAAGTCTCTCTAGATCCCAATGTCCTAGCTCTTTGGAAGATATGGTATGCATGAGTAAGATTACATGTGCACCTTCAATTGGATCCATCATGTATGTTATGTTTTGCACACACCCAAATGTTCATATTCTTTGGGCATCATGAGTAGGTACAAGTCACATTCTGTTCAATGTCATTAGATTGTTCTGAATAATATTCTGAAGTACTTGAAAATAAAAAAAGATCAATCATTCATAGAAGGAGGTGAATAAGAGTTAGTTCTAAAGGTAACATTAATGTATGCTTCCAAATGTCCAAGAATGATTTTCAACCACAATTAGTATTTGTGTTTTTCTTGAACAGTGGATTTATAAGAAGGAAGAGTTCCAAACAAGACAATGATTTATTCTTCTAGAGAGGTCAAGTATATTGCTTCACCCAATGCCCTAAATAAATCACTCTAGATCAATGACTTAATTAGTGAACTTGAGGTAGTTCCAATAATTGAGGAATATGTACATATTTACTATTACAATAATGGAGCCACTGCTCATGTTAAGGAACCCAGATCACATCAGTGTTCCAACCACACACTACGAATATACCATATAATATAAGAGATCACAAAAAGAGGAGATGTAAATATTTTTAAACTACCAACTAAAATCAATGTTGATGATAGCTTGACAAAAGAACATCCACAGAAGAGCATGATGATCATGTTAGATCCCTTAGAATTTGATTTATTAGTGATTGCCTCTATTCCAATGTGAGACATTTGGTTGTATGCCTTGAGAGCCATCATGTGATGATTGTAATAGGGATACATTTTACATGATTTGGTAAGTCATGAAATGGAATTCAATGGTTTGGGTTGAGGATCTGCACATGAGATCATACATATTCTTATAGTATTCAGACTTGTTAAGTTCCTAGTAAGTTATCATTGTAGATACAAAAGGTAAATAATAATACATGTAAATAGTGCATATGCTTAATGATAACTATGTCTGTTTAATCATGATATTAGTCAACAATTCAGATAGATCGACACTTGATAGAGAGCAAGTTTTAGTGGAGATAGAAACATTGATATTGACACATAAAATCCATGTGATGCCACTAAGAGTCGAATCTCAATGTGATAATGGTGACAATTATCCTTATACTTGAAGTCATTAAAATGATCACATGTTGTTTTATTTATTTTTATGCTATCCAACATGGGTCTGAATAGAAATTGACATATAGATAATGATTGGGTGCACCGTGACACTTCTAGATTCTTGTGAGTGATATAAGTGGAATTTATATCTCCAATCAGAATCATGTCATGGTCACTTGATTAGTGAAACTATTAAATGCTTGATCATTCTTGTGTGGATTAATATATGATATTGAGATCACATTCTCTCAATAGACTTCTTGATTTCAAGAAATATGGATTGAATATAACTAAGATGACTACTCCATGTGTTTGGTTTGATTTGGATATCTCTGACAAAGGGATTACACCGTATTGGTAGCATTGGTCACTTACATGTTACTCAACTTATGTTAATGACTTGGATAGAAATTTCATGTTTCTAGATACCTCCCTTTTCATGAGATGTCTTTGACATGAATAGAAATATAATGGAACCCGCAGGGTCACACATTCAAGTATTTTTAAGGGAAGAAAAGTTTGCATTCAAACACATGAACAAAATGGTTGTAAATAATGTAAAGACTATTTTCCAACACAACTTATCAACTCAGCAAGCCAGTGAATCAACTGGGTGGCCCATATTAATTGATCGATTGATTGTCAAATGATCTATTAATAAACCTTTTGGGGTAGTTCCCAATTGGTGAAATAAGTGTGAGTGGTATAAATTAGGAAACAATAAGGGAAATTTGTTCAATTTGGACTCAAATTGGTCAATTGGATTCTAATTAGGACTTTACTAATTTGACCAATTGCTTAATTAGAGTCTCAGTTAATAATTGGATCTTTACATATGTTTTCTTGGTTTGATTCTAATTTAAGTCATGATTATGAAATGATTGGGTTATTGGAAAATCCAAGCCCATGACTATCCTATATAAATGAGTGTATGCCCATATAGAGATACACACATTGAGATCACAAGTTCTCTAAGAGTTATTCCTCTTGGGTAGAGAGAAACTTTTTTCATGGATTAAAACTCATAATATGAGGAAATGGAGAGAAATAGATTCTATCATGTCGATGAATTGGAAATTTTTCTTCCTATTAGGACTATGGTGGTGCACCAAGACCTCTTCTGTCTATGTGGATTTCATAGAGGATGGGGCCCTTGTGTAGAGACTTGAGGATGCACAACTTATCCTAGGATAATACTTGGTGTTATCTTGAGGATGGGGAAGAAAAAATGACGACTTTATATCTGGATCTAGATTTGGAAGTAAACATTTTAAATTGACACAAAATGTATCTAATATTCATATGCTAGTGTGCGCCAAGGTATAATTGGTATATAATCTATATCATTATTATACATATGCCTTATATCTACATCAAATCCATTGTATAAGAGTTTTGTTGTGAAAAAGTTATAATTTCATTGGTTCCCCTTCCCTATAAATTATACAGTATGTCATTCTATCTTCCTCCAAAGAGAATAACATATCCACAATCATTAATTGAACAAATAGACTTGGCATGCAATAATTCCAAATCACTTCCATGAAATTGGAAGTAACATTCCATTGATCCTCCATGAAATTTGGATCCCTCCTACGTATACATATTGAGGTAAGTAGTTTACCATAGTGATCGAATCACACACAAGGTTAAAAATACTTAGAGAAACAAGAAGGGAAGTGGATCATAATACTAAAATATGTTGTTCATCACATGAATAAAAGGTTCCACATAAGCAGCAAACAGAATAGACTACTGCATATTCATTAGTGATACATAATAAAAGTTGTATACTATAACTACAACAAGTTCCATGGAGCAAATGAGAAAAAATGGAGAAGAGGAGAATAGAAACAAGATAAACACTCATACAAAAGATACTCTCTACTAATAATCCACGCTAGGAGCTTCTCAATCTTGAGGAGAGAGAAATCCTCCTATAGAGCCCTTTTCTTCCGTCTAGCCTCTTCTAGAGTGCATTTGCCTTATGAAGCATTTGAAAGATCTCATTCACAATGACTCTCCTGAAATTTACACATATCACTTATGCGAGGTTGCACGATATACCTTGGGTTAGCCATAATGATCTCCATTGGATTTTCCAAAGGTTCAGGCTCAATAAGCACTCAACACAATGTGTCAAGGAAATGACAATATGTCGATAACATAGTTGAAAAAAAATTGATGAGTGGTTGGACACGCTGAGCATGCTTGGAATTGACTTGGAATGGATATTGATGTTTTGTATGTTTTCTTGATATGGTCAAAATATGCTTTATAAAGTTGATGATGTTGAAATCTACTCATGTCATCATGTTATTAAGGTTATATAGCATACCCTTTCTGAGGATAGGAAGCTTGAGTGGATGTTTGTATATGGGCATACTGTGCATGAATGGATATACGACGTGTATTACTATAGAGGGGTTAAATCTAGACTTCTTGAGTTCCTTTTTCAGTGACAAAGTTAGCACTAGTTCTATATGGACTGAGCTTCATGATATCTACATTTATATTCCTTTGATTACTTTAAATGACAACAAAAATCTAATTTCACTATTTATGAAATTACAAGTAATAGATCATTAAATTTGGATAAATTTAGGCAAGGAATTAGAGAATTCATCAAATCACCCCAGTCATAAACTATTTCTTTCACTCATACAAAAAGATAAAGATCCAAATTAATATTCAAAGGAAAATGCATGCATTCATAACATGTAGTTTAACTTGCATTAACAAAAAGTTTTTGTTTGTTCAATGGATATATGACATGAATGATAAATGATATCATTAATTATGTGATTTTTTTACAATTGAGATAAAAAGATAAAATCACCCCCATATCCCCAAGAATCACTCACTCATAAGATTTGCCCCCAAAGAACAAACTCAAATAGTCACCCTACCAATGACTCTTCATGTAATCTTAACTATGCCTCTCTATTTTCATATGAATGAATTATATTGTGTCACATTGGTACCCTCTTTTTGTTGATCCCAAGGTACCCAATTGTCTACACAGGTTGGTATTTTAAACTAGATTATCATGTCAAGTGAATTGGTATGCCTTTTTTGAGGGTTTCAAAGATTTAACAATGCAATTCACAAAGTTAACTTAAAGCTTAAACACCAATATTATATCCTAGTTCAAACAAGGTTGGCATGCTAAGTGGTAATCTTATAGCCTCTTCAAAAATTAAATGAAAATGTATAAGGTTTAATGCTAAAGATTAGTTTCTCTAGGTGGTGTAGTAATCATCTCCTAGAATGATGTGCTCAAGATTGATTGATTCATGTTGATACATAAGAGGGATAACTCCTTATTCCAAAAAAACAATCCACATTAGATTCATTTTCAAAATTGCAAAGACATTCCCATTATTCATGAATTTGAATCAATAGCAACACCACAATAACTTCAGGTTTTTAAGTTCAATAGAAATTTTTTCAAATTACAACATGCTTATCATACTATGATCCCAACAAGAGAGTGGACAACACCATGGTATAGATAATGGAATGTAATGATAAAATATTTCAACAATAAAATCATACACCCTTTTTACATGATGATTCACAAATGTTCTTAGACTCCTTGCATTTTGACCACAAACAAACTTGCTATCATACAAACACACAACAAAAATTAATAAAAATAATAATACTAAATTTAAAAATTGATAATAAAATGATGACAAAATAAAAACCCTTAAGCGTGTATGAAATAGGAAATATAGATGTGATGCATGGACATGGTAGGAATGTAATAAAATAATAAGATACAATAGCCAATTGAGAAACAAGTCTAATTTCTGTCCCATCACAAGTGTAATCAAAATAGTGTCAACATTGCATGAATAAGCATGTGCAAGGCACAAATATCTGCTCATTGTAGAGCATCTAGAGTCGGAGGACTGAGTCTATTTTCATGGACAGGTAGGCCAAGTATATGTTGTTTAAATGTTGGGGCCTACCTCTAGAGAGTATAGATCTAGATTGTGTTTCTAGATGATGTTCCAAGCATCCATTCACACAAGGATATAAAACACATACTAATATTGTTGGGGAAGACCCTGGGGCTCTATGCCATGGTGGTCCAATCTCATTAAGTACTGCTACAAGTAGGATGATATGACGATTCACATCTGCAACTATTTTGGCGTTGACTAGGAATATTTGGTTGGATCCCAGGAAAAGGTGGTCTTGAGAGAGATAGAGGCATTGAGGAGGGATTCACGTCATGTGCACCCTACTACTACTATTGCAGCTACCACTTGATGTTTCCTTGGAGCAAACAAGATGACCAGATCTAGACATGGCCGGGTGAAGGTGGCTTGAGGATTCCCGTGTACATCTACATAGTGCTTGCATTTTCCTACATTGTACTTAAAATAGTAGCTACAATAGTAAGGTCGGGTGGGCGTCAATTGGATCATAGCCCATAAGGGTAAGGAAGTTTAGGGACCACCTTGCGCCTCTAAGCTAGATATTAGACCTACAAAAATAATGTCCCCATTAGATTTCTTTCTAGCCTCCACCATAAAAACCTTGTGAATCAAGAAATGTTTGCATCAACCCTCTTCTTGCACAACATGCACCACAAAAAACATCACTCATGTAAGGAAACCAAACCATGTGTCTTCTACCTCCCAAAAATTGAGTTTGATAAAGCATAATGATGATTGGGAAAACAAAACCATGGATGCTGGTAGACCTAACCTTCCTGGGATCATAGGTCACATAATTCATTATCTCAGAAAATTATTTTGATAGGTAAACTCTTGGTGAATCCCACCCACTCCTTCATAATCAAAGCCCTTCTTTTGAGAAAACTCATTTTCTCACATCAATATTTCCTTACATATAGTAGGAAATAAATCACCCAAAGTCCCCTATAGGTTCTCCCTATCATACAAAGTATTACCAACTTCAATAATAAGAGTAGGTTAAGTCTTTTTGTTACCCTGGGAGTCCTCCTTCAATATGGATATGTTTTTCAATAGGGTCTTAAGCTCATTTTCAAGTAGAATTCCTCTAAAGGTTTCTTACACATGAATCATATAAGGTGAATATCACCAAAGATGAGATTTTCGAAATGCTCATGCTCCTCCTTTCACTAGAGAGTGAAAGGAAGTACTACATAATTTATTGTCTAATCCTCATATTCACTCTCCTCGTCCTCACCTAGAGCTTGAGATCTAGCACCTGAGTGTTAGATAGTTGTGCTTGGTGCACTTGTCCCTTCATCTACTCCAAAGTAAGGTGGTAGTTTTGACTAGAATGTACATGATCTAGAAATGGAGGTAATATCAAGTACTCTTTGTATGTGCTTGATGCACACCTCAGAGAGCATGGTTCAAGAGTCATTCATCTTATTGACTGGTTGCATGGTCTTCACATGTTAGAAACATGTCACGCATCATGAAGCAGGAGGCATGAATGGAAATTATGGTAGCTTAATGGAGAGAAAAAGTTTGGGTCAAGGTTGTAGAGGTGGCAAGGATACTCTAAATTAGCTTTCACATAGAGATTTAATAGCGAAGAGGCAACAACCACACAACATGATGAATATTTTTTTACTACCCGGTGATGGTACAATGATATAGCTTGTGGGAGTAGAATCCTCCTCTTCCTACACGAGGAAGGTGCACGCTTCCTTGGTGAGGTGTTGGAACTATAGTTGTAGACTTCTTATGTGGTAACATCTCACTAGGGAAGTTTAGATCTCATGTATTCTTTGTTTAAAAATGGGGAGGTGAGTTTGCTGAGCTAAGGAAAGGTATGATGTCCTAGGTTGATAGTTGCCATTTTATAAATTGTGAACTCAAGTGATTATTAAATGAAATCTCAGTTGGCTAGCACAACACTAGCGGTCTAGAGTCACCCTAAATTTTTTAGTTTATCGGCATGGTGTGCGGAAGTGGCATGATGTTCCAATATCAGAGCCTTTACTTTCTCATCACATGATATGGCACTACATCCTACTGCATGAGAAGGACATGCTCCTCCTTAGTGTTAAATGGTTTTCCAAGGGAGAAATTTCATGATGTACCTCTTAGGGGCATTACAATGTCATGCTTGGAAATTGCATAAATCACCCTCTTATGTTCTAAACATGTTCATGGCCTACTTGCCTATGGGCACTTTATAGCCAAAAGAGTTTGGACCTTCTACTTCTTTGCATCACCTGCATTATTTTTGACATCTCATTCAATGGGATTAAGAGAGTAAGATCCCCCCCCCTCTCCCACACTCGTTGTGGAGACCAAATGCCTGAGAGGGTGATAAATCCAGGCAAAAACTGGGATTTAGACCCGAGATCCTTTGTTAGGGGACATCGTGATTGAGCACTTGAGCCACTCCTTATCGGCTAAAAAAACTGGGTATTATATTCATTTTGTTGCTAGGACTTGAACCTGATACCCCTTGGTATCATACCAAGGATCTAACCACTAGGATGTCCCATCTTGGACTTGACATCTCATTCTAAACATTATATATCATGATTGAATTGAGAGAAGATGTGGGCTCCGATCTCCAAAACCATGATAGAAACACGATTTAAACTTAGCGGAAGCATTCGATTAGTTGCGGAATATGAAAAATTACTGGAAATTAAAACTTTTGAGACAAGATCTGGAAATTATAAAACTCCTTTTTATAATAAACCAAGTAAATAATTTACATCTCTGTTAAACCACTTCTCGAGTAGTTATATACAACATGATTCAAAAATCTCAGGAGCCAACACCAAAAACTCAAACCACTGATTCCTAGGACCTGAGAGTACAGAGACAGCATAGGACTATCTAACTATATAACTCAGCAATCAGTATCTCCACCTGAGATTCACTGCTGCCTTCGGTACTATTGTTGCTGTTGTTGCTCATCCTTAAACGGGATCCTTCGTCTTCGACGACCACCTAAAAAGTTGAAATCTACGGGGTGAGACAATGTACAAATTGTCCTAGCGAGAGTTATAACTCTCAACTAGAAGCTTTATATAGCAAATCAAGAAAACAACATAGGCAAGGTAACTTAAATCATGCAACAACAGATTTAATAACAAGTGAAGCAACTTCTACTTAAGCAATCATTCCTTTAAAGCATATAAAGAACATGTGTACAAAATATTTGAACAGATCATTAATGTAAGCAATGTAACACCAAACATTGTTTCTCGTGGTTCAACCTAAGCAGATAAGCTACGCGGTTGATTATGTTTTACAAACATTATTATGCCCTGTGGAGATGAGGTATACCACTCATACTCCAACCGATCACTAGTAAGTTGCATCAGTATCATACATAGGTCATTAAAAGAGCCAGATTCTTAAGACCTCATCTTCCTCAGTCAGTTAGAGGATTGCTTGCAGGACACTTTGTGTCTCTGCTGTTATAGCTTACCAGGGTAATCTGGTCCTTCACTATTTTAGAGTTACAGTGGCGTTCTGTACTCTCTTCGTCATCAGAAGATTTCTTGTTTATCTCTCACCGATGCGGTGTTTGTGTCTTATTTGGGAGATTTGTGGTACATCTCACCATTTGGATTTGTAGTGAAGGGTTGATGGATTATGATAAATCTACATCAATTCCTATACTAGGATGTAAGGATTTACGCATCCATTTCCCCCACATACTCAAGAGTATGTGATCCAGGAGTCCCCTTAGGAAAACCTGTTTCACCATCATTTGGTCTCTGACAATGATGGATCTATGATCAGGTCTCTACATGATATGATTATACTTGATTATTAGGTACATTTCATTATTCTTTTAACATCATACATGTTCTCAAACATTCAAGTACTAAACATGGCTATAACAGAAGAATACTAAATGTAACAGGTATTACTCATATCAGTTATCAGATGGATATCAATTCTTAATCATCTTATCACTATGATTCAGGAACATGGTTACTTACACCCTTATATCATCATAACACTTGCTATCAAGTGACATGTCAACATCAAGTCATCTATTAGCATGACCTTGATGTCATTCATGGCCCTCAAGGCATATCAGTTTCATATGATGCCACTTGCATCTAGGCAACATAGTTATTTCGGTTCATAAGCTATTGACATACTTTCAATGGATATGATGTCATGATCCTTACCTGGATATGATTATTCTCTTATAAGAATCTGCATGATTAAATCAATTGATAATAATCAACAATTCATAGTCAGATTAGTAGTCAATAAGACAGAATTAACCTTTCAATTCAAGCTTATACTTTTATGTCCTTACAAAGGGTAAGATTCCCTTGTTTACATCATTTAGGGTTATTCACCCCTTCCATTATGATTGGGAATAATAATTCCTCATCTCATATCTTGATCATACAATTCATGCTTAAAGGAATAACATGAGTTTAGAGTTTATTGTTCATTTCAACATATTATCATGAACTAGGGTTTACTATTCACATTACTCATGATTACCCTAAAACTAGGGTTTACTATTCACATTACTCATGATTACCCTAAAACTAGGGTTTACTATTCACATCATTGCGAAATGAGCTCATAGTATCATAATAAATGAGAAACATCATCATTGATGCTTTCAAATTAGGTTAAGACTCATCAATCATCTTAATTAGGGTTTTCATGATCCCTCATAAGTGGATCATGCCCTAATCCTGCATATTCATATTCATTGAAGGTACTTTATTTGAGTTTTAACCATAAATGGTACTTTCTCTCTCTCCGTACTAATAGATGGTGATTATATCACTCTAGATAGGGTTGGTTTAAGTCCTCATTGATTACATAAACCAAATCATCACTATCAAGTGATTAGGGTTTGATTAGAACAAGGTATCACTCAAATTAACCCCTCAAGGGCATTTTGGTAATTTACCCATTGATCATCATGGGTCAATTCATTAGTCATTTAGTCCCTTAATGTCTTAAGTTACCATTAGAGTTTAGATTAGATCATCATTGAACCATTTACACCTTCAAGTGATTAAGTATAAACAACCTTGAAAATCTCCAATTGGTTTAGGGTTTAACCTTCAACCTTCAACCCATTTAGGTTTTAAACAACCTTGAACGTGTTTAATCTCAAACGACCTTGAACCCATTTGAGCCTTAAACGAGTGTGGACCCACTTGACCTTAAACGAGTGTGAACCCATTTGACCTTAAATGGGTGTGAACCCATTTGACCTTAAACGGGTGTGAACCCATTTAACCTTAAATGAGTTTGAACCTGTTTGGAATTAAACGAGTGTGATCCCACTTGATTTCAAACGAGTGTGAACCCACTTGAGCTTAAACGAGTCTAAACCCACTTGAGCTTAAACGAGTGTGAACCCACTTGAGCTCAAACGAGTGTGAACCCACTTACAAATTGAGTCAAATAGGATTAACCTTAACCAATTGGACACCAAATTGACCTTCAATTGAAAGCCAATTAGGGTTAAGTCTATCTCAATTAGGGTTTCAATCGGATAATCATCAATGTTCCACAATGTGAAATCAAATCAAGGTTGAACCTATCAATTGACCTCCAATTGGGCCCAAACTTGGCCCAAACGGTCTTGAGATCGTTTGGGTGACCTCCAAACGGTCTTGAGACCGTTTGCCCAAGGTTTGACCAAAAACTAAGTCGGTTGGATAAGGGTTAAACCCTAAATAGATCTAAAATCAGCATTTTTATCAATTCATCAACCTATTGAAATTGGACCCTCAAACCATCAAATTTCCTTAACCCTAGACCTCCAAACGGTCTTGGGGTGTCACTAAACGAGTGTGAGACCGTTTGGATGAACCCCCAAACGGTTTTGAACCCGTTTGGGTCCTTCAACCCAAAACTCAACAAGATCTATACTTGAAATCAGCAATTTCAACCCGATTAGGGTTAGGGTGTTGAAGTGCCTTCAAATCTCAATTGGTTAGGAATTAGATTATAATTCTTTGTAGAAATGAAATTCAATATATTATGAACAGACCCTCAAACGGTCGTCCCTTGGTCAACCCTATCAAATGGTCTTGAGACCATTTTGATCCAAACGATCTTGCAAGATCGTTTGAGATCAAACGGGTTGAAATCGTTTGACCTTAAACGGGTTGCAATCGTTTGGACCAAAAGGGTCCAAGGTCATTTGATAAAGTTACATAGGAATCCACGCCCATCATCCTCAACCTCAGTTCAGGTCGGTTACACCACCGTTTTGCTTGCAAAAGTGCAAGGAAGAAGGGAGGTAGAAGAAGAACTAAGCACAAAAAGTAAGAACAAAGATATGCATAATAAAGCTAGGAGTTTAGAGTTATAAAACCCGCCTTAGAACATTGTTCCTAGATCTCCAAGCTTCCAAGCTTCAAGCCTCTAATGGTGTCTTGAGATCCTCAACTCGGCCAGAGGTGATTCTCCAAGGAAAAGATGGGGATGGTCGGCTAAAATAAAGAACCTAAGTCAGTTAACCATAAAACCAACCTTTTAAGAAGAATTCCACCATGAATTCGAGCTTGAAGATGGTTTCTCCTTCACCTTAGCACTAGTTGGTCGTCTCCCAGAGGTCCAGAGCTCTGCCTTGGCCGTTTTGAAAAAGAAGAGAAATGAAGAGGAGAAGTGATCTGTTTCTTGGTTTGAAAAGGAACTAAGCTTATATACCTTAGGTAGTTTTCCACCTTAAGGACCTCTAGTACATGGAATTCTCATCCAAGTCCCTCCTTGTTTCTAAGGCACGTCCAAGACATCAAAGCTTATGCAAAGACCATCTAAACTCAAGATCTAAGGGTAAAGAAAGCCATCTTTCAACTAGGATACATATATGAAGGGTCTTCATGCTCATACTAGGTGAAACTACTTCAAAGATCATTCTTTTCATATGATTACTTCATTGAAGCTTCCCTTTCATCATTTCTACTCTAAATGATGTCAAGAGTCATACTAGATGTTCTAGAAGGTGTATTTTACAGGTTACACCCCATAATTTGGGTAAATTGCATTTTACTCCAAATTAGGGTTTTTAAGCTTAAGAATCATTCCACAAGCTGCATCTTGATGCCCAAGCTTGGAAAATACATTATACTTCATCATATTCATACTTATGTTGTCTCAACATTAAATGAACATATAAACATGTGAAATTTGCAAGTTAACCCCTCTGATTGGGCAAATTGCACATAGGTCCCTGTATTGCAAACAATACTTCAACATTGGTTCATAAGGGACAGAAATGGAAACATATGTTCCATAGAAGCTTTAATTATATACTAAAGGATAATGACAACCATCTAATTTCATAATTAGGCAAAACACCTAGGGTTAGCTCATAACCCAGGTCAGGGGTGTTACAGAAGACTTCTAACACACATTTACAATCTCAGATGCAAATAATTGCTAAGTTAGTTATCAAAATATAAGGAACAATGGTGGGATGCCTCCAACAAGTGCTAGGAATTTATGTCCCTTACTCGAACATTGTCTTTATTTTCATTTGGGGTCAATGGAATTTATTTCACAATGAGGTAATAGTCAAAATCACCCCATTCTAGTTCTTCATGCATCTCGTGGAATTAGAAATCTTGATCTAGAGGCTTCATAGAGAACGTGATTCTCTTGTCACTAATTTGAATATTTAGCGCACTTTTGCCTACATCAATCACTACCTTGACACTTTCCAAGAATGGGAAACCTAAAATGATGTCTCGAGTGCCAACTTTGTCTTCAACAAAAAAAAATTAAAATATAGAAATTTTCAATTCCCTATCAAAACATTTTCCACCATTGCAAGGGATCATACTCTTGATCGATATAACATTTTAAAATTAATACATAGTTTCTTTATTGCATTCAATCCCTACAAAGTAGAAACAATTAGTAGTATAACATTTAAGGTGGCTCCTTTATCATATAACATTGTTGGTAAATGCATTTTACTTTATCACCTAAAATACAGAAAGCTCTAGAGTATGACTACTTGGTAAAAATGTTAGATAGTAGTGATGTATTTAAATTGGATGCAACATTATTCCTTGAAGTTCACCCTCCATTCATTAATCAACTGAAATCCCTTGAATATGAAATTTTGGAGTGTTCCTCTTTTATCACAACTTATTTTATGATGATAGGATGACATTGTATAGTTGGCTACATTGGTTTTTATTCAAGTGTGGTGGTACATGGGCTACAAACTTTTCCTCTATATTAGATTTGTTAGCTTAACTCTTGTTGGTAAATGGTGGGTCAATGTGCTTAGGAAATAGGTTGGCAAACACATCCTATTGTATCACTTGCATGGGATGCTTCTTTGTATGCTCATCCTTGTCAACATGGTTTAAGTAGTATAACATTATGGAATTGAGATGGTAACATGGGATCACCTCAATGTTTCTAGGAATCACCCATTCATGTCTTTTGAGCCCATGGTTGACTGAATCTAGCTTCACCATTTGATTCTCATTCCCTTTGATTGAGGCTTCTTGTTTTTGCATAAGTGTATAGGCATCATTCAAAAACTTCAAAAATTCCATTATGTTGCTCGTTATTTCTAAGATCCTATTGGTGGTTACCATAGTATTGTTGGTGTTTATCATTGTCCTTATAGATGATGATTGGGAGGTTTCTCCACTCCAAACTATAGGAGTTTTCACATGGATTATTCCTTGGGTGTTTCCCACTGAAATCAATATGCTCCTCATTGTATCCTACTATAAAAATATTGCAATCTACATTACAATGTGGGCCATTATACAAGTCACATACCATCACCTAATACACATGGTTGACACTAATGACATTAAGCTTGATGAGATTTTTCAGAATTGCATTAGGTGCTGAAATTGATTCTATTTCACTACAATTACTTCCACAGTTCTTGCCTGTAGATAATTGGTTGATGGGCATGATTTGTCGCAATTTCTTGCCTTTACTTGTATTAGTATTCAAGATACTCCCCTTGGAAGCTACATTTGTGCTTGAGATTTTATCATGGGATACACCTACATAGAAGGTTCTTTGATGTATCATCTTCGGCATATTATGTTGTAGACATCATAAGAGAAGTTGTTTGTACCTCTCCTCAGTGTCATCTAGTGCCTCTTTGGGCTATTGTTCATAGCTAGAGATATTCTTTACAACCAAGATAGTCTTGCATGGAGGAAAGAAACTTTGTTAGAAGATTTGCAATAAGGCATCCCAACTCTAGATAGATCTTTTTCCATGCTTTAAGTTCATTACTTTTATTGAGCTCGTAGGGTAATGGAGAAGAGACGGAAATAAAAATCATCTTCTTCCATCGTGTTGATCTTCATTGTGTTTCATAGCATAAGGAAGTATTCAATATGAATATTTGGATCTTCATCATCCAATCCCAAATTTGGTTTGGATGAATGATGTTTATTAGACTCGGGTCTAATAAATAGAAAGAGGTATCCACTACTAGTATCATGATTATCTGACACCTCATTAGGATAAGGAGAGGCATGGTCTAAAATGCTTTCTCAATCTCCATGATTGATTTGGAGATGGAAGTTGTCTTGACTATTTTCTACTTTTTCATTCTTGCTCATATCTTCCTACTCGTTAACACAACCTAGGTCTTATCAAGGATCTCAGTGATAGAATCTCAACTACACTTAGTCTGAAAAATATGTTGTTCTTGTTGAACAAAAAGAGAAGGGTTCTTTTTCAAAGGTCTTGGTATGAAACACAAGAACCACACAAGTGTAGGAGGTTATTGATGCATGGGTTCACTAACCAAGGCTCTAGTAGAGTTTCAAGAATAATGATTGGACCCACAAACCACCACTATCCTTGGCTGCATGCTTTGTCCTTATTCATGCCCAACTCAAGTTTAACTTCTTGACATGTAACTATTCCTAGTACTACTTCAATCTAAGCATGCTTAACTGTGGAGTGTCTATAAATGTGATACCTAAAAAGGAGGTGCATTGGGGTGATATTGATAGTTAAATTGTTCATTTTAAGATCGTTTTACAAAGGTCTAAAATACTAGGATATTTCAATATCCCCCACTTAGACCCTTGATGTCTTGGCCAACTATATGTCATCATAATATATTTGTAATCTTAATGTAGACCCAGAATAGCGCATGTACACCCATATTCCATTCATGTATACTAGTATGATAATGCCTCCATCAATCTGGGTATCCCTTTCCAACATACTAAGATCGCACGACCTAAGATTTAAGAGTTTTATACTGACATGGACCCCACCAAGTGCAGTACAACTTCCTCTGATAAATTTGTGTACCCTAGCCCACTTCCTATGTCTCTAGTAAAGTTACAAGAATGATGTCTATTCAACCATCACGAGGTCGTATCAGATGTACTGGCCTCTGAGGACTACGAACCCTTCATCTAGGATCTACCTTATATGAATTTTTTATTAGTTCAACAAGTTAGACAAGTTGATTCATAATGTATATATTTTTTTACTATCAACAACTAAGATCCCCAAGATAATGTGGATATTTGAAGATTAAGGTCATTACTATTTTAAGAATAATGTTAAGATTTCTGATATTCTATCAGTTTCTTTGCCAAAAATTTGAATAGAAAGATTTTTTCCTATCTAGTTGGAATCTTGGTTTTGGATGTTGCAATTATGAGGAATAAGAACATGACTGCTCTGAGCATCCTGGGTTTGTTGTACAAAAATACTAGGTGGTTTCCATTCATGTTGTTGATGTAGTCTACCTACTTTGGTGATTCCTAGTGGATTTTTGCATAAGAATAATGTCCAAGTATATGGGAGGTGTCTCTACATACATAACATGCTTTATTTTATTCCACTTATGTACTGGAACTCCAGGACAAAATATGTATTATGGATTTCATATCAAGTTGATTCTATGCACTACAAAAAAATTGGCTTTTGTTGAAGAACATTTGTGAGGAACCAAAAATCGTGAATAATGATGTCCATTTGTGAGGGCTCATCCTTCAAATATGGGACCAAATCCCTCAACCGTGTTCTTGACATCGTTAGGCATTTTATGTGAACATTGGTCCCTCACAAATACATTTCTTACGAATCACCCCCTCAAAAACTCCATGCCAAATGTTCCCTCCATCTCATAATCCTTCCCTCCATTCTCAAACACTGAATCGTCTATCAAAATTAATGAAAAAATCACCCAGTCCCGGCGGGTGCTCCTTTCCCCCTCATTTCCTCCGCACTCCTCCACTGAACCCTCCCCCTCCCGATTCTCTCATCGGTTTCTCCGCATTGGGTCATCCTTGATGCCAATCGCCCTACTCGGTTTCTGCCGTTCATCCTTCACATTGGGCTCATCCTTCCTAACTCCTTGCCGCCATTGACGGTCGTTGCCCTCCGCCGTTGACGGTTGCTGCCCTCCGCCGTTGACGATTGCCGCTGATCGCCCTGCTCGGCCATTGGTCGTTTCTACTACGCAACTTGCTTTTTCGGCCACTGGAATCCTCTCTAGGTTCGTATCTTTTTCTGTTTTTCTCATTTGGGAGAGCACTAGCCCCCACTTCGACCCCTGATAGCCAAGATTGGTTCTTCCTCCAATGGGCTTCCAGTTCATACCTCATGTGTCCGCCTCATCTCCCCCCAATGTGATCTGCATAGGATTAGCTGGGTTTACTTAGTAAAAATACTAACCATCTAGTATTCATATGAGTTATCTCCCCCTCCCCTAAGGGTTAACGTTCTCACGTATAAGAAACATATCACAATGTTGAAAAACTTTGACTATCCTCAGTTGCATGGAGATGGTCACACAACAGTAATAGAGAGTAGTCAGGGGCGTGTTCAATATTTGGAAGTGAGGAAATAGCTCCTTGGGAGTAGCTACCATAACTAAATGGAAGGGAATCAAAGTTGTGATGTACATAAATTCCTAGGCTATGCATCTATAGTATAGCATCCTCATAATGATTTTCTATCATACAACTTTGTGTTTTGTCAATAAGAAAAGAATAATTTACTGATGTGATTGAGTAGATATAGTATTTGATTGAATATTGTCTTTCTCAAATATGTACAATATCTATTAATTGTACAAACTCGAATTTATGTATAATACCTACCATGTAATCCAAGTCATACTTGATCAAATATTACTCATATATAATTGTTGAGGCTCAAGCTTGGTTCAAAGCAATACACATGTGTGCATGTATGTTTAATTTTGCTACTCTGTTCTATTCTATATGAACAAGTATTCTCATGACACACATATATATGGGTCAGAGCCAAAGTAGTTGATAATGAATGTATTAATAATATTCCTAGTTTCTTTGAAGACAGTATGAAGGAAATAAGCAATACCTCCTTTAAATCTATTATATGTATCCTTTACTATATCTGGTGGTATAGAAATAAGGTGATTTTTGAGGAATGGTTAGTCAATGTGAGTATGCTATAGTCTATTATCCATAATGAGATAAAAGTGCTTCTTTACTAAACGAGCCCTGTGTTCTTTTTTCTGGAATTGCTATGCTTGTGCTTATTTTCTAAAGATGAAGAAGGGTTCCATCTGATGTTACTGGTTTATTGATGTAGTGGTGATCAAGATGCTTGTAAACTGTTGTGCTGAAATGATCTTTCTTTTGAAGAGCAGTTCTAGAGGTGACCAAAGCATCATTCTGATTAAAAACCCTTACATTTAAACCCATTCCTATAAACACATTTCTTATTGGGTGAAAATTGGAGATTGCTTTGGTGGCTGCATTAAATTGCTTCTCAAGTGAGGCAAAGCTTGGGGAGTTACATTCTTCTCTTCTAACTCAACATTGTTGGCTTTTCTTTTCCCATAGTCAATTTTCTTAGGAAAGATCTTGTCAAACATGTATGATGGAATCACCAACATGGGATTATATTTTTATCTTCCTCCATGCCAACATGGTTTAGATAGTTGACTCTCATGGAAATAATATTGTCATGGGGGGTCACTTGTATGAGTGTTGTTCTATTTTCTCACTGCGTTGTTTTTGAATGTTTTGTTTTTGGTTGTAAGTATAATATAGCCTGGTGTTTTTGCATTTTGCAGAGGTACACTAAGTCATTGTCAACATCTCAGAGGTCTGCTCTGGTTGATAAGTCTAGGCAGAAGCCTCAAGAACGAATGGGTGTTCTTAGTAATGTGGGTTCCTCCTAAAACAACAATTGGATATTTTATATGTCTTTTTTCCTTTACCCCCTCCATCTAAAATAATACCCTTTCTGTAACATGTGGTTGTGATGTATGACCTAAAAGCCAATAACTATGGTAATGATCCTCGGCTAAGTACAGCTCTGTACTTAGAGATTAATTAAAGGCTGACTGCCCAGGGCTCCCATGTGACACATCCATTCCTAATATAATAGTTGACACTTTGGAGATCTTTGGCATGGATGGAGGATGCTTAGTTGTGGTGAACTTCTCTGCATCTTCCATCCATGCCAAAGATCTCCTAAGAGCCAACTATTATATTAGGAATGGATGTGTCCCATGGGAGCCTTGGGCAGTCGGCCTTTAATTAATCTCTAAGTACAGAGCTGCACTTAGCAGAGGATCATTACCATAGTTATTGTCTTTTAGGTCATACATCACAACCACATGTTACAGAAAGGGTATTATTTTAGATGGAGGGGGAAAACAAAAAAAGACAAATATACAAATGTTGTTTTAACAACAAAGGGATCAAGGAGGAACCCACATTACGAAGAACACCCATTCGTTCTTGAGGCTTCTGACTAGACTTCTCAACCAGAGCAGACCTTTTGTTGAATGCAAGTCTGAAGCTTTCCATGGTCATGACAGACATTCTATTGATGCTAAGTGTGCACAAAGATGGTATGCTACTAACTTATAATGATACATATCATACAAGTGAACCAGAAGTTACATTCATTTTACGCCCATGCTTTAGTGCTTCTATGCCCATCATTTGATTTTTAAAGATACCAAACTTATTTACATATCATTTCAGTTTCCATTGGAGACTAGAACTTTGTAATTCTACTATGTCCGCCAATCAAAAATTCTGGTCCTCTTCCTTTTCACTTCCTACTTCTATCTGTGATGAAGTGGAAATAATTATTATAAATTTCTTGTGGGGATAGTGTGAAGGCAAGAATGATATCCATCTTCTTAAGTGGGATGATGTAACCATCTTCTTAAGGTAGTCTATGGATCAAATTGATCCATGAGAAATACCTTCTTAAGGATTCTATCTAAAATATTGATATCTATGGTCAACTTTCTTGGTATTTAATTCAGATGATCATACATCTGAATTTATAATCCTATTACGAAAGATTTCTAGAAACAACATCTCAGTGATGAACAACCTAAAAAAAGAGGGTTTTTCTATACTTCTATATGTTTTCTGTGTAGACGTTCTAATGAATTTATCATACATTTATTCTTTAATTGCCATGTAGCTGATTTCATCGGGGTAAGGCTGTTGAGTGTAAACTCATTGATAGGATTCCCCTGTATATTTACAAAGTTAATCAAAAGTATATACATTTTTAAATGTGTTTATTGTACTCCCAGGTTGGAGGCTATTGCTACTCATCTCTGTATCCAAATTGCCATTTTTCGGAAGTGGGTATTTTCCTCTTTTGATATCTAGCAGCTATCAATGAAAGTAATCTTTTTAGATGGGATAGACACTTCTACAATGTTTCTTTTGGGAGGAAACTTCTTTTCTTCTGTAGTGGTTGGTATATATGAACTGTTTTCTTCTTCTAGTCTATTGTTCTGCTGGTTTACAGTCTCCTACTATCATAATTTGAGTGTTGTGTTATTAACAAGATACCAAACAATGAAATTGTCCCTGTTGTCCTGGTCTGCATGTCATATGTTCTATCTTGGTTGGTGTTAAGTCTTATGCAGCTGACTTATTTTAAGTATTTCAGTTCTTAATTTTATGAGATGTTATACATGATATCATATACTTATATGTTTAAGTATTTCAGCTGACTTATAGGGACAGTTAGGTATTTGTCTCATAATGCTTGTTATAAGTAATAACAATATGTTGATATCAGATCTAAGAAGAAATAGACTGTCAGTGCCTTTATGCATAGAGATCTGCTACAATATTGAGATTCTATGGGATATGTTGGACATAACCCATAGCATCAGGACCACACACAACTTTGAATCTCCTTTGGTAGAGTCTAAATAGCCATGCGTCAAAATACTCCTTTGTAGTAGAGAGATTGCCTAGTTTGAGAAGAGAAGTTGTGTAGCTAGTCTGACAGTATAAGTAGCCCCTGTAATCGAGTATATGTTGAGACATGTGAGCAAAAGTTAATGGATGGATCTATGAACTATTATTGATTAGGTGGGTACCTATGCTATTGCAGTTCTTGAAGGATTTTTCTTGAAGGATGTTTCTTCTGCCTCTTTTTTTGCTTCTTGTATATTGATAGACTTCATGTATGTCTTCTCCCTTCCCTCCCGTTTTCTCTTTTTCCTTTTTCATGTTGTATATTCGACACCCTTTTGCTGCAATTGTTGCAAAAAAATCAGTCCTTTTATACTACTGTTTCTTTGATTTTTTTCTATTTCCTCTTGTGTCTCCTATTCTAGCTTCTTTTCTTTTCTTTTTTTGCAATTTCTCCTTCATTTCATGTTCCTGCTATTGCATCTAAATTTTTGTTACTTCTATGTCCCCTCTTATTGCTTTTTCCTTGTTACTCATATCAGAATTTCAGATTCTTACTTGCATCTCCTACTCGCACGTCTACTAGACTACTAGTATCACTTCTATTTGCAAGTTTTCTTCTACTTTTTCTTACTTATTCTTGCTCCTACATGACTACATCTCCTACATGACTACATCTCAAACAGCTGTTCCTCTACTTATTATATATTTTCCTTCATGTAGATGGATTTTCTAATAGATCGGAGTTGGATGTATATTGGGAACAGAGTGCGAAGTGATGTATTCAAGGCAGGGTTACGAAAGTTCATTGAGTTTGCTCTTATCCATCAGAGACCAACTAGACAGGGGAAATTAATATGTCCTTGCAAGGTATGTTTGAACAGATACCTTAAAACAGAGGAGGAGGTATTCTCACATGTATTACAAAAAGGATTTGTGCATAGCTATGATGTTTGGACGTTTCATGGGGAGGTTATTGGTAGGAGCAATCCTGTTGTGGCACCAAACATGCCTAGCACTGACAATATGCATCAGATGTTGGAGGATTTGTTTGGTATGGGTGACACAACAAATGACCACTATACTGAAGCTACAGAGGAACCTGCAAATGTAGATGCACAAAGATTTTACAAGCTACTAAAAGAGGTAGATCAACCACTCTATAGAGGTTGCACAAGTCATTCTAAGCTATCGTATTTGGTTGCCTTGCTATTTCTGAAGGAGGAATCTGGATGGTCCAACGATTCTTTCACAAAGTTGTTACAATTGATTGTTTTAGGATTTCCGGAAGAAAATTGTCTATTCCCGGAGACGTACTATGAAGAAAATGTGATCGTGAAGGATTTACGACTTGATCATTCTACTATAGACGTATGTACAAATAATTGCATGCTTTTTCGCAAAGATGCAGCTTCAAAAGAAAATTGTGATACTTGTGGTGCTTCAAGATGGAATGAAAAGCAATACAAAACAAAGGGAAAGAAGGTACCTGCTAAGTTCATGTATCACTTCCCTTTGATACCTCGGTTAGAGAGGCTCTATATGTGTTCATCTATTGCTAAAGACATGATTTGGCCATCAGAAGTAAAAGGCAAGGATGGTCGTATTCATCATCCTTCAGACACACCAGAATGGTTGTCTATTGATGCCAGGTATCCAGACTTTGCTGCTGAACCACGCAATGTTAGATTGGCATTAGCAACAGATGGATTTAATGCATTTGGCTATATGAGTGCATCACATAGCATCTGGCCTGTGTTGGTGACACCTCTCAATCTTCCGCCTTGGCTTCTTATGAAAGAACAATTTATTATGATGTCCCTATTAATCCCAGGTCCACATATGGTTGGCAATGACCTTGATGTATACTTAGAGCCATTAATTGAGGAGTTGCAACTACTTTGGGAGCTTGGAGTCAAAGTTTATGATGCATATAGAAAAAGGAACTTCACTATGCGGGCAATGATTTTATGGACCATTAATGATTTCCCAGCATATGGTGACTTATCTGGTTGGAGCACTAAAGGTAAGAAAGATTTGGGATGTCCTTGTTGTAATGTGGAGACTGTATCAAAATGGTTACAGTATGGGAAAAAGAAATGCTATGGTTTCCATCGACGTTTTCTTCCAATGAATCATCCGTATAGACGTGATAGGAAAAATTTTGATGGTGAAAAAGATTTTCAACTTCCACCTAAGCCACTATCTGGAGAAGATATACTGAGGCAATTTGATGGGTATGAAAATATCACATTTGGAAAAATGAATAAGCGCAAGAGGCTTGGAGATCAAATTCAACCATTACCTCCTGGTTGGAATAAGAGAAGCATCTTTTTTCAGCTACCTTATTGGAAGTATCTATCTGTTAGACACAATCTGGATGTGATGCACATAGAAAAGAATGTGTGCGAGAATATTTTAAACACATTATTGGGTGATTCTAAGAAAAGTAAAGACAACTTACAAGCTCGTCAAGATTTGAAGAAAATGCGCATTCGAAGAGATTTATGGCCAGTAGATGCAGGTGACCGCTATTACTCGCCTCCAACATCTTACACCATGACTAATGCGCAGAAAGATAAGTTCCTATCTGTGTTAGAAAAGTTGAAAGTTCCTGATGGCTATTCTTCTAACATATCTAGGTGTGTTAGAAAATCTGATAGAAAACTTGTTGGGCTGAAAAGTCATGATTGTCATGTTCTTATGCATCAACTTCTACCTGTTGCCTTGAGACATTGCATAAGCTTAGATGTGTACAAGCCTATTGCTAATTTGTGCTCATTTTTCAACAAGCTTTGCTCTAACATTATTGATGTGGAGGAATTCAAAGAATTGGAACAAGAAATTGCTGTCACTCTTTGCCAGTTGGAGAGAATATTCCCTCCTTCTTTCTTCACCATCATGATGCATTTTCCCATTCATTTAGCTTATGAAGCCAGGCAAGCCGGATCTGTCCGAACTAGGTGGATGTACCCAATAGAGAGATACTTGAAGAAATTGAAGAAGTATGTAAGAAACAAAGCTAAACCGGCTGGTTGTATTGCTAGTTGCTATTTAGCTGAAGAAAGTTTGACATTTTGTGGTAGGTACTTGCATAATTTTGAGACAAAACTGATCCGCACTCCTCATAATGTTGATGGATCTCCAATTAGAGTTGGAGTGTCAAGAAATTTCGACATCCACACTTTGGAACAAGCCCATCGTTATGTCCTTTTCAATAAAGAGGAATTGGATGTTTACAGAAGGTAAGATTTAATTACGTCCTAAAATTCTTGCTGATATTTGTATATATGTTGTACATTAATTTAGACACTTCTTATAAAACAGTGAACACATGTGTATTCTTCAAGATATGGAACCCAACATTGCCCCACGGACCCTAGAAACAAAACATGCAAAGGAGTTCTCTAAGTGGTTGAAAGAGCATGTAAGTCTCAAACATAAATATTGTTGTCACTCTTAATGTTCAAGTTAGTGTAGATTACATTAATGTTTTACTTTTTTATGAAGGTAATGCAAATGCGAGAGATTAGGCCGAACAATATTAGCGATGATTTGAGATGGTTATCCCAAGGCCCTTGTGTTGAAGGAATGTCTTATGAAGGATTTTTGGTCAATGGATATCGTTTCCGTTCAAAGCCCATTGAAAGTACATGTACTACACAAAATAGTGGAGTGTATTTGTGTGCTGACACTTCAAGTTATTCAAGTGGTAGAGATCGAAATCCTATAAATGCTGAAGTCACGTACTATGGCTACTTAGAGGAGGTTATTGAGCTAACTTATGGTCCAAGAATCAAAGTTGCGTTATTCAGATGTTCTTGGTATGATGAAAGCACTTCTAACAGGTTGCGAATTGATGAGTATGGGTTCACACAAATCAACACTTCAAGGATAAAAAAAAGGAGGAACTGTTTATCTTGGCTTCTCAAGCATTGCAATGCTTTTATGTGAAGGATCCTAATGATGATGATTGGTGCACAATGCTAAAGCATCCTCCTAAAGATTATTCTGAAGTACCTCTTATTGAGAATTGTTTGACTGGTTTACAATCTGATGGTGGTGTAACTAGTGATGTGTCTTGGACGAGGAGTGACACCGGGGGATCTTTTGTTGATAGAACTAAAAAAAAGAATGATGGGGCTAATGTTTAGTTCATTAATCTGTCTGTTTTGTTTGCACGTCTAGAATAATTTACTTGGGGAATATGTTGTATTGCATTTTTTTGGCAAACTGTTACTATATGGCATATTCTTTGCAATTTATTTAGTCTTGTTTCATATACCAGCAAGTAGGACATCATTATTCTTTTTTGGGATATGAAACCAAGGTACTCTACAAGTTATATATTTTTCAAATGCTGAATATTCATATGTTGGTGTCTCATATTCTCCGCAATTTATTTGTTTTTCAAATGTAGCTTCTACTTTTGTTACTGACATTTCTGCACTAATAATCTAATTTTTTTTCCTTGTCAATTGAAGGATGGCAGGAAGAAGATTCACTAGATCTAGTTGTAACAACACACCCAGTCAACCTATTGCTGTCCCTCCATCCACAATTGAAGCAAAATTGTGAGGATGAACCTACTCTACTGTCCAACAATATTGAAAATGATGTAATAGTTGAAGAAAATGTTGAGGATGAACAGGAGAATAGGAAGTATGGATGTGGGCCTGCAAGTGAGCAAAGCCTACTTCCTAAGCAAGGGCAGCCACGTCACAAGGTCCAATGGGATGATGAAGGAAATGCTATTGGGGAGAATGGTGCCAAATTGAATCGTTATTGTCATATGCTAGCAAGGAAACCACCCATATGGTATCTAGACTTCAAGTGGAACGAACAACCAGAACAAGCTTTTGCAGATAGAAAATCATTTATTGAGGTAATCTTTTTCATAAAAAGACCAACAAATTGTATGATTGTTATATCTAAAGTAATATTTTCTATGTTTTTGTAGAAATACTTTGATTTAGGCAGTCACCCTAATGCATGGAATCACATTGATGAATACATTAGCAAAGGGATATCAGTGTGGAGGGCACGTGTAAAGAAAGATTACTATGAAAAGTACAAGATTGAACCAGAATTGATGTTGAAGAAAGTTGAGAAAAATGCTTCCATAGATATGGACCAGTTTAAAAATCTTGTTAAAGAATGGGGAACCGAGAAGTCTAAGGTACAATGGTTTCATATGACTTTTTATTTATCAATAAGCGCGTTTCTCTTTCATTACTCACAAAATTTACAAAGGGGAGCAAAGCTCAATACATCAATAAAGATAGATATCAAAAGTAAAAAAGAAGGATGCAATTTATCTATGCAAACTTCTATAATCAGTATTTATGCAATGCCACACACTGTTTGGTTTGCTCCTACTGTCTTCAAAAACACATCTGTTTCTATGTATCCATATGTGATAAATGATAAGAGTAGCAAGAAGAGTTTCATTTCTGTTCTTTAGCAGGTGTACTTCATTTCTGTTCCAGCAGCAGGTGTACTTCAACGCTGCTGCAGATTTTTTGATTCTGCTCATTGGACATTAGAGAGATATCTATCTCTTATATTGAGGATGTTCTTCCACATCCAGCTATTGGCTTGCTTATATTGAGGATGGTTTCATATAACTTGCATGTATACCTATCTACTTTTTCTAATTATATGTTTCTTATGGTTTAGAAAATTTCCGAGATCAACAAGGCAAACAGAGCAAAAAAAGTGATGGATCATACCACATGATCAAAGCCATGGAGTTGTTATCGGGCAGAAATGGTATTAATAATGGACACTTGTCTTTCTTAGTAGGAGTTGAACATATAACATGGACAATTATTATGTTATCTATCATGTGTAGGTCAGTGAAGATCAACCCGTTGTGCCTCTTAACAATTTTTTGGAAAAAGTTTACGACAAAAGCCCACAAGTGGTTAGAAAATGGATATTTGCTTTCCTATGATGTCTACAAAGCTACATATGCTTAGATATCTCAATTTAAGCTTTCCATATATGATGCTTTCTAATTACAGCTTGAAATCTCTGATATCGTGGAAAACCAAGTAGCAAACCAAGAAGAAATAGATCCTAGAAGTGTTGATAATCTAACACGTGCTGCTTATTTGCAAGTTTTAAATCCTTCCAAAAGGGCTAGGATCTGAGGTGTTGGAATTGGGCACAAAGAGATAGGACATAGGGGAAAAGCTGCCCGTATAAGATATGAAATGCTTCTTGAGGAAAGCAATGCAAAGGATGTATGTTGGAGAGAATCTAAACTTGAACTATTAGTTACAACTAGTCTATTAGATTGATGTTTGTAATTTGTTTTCTATTTCAGGATAAACTTAAGGAACTTGAAGAAACAGTAAATGGATTGAAGAACTCCGTCTCCCAATTAATGACTTGGTATAATCAATCACAGGTAACTCAGATTCAGTTGTCTATGTCAATGTAATATATAATTTTTTTTTGACATTGTTGATGTATTTGTTATAGGATGGCGGTATTAATGTTGATTGTGCAGCTGAATACCCCAATCAGAATACTACAGGTGTCTTACACATGCAAAGTGGCACAAATAGGTCGGATGTGGGTTCTTTTCACATACAAGACAATACAAGTAATGGTGCAGATGTAGGCATGTTTCCCAGCCAAAATAATTCAAGCGGGGATGGCTTAGGAAGACTTTCTAGACCAAGCAATTCAAGGGAGACTGGAGTAGGCAGACTTTCCATACAAGCCAATTCAAGGGAGAATGGAGTAGGCAGGCTTTCCATACAAGGCAATGGACATCCACGGATCTTTGCGCCACAGGTAACTCATTACAGCTATAGATTATTTTCAATATTCATACACATAAGAATATTAACATGTACACTTTATTAAAGGCTGCAGTTGAAAGTTGGTCCCCTTCTTCTGGTAATAATCGACAAAGTTATCCTCAAATGCAGAACACACCAACCACATCTTCATCGGTGTCTTTCACACCAAGAAATCAGCGTTTAAATCCTGTAAGTAATTCATTTCAGCTTATCTACATGAAGTGGGCGTTTAAGGCGTTTTAGGCCCAAATTATGCAATTTAAAGGCTAAACTAGCATGAAT
Source organism: Alisma plantago-aquatica (assembly GCA_963693085.1). NCBI lineage: Eukaryota > Viridiplantae > Streptophyta > Magnoliopsida > Alismatales > Alismataceae > Alisma > Alisma plantago-aquatica. Next base: position 333,227,453 of record OY856412.1, on the reverse strand, counting down.
CGAGTCTAGATTTGGTCAAATTAGATCACCTCCAGTCATTGCATGGTTGATATAGGTCGGATTTAGGGAAATCAGGTCTGATTTGGGGAAATGAGGATTGATTTGGGCCAAATTGGTATGTCCTCATAGCGCTGTTTGTTAAGTTTTTTCTACTTTTTCATATTTTTATTGTTCTTGCTTCTTTCTCTTTTCTTTTTTTATCCATTCTCCTGCATCTTATTCCTGCGTCCTACTGCTATGTTTTTTCTGAGTTATTCATCCTATATTCCCTCCTACTACTATGCAAGCATGTGCATATTTTCTTTTTCAAATTTGTCCTATACATCCTGCTACGAAATCTACTACTACTATTTACATATCTAATTTTATTTTTCTGATTTCTTCCTCCTAAATCTCCTCTCTTAGCCACTGTTGTTTGCATGTTTCCATTTATTTTCACTGACCTATTCCTTCCTCTATATTTTCTAATTCAGCACCTGCTACTGCTGTTTTTTATTTTGTTTTGTTGATTCTTCCTCTTTCAATCTCCTTTTACTGCCCTTGGTTTGTCTTATTCTGACTTCTTCCTACAGAACTTCTACCATTTTCATGCTCTTTTTATCCCATTTTCTCTCACCAATTCGTACTTGTCTTCCTCTTACTGTTGTTTCATTTTCTTCATGTTAATTATGTTGTCCATGATTCTCCTATAGTTATCAATTCAAATTAAAGATGGCAGTAATTGTGATGATGGTCCCATATGGAAGCTACATACCAGGATAGCTAAATGCTACATTTGCTACAAAACTCCCTTTTAGTTCTAAGAGGCATAGATCTTCAGAAATATATCCTCAAATTTTTAGTACATCTGCTGCTTGGCTATAGATAAGGTGTGGAAGTGGCACTGCATTTGAGTCTATGACAAAAGGGTGGGTGTAAGAGATGATGAGAGGCTGGTTGATGGTGTTCTCTAAAGGGTGGGGTGGGGTCAAATTTCTCAAGAAACTCTCTCAGGAAACCTAGTCAGTTTCTTCATATACTTCATGCTGCTAATATCTCTAATATATGTAAGCACACTGATGATACAAGTTCGTTAGGTCTCAACTCTTCTAGGTATGTTATGTTGTCCTCGTGGTTGTGCAATTCCTACTACATATTATTAATCTTCATTCTTCATATCTTATCCTCATAGCTCGTGGTTGTGAAATTCCTTTAACTTCTCAATTAACATCTCAATTGAGGATAAAGCTGCAGCCTCCCTTTGGTTTCCAAAAACCCTTAGGATTGATGGTGGTGGATGTTGGATGGTGGTGGTGGTGGATGTTGGATGGTGGTGGTGGTGTTGGCTGGTGGGTGGGAGTGCTGATGTGTAGGTGTTGGTGGTGGCTGATGGTGCAGGCTGTTGGTGGTGGCTGATGGTGTGGGATGGTGGTGACGTGCAGTAGCATGCTGCTAGGAGATGATGATGTTATGATGGAAGATTGGGTGGTCTATAGATTTGTAGGTGGTTTCTAGGAGATGGGAGGAAGTACTAGCATGTTGCTGATGTGCAGGTGGTTTCTTGGGGTGGTTGTTGGCTGATGTGGAAGCATCAGCTTGCTGCTATGCTAAAGATGGTTCAAGAGTAGAATGTGTAGGTGTTAAGAGGTTGTGGAGGGAGAGATGGGGTGGTTGCTAGAGTGGAAGCAGCAACTTGCTGTAGTAATTGAGGTTCTAATGTTAAATTGTCTACTGGAGTCTGTTCTAATGTTTAAACTCTACGATCCAACTGCATGGAAGTTGGAATGAGATATAGGCTTGTGTATAGATAGAGTTTTATTCATGCTCATCAATAATGTGAAGTTTTTCTGCAAAATAATGTTCATGTGGTTAATCATGAGAGGATCGTCCTCTTTTTGTATGTGTAGATGCATCTCACTTATGAAAGAAACTAAGTGCAGTCAACAGAGATATAGGCATGTACTATTTAACTAACCCACTGAGTTTTTTTAATTATGTATTAGTTACTGAGCTCAACCATAATTTTAGTTTACGGGTGCATGTTGCTGCTATGTTGGTTCACTTACATTTTTCTCTACTTCGCACTCGCTCTGATTCCTTTTTGTATTTATATTGATAGGGTAGAATTGCTTTTAATGATGCATTTCAACCGACAATGCGCCTTGGAGTAGACCAAAACCGAAATATAAGGGTAAGTTATTTGTTGTACTATGATTTATGTATTAACTTTAAATTCTATGAATATAATGATTTGTCATTTTTAGGAGAAGAATATTCAAGTACCTAACCGTATGAGGCCTGGCATTGATGAAGAGCACCACACCATTTGAAGGAATATGGAGACATTATAGATCTTAAGAGTTTCTAGTATGATATGTTCATTGTCATCAATCTCAAATTTTAAAACCATATGTACTCTTTATTTATATCAACGTTGAGCACGCAATGTATGGATAATATTTTGCTTCAATATCAAAAATTGGTTTGAGGTGATTTAACATTTTTATGTGTCATTTTGGTGTTTGAATCTTCTTATGATGTCATGTGAATTAGTATAAAAATATTGCTTGAGGTTATGTATACAAATCTTTCATTTAAAATTTGATATTCACTATAGTAACAATTAATTAACATTTAATAAATCATTCAATAATCAATAACCAAATCATTTACAGTAGTCCCTCATAAATATATTGATGAAGGTCCAGATTGACCATCAAAATTGCATTCATGACTACCACATAGCCCCTCAAAAATATATTCTCCAGGACCATCAAGTCCCTCAAAAATGTATTCATGAAGGCTAAATAGTCCCTCAAAAATGTATTCATGAAGGCTAAATAGTCCCTCAAAAATGTATTTATGAAGGCTAAATAGTCCCTCAAAAATGTATTTATGAAGGCTAAATAGTCCCTCAAAAATGTATTTATGAAGGCTAAATAGTCCCTCAAAAATGTATTTATGAAGGCTAAATAGTCCCTCACAATTGTATTCGTGAGGGCCACTGGTATTTGTCACGTGAGTTCTCTTCACGGACCATTTGTGAGGGCCAGACCCTCAACCGTCCCTATTTCTGAGGGCCTGTAGAGAGGGGTTTGTGACAGGACTCTCCCGTGAATAATGGCCCAGTTTTTTGTAGTGATGTAATATCTTTGATGTTGTCCAGAAATTTGACTATCTTGGCATTTGACATGTCGACATTGTTAACTCCATTGACTCCATCCTCCATGATAGTATAAGATTATTGATCATGCCCAAAACTAGGAGATCCATTTTTAATAGTGGTTACATGCAATATCACTAGTGGCCATATCACTGATGACCTAAATACATTTTTTTAAATCACATGTAATGAATGGCCAACCTACTATAGCATTAATAAGGGGTTTCAACTCATCATTTGACTAACAAAGAAATTATTGATACAAATCATGCTAGGTAGGCTATTGTTAGAACGTTTCCTTTGGTACCCTTGAAACAATCCCATGCCACATTTAGATTTTCCATAGGTCCCTACTTGAAACTATAGAGAGGAGCTCTATAATGACTGATCGTTTCACTAGTACAAACTTTCTTAATAAAGGCATCGACGAGTTCTTACCATGATTTAATGGTAATGGTTGGAATAGCAATGTTCTAGGTTTTTGTTTTTTCACATAGAGAGAAGTCTAACATATGAATATAAGCATCCCCAAAGTGAATCCATTTTTGTTTAAAATATCACAGATAATTTTTATATGTAGGTATGTTGTATGGGTTTTCTAACACACTACACCCTGAAATGCATAGTCTCGATCAGAATAATAAGGCTTGTATGGAAGTGGTTCTTATTGACATGGATACAAGGTTAATGTACACCTAGTAGACAATTATTTACAAACATAACATCAAAATCCTTAAGTGAGATACCTATTAGGATGTCTTCATTTTAGAGCCTCCTCTACTCCTCATACTTATCATCATATTCTTCCATTTGGATTGATATTGGCTCTATCAAACCTTTCTTCTAAGATCCCAAGCATATGTAAAAAGTTTTTCCAATGTTTGGGTCAAGGTTTTTCCATCTTATTGGAGATGAAGATCTCCTCATCATAAGTTACCTATAGTTACTAAAAGAGATAGGAACAATTTCTTTAATTCTACAAGAGAAATATTTTCTAATAGAAGAAAGAAGAAATAATATCTTAGATAAATTACACCAGTAATCCTTACGTTCACCATTATCCTTATCAATGGTGTCAAAAAGTTGAATCAATTGTAAGACAACATGAGGAACATTGTGACAAAGTGGTTTCTGACTTAATTCCGAGGACGGAATTTCTTTTAAGGTGTGTAGGTTGTTATGAAGTCAACTTTTGAAACCTTTTGAATGATAAATGACATAAGTAAAATAATTTCTCGATCTATATTAAGAGTACCAAGTGGTATGACAAAAGTTGAAATCACAATGATGTTGATATCATGAATGAGATCCCTATATTTAATGTTTCCTAGGAATTTAATTGGATGGTTGAACAATGTCATCTTGGCAACAAAGTTCTACTAAATGTACATCATATGAAGTGTAACATGTGGTCCTTTCTGGTGAAGTTTAGATAAATCAATAGATTGTTGTTCAAGGATGAAGATTAAATAATTTTACCACTTTGGTTTATATATTTGCAAGACCTGTATCAATGGTAATATCATGCATATGTCATGGCTTTTAGGATGTCACATAGCTTCTCCCAGGCTGACTGAGATATGTGGTTATGTGTCATTCGCATCAAAATGTGGAAGCCACATATAGACATTTCTTAAGGCAAATCACAGATCCTTAGCTGTGGGATTATGGGTCTCAGTTTGCCTTCGACATTGCAGTTTAAGGTAGTGGAACAAGTAGCCAACCCACACCCCCACATCGTCAATCAAGGGGTGAATGGAGAGTAGGACCGAGCAGTTACTTCTGAGTATCCAAAGGCTTCCTGGTGACCCTTTTTAGTGGTCTTGGTGGAAGAAATGAGGAGAGTAGACATAGCCTCTGCCTGTCTTTCCACCCTCACTTGCAGCGGTAGATGAAAGGAGGAGCTTTACGGGAGGAGGTGCAACGTTGCAACCTGCGAAAGGAGAAACATCAGACCACTGGTTCCTCAGCGCTGACTCGCGTCACAATGGTGGAGGAAGCACTGGGGACTAGCACTCACGGGTGAGGAGGAGACTCGGCGGTGCTGGTGTCCTGGAGGCGGCCAGAGCCCTACCGAAGCCATGAGGGCCTGAGGAGTACGAGCTCTTTCCGACACGAGGAAGGGCGAAGTGACACAGGGAGACGTCGGGTGTGGAGATAAGGAGGAGCAGACGACGACAGATTGCTTGTAGGCATCATGTGATCTGAAGACCTGCTAGCTGCCTCATCCACCGAAACAAACACTGGTAGCGGAGACCAAGCAACGATGTCAGCGTAGGGCAACGATGGCTTCGTGGAGGAGGACGCAGTGGCAACAACAACCTGAAGAGGTGGTGGGGAGGTAGAGCCCAATTGAGAGAACTGAGTCCCGTTAGATCTGGGCTCTGAGGCAGCTGCTCTCGCATGCACTGAGAACTGCAGGAGACGGGGGCATCGAGAAAGTTTGCTGCAGAGATGGCAGTTATTGCTACCATGACGACGACTTTCCACGACATGACAGAGCCGCGCAACGCGACCCTGAGAATGTGTGAAGTGAGAGGGAGAGACGAAGACCTGGTCGTGTTCCCAAAACCGGCCAGCTCAAGCTTTTGAGTTGTGCCCTTATAAGCCACGTGGCATTACCCGATTGGCCACATGAGGTAAACAATCAGAAATTACTCAGTTCTTCAATAAATCACAGTAATGAGCTCAGTTATAAGAAAAATATGTATAATATACCGAAATTCCCAGAAAAATGAGTAGAACACAGTAGAATGATAATATTAGGCTTTTGATGAATTTCTATCAATAATATCATGTAAGATATGTAATTCTTAGTTCGTGGACAATAAATATCAAAGGATAATATAAAATTATGAAAAAATGTCAGTAACTCCATAATAATGTTTATAGTGCACCTGATGTCAGTGATGATCATGTTGATGCACGAAATTATGTAATTTTCTCTATATGGCTAATTAGGGCTAATAACCCTAAGTTAAATGCAATATATATATATATGTGTGTGTGTGTGTGTATATATATATATATATATATATATATATATATATATATATGCTCAATAAATGATGAAATTTACAGAAAACTCTCATATATGTAACTGGGAGATATATATATATATATATATTTGATATCAGTTATATACATGAAATTCATGTTATATGAAGAGCACCCATAATATAGGTGATGTAACCCTAATATGGTTAATGAAAGTGACATAATGTTAAATATGTTCACATAATAATGGGACACATGAGTATATCCAATTGATAAACTATAATCTGAAATATGACATCAGTAAGATAAATATAGGATAAGAATGCAAGTGATATGGAAATATACTAAAGAGATAAGGTAAACCCTAAAATGGATATAACTAGGGCTATGATGATGAGAACCTGATGATAATACATGATCTTGTCTTAATCAGGTTTAACAAAGATATAGATGGCATGGATATATGTGATTAGGATATCTCTTTGGAAGGTACGCCATTACCTCTTACTTGGCTTATTATACAATATGCTTGTGTTATATGTGTAGTAAAATACTTGGCATATGATATTGGATGAAATGATTGTTCTTGTATGATATGTTGCATGATTTTCCATACTTATTGCTATGAACACATGAAACATAACATATCTATTTCATTATATCTAAGCACTTCAACTCTTTGGTAGTAAAGTGCTGGAAAACAAGTACTTCAACTCTTTGGTAGTAAATTACTTGGAAGTGATCCAACTCTTTGGTAGTAGATCATAAAGGCCTTAATGCATTCAACTCTCAGGTCATAAATGCATGGATGATATAATAGAAAATATGTTTAAAATATGTGTTCTCTTTTGTTGTTGGACATCTTTGTGTAAGTATATGATTTTCTTATATTTCTTTATAACTACCAAGTATTAGTTTTATCTTATTGCTAAGATATAATGAGAGGTATATAAAAGACACATAGGCATACTCAGTACAATATTCTTGATTATTGTGCTGACGTGTACCGCATGAAATCTTTTGTTTAGGTTGTGGTTATGCTCTTGAAGATCCAGGATAGTGAGAGTTGTGTGGTGAGCTGATGTACAGGTGGACCTGTTGTCTTAAGATCCTGTTGTTTAGTTGTAGTACATGTATATGTAGAAGTTTGCTGTTCAATATGTAATATCTAATGTTATAACAATTCATGTTGTAATTATATGTTGAATGGTGAACCTGTGTGTATGGTTTTATTATTGTTCATGTACATGTGCTATTGATTGTTTAATTCCTTTTGACTTTCTCTGATTTTCTTCTTCTTAGCCCTGTGTGGGATGTTTAAATTGGGATTTTCGCTGAGGTGAGGGTTTCAATTTGGATGTCACACATAATATTAAGTTTTAGAAAATTCGGGGACATCACAGGTGGTATTAGAGCATGAACAATAGCAAAGCCTGACATTTGCTCATCATGTAACTCAAAACTAAAGAACCTTAAACCTTAATAATCTTTTAGGGTTAGATTAGTCGTCTTTTAGAGACTAGATCTGACCTAGCCTCTAGGTTAGTGCCTAGATGTCCGAGAACTAGGTCTAGACTAGTGCTTGTTGTATGGCAAGTCCTTAGATGTCGTTCTTTCCTTGTAGTGCAGTGGTATGGGACGTTGCACTATTTGGAAATGATGTGCATCAAGGGAAGAGAAACCCTTGACATATGGCGATTGTTGTCTAGAGTAGCTACACTAGTCTACACCATGTTCTCACCATTTTCACTAGTTTTCATGACATTGTACTCTCTACTATGTGTGGGACACTCATTTTTAGGATTTGGTTTTGGATTCCAATCAGGATCGAACCGTGATAGTTTTCTCTGACGCTTGTTTTATCAGAGAAAAACTATATAATATTTTATTATGTATATGTATTACAAAAATGTGTCCCCACACATGTACGAGTAGGAGGTCGTCATGCAACCTAAGTGAAAGTGAATGGCATCAGTCTAGAAGAGAGTGTAGTTCTAGATTAGATGTCTAGAGCCTTGTTTGATATATTATGATAGATGGAATAGATGATATAAGTTTTGATGATATGATGTAAGTCTTATATAGAAGACATAAGATGTCTATGGTGATATATGTTTGTCTTTGAGGTCCCAAGTTTAGTTTGAGGATGCAAGATGAGTTTTGATGATGCAAGTAACTAGGATTTTATGTGATAAGTTATGTTAAGTTAAGAGAAGATGTGAGTCAACATGAGCCTCAAGCTCTTTTATAAAGGAGGACCTCTAGTGTTGGGACCAATTTCGGGGTTAACTCCAGAAAGAGTGAGACCCATTGGGAGAAGGTTAGAGAACCTAAACTCCAACATATGAGAATTATGAGATATCTGATATGTCCTAAACTAGACTACTCCTGAGTGATTGAGATGAGTTACTTTATGCATGATTCCTATGGTTTTCTTGAACCCTAGATGTCCTTGGGAGGATCAAACCCTAAAGATAGAGAGAGAGGCTCGATATATGTGTGCAAGTGGAAATGAATATGAGAACTTGCCATCTGGGTGAGGGAGAGAGCCCAAGACCCTGGAGGAGGTAGCTATGTTAGTTTTTGTGAAGCCTCATGCTCGGGTTGGTGGTTTCCCGCATAGGAATCTAGTGGTGTATATAAGAGAGTTTTTTGTAAGCGTATCTCTTAGGAGAAAGACCTATGAAGAGTATGTCATAGCATGTTTTGGTTTGTGCTTATGTGGCTAGAGCTAGTAAAGCAATCGACTAGTACCAATGAAGTAATCTGAGAACCCTAGACTAAGAGAGGAATGATAATGTATATGCATATGAGATACTCATAGAGTTGAGTGAGCTCAGAGAGACTGAGCATGTTACTACCCTCGTGATAAGGGTTAGGACCTCAATTGGGCTAGATAATGTTTTGATATGTGATTTACAAGCCACTCACATAAGTTTGTTAGCACAACCAAAATATAATATATGTAATGATGTGATCTAATCTTGATATGCTTATATAGACATGATATGATGAAAAATTAGAGATGATCTGATAGATCTCTATGTATAAATGGTTAACTGTATACATAAATAATGATGATAATGTGATATGGCTGGATAATCTTGTGATGAAATCAATAGTAAATTTTACAATTTACTATGAGCAATGAAATAAGATCATATGAATGAATCAAGTTAAATGAGGTGTTAATCTTAGTTCTTAATAAACATGAAAAATATAGTTTGATAGTTGATACAACATAATGTTTATGATACCTTGATGTGTGAGTTAACGTGGCTAACTCCTTTAGAAAATGTTAATATGATGTGAGAACCCTAATGCATGGCTAAATATAAGGAAGAAAATCTAACATATGAGATATATAATGACATAACTAGAGTTTCTAAACCCTAGTTTGAGCCTTCTATGAAGTGATGTTTCACCCTAGATGCTTTAAAACACCCTAGTAGTGCTTTGGATACATGGTTTAGGTAACCTTTCTGGGTATGTTACACATAGGATAGTGCCTACATGTGGATAACGATAAGATAAGGTTTCCCCTAGAAGTGCGAGTATGGCTTTCTTTCAAGGATGAAAGTTCTTTTAAGTTGTATATGATGTGACAAAGTGGTTTCTGGCTTAATTCCGAGGATGAAATTTCTTTTAAGGTGTGTAGGTTGTGATGAAGTCAACTTTTGAAACCTTTTGAATGATAAAAGACATAAGTAAAATAATTTCTCGATCTATATTAAGAGTACCAAGTGGTATGATGAACGTTGAAATTACAATGATGTTGATATCATGACTGAGATCCCTATATTTAATGTCTTTTAGGAATTTAATTGGATGGTTGAACAATGTCATCTTGGCAAAAAAGTTCTACTAAATGTACATCATATGAAGTGTAACATGTGGTCCATTACGGTGAAGTTTAGATAAATCAATAGATTGTTGTTCAAGGATGAAGATTAAATAATTTTACCACTTTGATTTATATATTTGCAAGACATGTATCAATGGTAATATCATGCATATGTCGTGGATTTTGGGATGTCACATGGCTTCTCCCATGCTAACTGAGATATGTGGTTATGTGGCATTCACATCAAAACGTGGAAGCCACATATATACATTTCTTAAGGCAGATCGTGGATCCTTAGATGTGGGATTGTGGGTCTTAATTTGCCTTCGACCTTGCAGTTTAAGGTAGTGGAACAAGTAGCCAACCCACACCCCCACGTTATCAATCAAGGGGTGAATGGAGAGCAGGACCGAGCAGTTACTTTTGAGTAGCCATAGGCTTCCTGGTGACCCTTTTTAGTGGTCTTGGTGGAAGAAACGAGGAGATTAGACATAGCCTCTTCCTGTCTTTCCACCCTCACTTGCAGCGGTAGACGAAAGGAGGAGCTTTGCGGGAGGAGGTGCAGTGTTGCAGCCTACAAAAGGAGAAACATTTGGCCACTGGTTCCTCAGTTCTGAATCACATCACAGTGGTGGAAAAAGCACTGGGGACTAGCACTCACATGTGAGGAGGAGACTCGGCGGTGATGGTTTCCTAGAGGCGGCCAGAGCCCTGTTGAAGCCATGAGGGCCTGAGGAGTACGAGCTCCTGTCGACACGAGGAAGGGCGAAGTGACGCAGGGCGGCGTCGGACATGGATATAAGGAGGAGTAGACTGCGATGGCTTGCCTGCAGGCATTGTGTGATCTGAAGACCTGCTAGCTGCCTCATCCACCGGAGCAAACACTGGTAGCGGAGACCAAGCAACGGCGTAAGAGCAGGGCAGCGACAACTTCATGGAGGAGGACGTAGTGGCAGTAGCAACCTAAAGAGGTGGCGGGGAGGTAGAGACCAATTGAGAGAAACGAGTCCCATTAGGTCTGGGCTTCGAGGCGGCTCCTCTCGCGTGCACTGAGAACTGCAGGAGATGGGGGTGTCGAGCAAGTTTGCTGCAGAGATGGCAGTTATTGTTGCCACGACGACAACTTTCCACAGCATGATGGAGCCGCACAACACGACCCTGAGAACGCGTGAAGCGAGAGGGAGAGATGAAGATATGGTCAAGTTTGCAGAACCGGCCAGCTCAAGCTTTTGAGTTGTACCCTTATAAGCCACGTGGCATTACCCGATTGGCCATATGAGGTAAATAATCAGAAATTACTCAGTTCTTCAATAAATCACAGTAATTAACTCAGTTATCAGAAAATATGTATAATATACCAAAATTCTTAGAAAAATAAGTAGAACGCAGTAGAATGATAATATTAGGATTCTAATGAATTTCTGTCAGTAATATCATGTAAGATATGTAATGCTTAGTTCGTGGATAATAAATATCAAAGGATGATATAAAATTATGAAAAAATATCAGTAACTCCATAATAATGTTTATAGTGCACCTGATGTCAGTGATGATCATGTTGATGCACAAAATTATGTAATTTTGTCTATATGGTTAATTAGGGCTAATAACCCTAAGTTAAATGCAATAAATATATATGCCCAATAAATGATGAAATTTATAGAAAACTCTCATATATGTAACTGGGATATATATATATATATATATATATATATATATATATATATATATAAATATCTGATATCAATTATATATACAAAATTCATGTTATATGAAGCGCACCCATAATATAGGTGATGTAACCCTAATATGGTTAATGAAAGTGACATAATGTTAAATATGTTCACATAATAATGGGACACATGAGTATATCCAGTTGATAAACTATAATCTGAAATATGACATCAGTAAGATAAATGTAGGATAAGAATGCAAGTGATATGGAAATATACTAAAGAGATAAGGTAAACCCTAAAATGGATATAACTAGGGCTATCATGATGAAAACCTGATGATAATACATGATCTTGTCTTAATCAGGTTTAACAAAGATATAGATGGCATGGATATATGTGATTAGGATATCTCTTTGGAAGGTATGCCATTACCTCTTACTTGGCTTATTATACAATATGCTTGTGTTATATGTGTAGTAAAATACTTGGCATATGATATTGGATGAAATGATTGTTCTTGTATAATATGTTGCATGATTTTCCATACTTATTGCTATTAACACATGAAACATAATATATCTGTTTGATTATATCTAAGCACTTCAACTCTTTGGTAGTAAAGTGATGGAAAACAAGTACTTCAACTCTTTGGTAGTAAAGTACTTGGAAGTGATCCAACTCTTTGGTAGTAGATCACATTGTGAAATGATCCAACTCTTTGGTAGTAGATCATAAAGGCCTTAATGCATTCAACTCTCAGGTAGTAAATGCATGGATGATATAATGGAAAATATGCTTAAAATATGTGTTCTCTTTTGTTTATGGACATCTTTGTGCAAGTATATGATTTTCTTATATTTCTTTATAACTGCCAAGTATTAGTTTTATCTTATTACTAAGATATGATGAGAGGTATATAAAAGACACATAGGCATACTCAGTACAATATTCTTGAATATTGTGCTGACGTGTACCGCATGAAATCTTTTGTTTAGGTTGTGGTTATGCTCTTGAAGATCCAAGATAGTGAGAGTTGTGTGGCGAGCTGATGTATATGTGGACCTATTGTCTTAAGATCATGTTGTTTAGTTGTAGTACGTGTACATGTAGAAGTTTGTTGTTCAATATGTAATATCAAATGTTGTAACAATTCATGTTGTAATTATATGTTGAATGGTGAACATGTGTGTATGGTTTTATTATTGTTCATGTACATGTGCTACTGATTGTTTCCTTTTGACTTCCTCTGATTTTCTTCTTCTTAGCCTTGTGTGGGATGTTTAAATTGGGATTCTTGCTGAGGTGAGGGTTTCAATTTGGACATCACACATCAGATTAAGTTTTAGAAAATTTGGGTACGTCACAAACACAGTGTGTGTTAGGTCAAATATGAGCTGCACTTTTGTTGAATATGAGTTATTAACCCTAGATCTTATGTGATATTTTTATATTTTTAAACTAATCAGACATTATTTGAAACTCATAAGTGTAAAAGACAAGTTCTAGTGGATTCATATGGATCTCAATAAGAAGAAGAAAAAAATCAACTTTTTGTTGTCTACTTTGGTCTAAAGATAAATCAAATTTATTTGAAACTACAAGTAGATCTATGATTATAAAATAAAAGTGAAAATTAATGTAGATAGATTGAATTTTAACCATGATAAATGATGGTAATATGAAGAAAATCATCTAGATTGGATCCTTATTCTTCCTAGTCAATCTTTGTCTTCACTAGAAATAAACACATACATGGAAATTGGATTCCACTAAATCGGATGTCAATATTTCCCTAACTCAATTATCCATGGAAAGAGAGTTAAGGACATGCAGATTTACTGAGCACCATCTATCTCAAAGAAAATTGTCTGTTCGCATTATGGTAGCACAACCAAGAGACTTAAAAAAACTAGTGTAAGTGTTAATAATATAACTAAACTCAAATATAAAAACATATTTTCTCATTACCCAAATGAATCATAACTATTGATATTGTTTTAACAAGATGACATAATCTAATACTTCTATTAGACATATTATGCTTGATGTCTATTTCTCATATTTGAACAAAATAAACTAATTTAATTTAGCAATTAGTCTATATTTTAAGTAACTTAAGTCCTAAATTATTATGAAAATTTATTCAAGATTATAAAACTATTAGTATCAAAATTCTATGGACATGTCCCATTTAATGTGAGTGCAATAAAATTGTAGAAATACACCAAAAATCTATTAGGTTTAATATTTACTCATCTAACTAATGAATAAGGTTAGCTTTGAATCACAAACTACTTTTTCAAGTGTAGTATGGCAATATTTTCTCATTATGGTTCTCAAACATACTAGGTTGGTGTACTTGCTTGTATTTGTGACTTTTTTGTGTTTACCCTAATTCCAACTCAAAATACATAATAACTTTACTCATCATTCTTAAAACATATGGGATAACAAGGCACATCATACATGATCCCCAATATATTGATGACTTACACTCTAATCACTAAAAGAATATGGTTGGATCTTTCATCCTAGATCACGTAGATTAGGCTTGGTTAACGACATCATACTTCCTTATCATGTCCCTTATGTTAGAAAGCTCTTATCATGGTTTCTAGACATGCAATTATTTTATTCATATGAATGGGTTCCATATGCTAATGTAAACTTATATATATATATATATATATATATATATATATATATATATATCATGGACAACTATGATCCCTATGGTATTTTCTAAAATCATGTTGGGATTTCTAGTCCTTGTTGGGGTTGTTAATCCATGAATCTTGTATATTCATCATAACTAGAGACATCAAATAAACTATAATGTGTTAAGCTTATACTTTATGATATTTACTAGACCAATCTTATTTATAGTACATTTCATCAACCTAATACATGTATTACATATCCTAAGAAATCAATCAAATATAAACATCAAACTCTCAGTAGAGGTCCAGAATATTAGTGAGAACATTCTTATGAATTAATTGATATATCATACTAATCTTTTTCATCATATTAGAATCCTTTGTGAAATTTACAAGATGAAAATCCAATATGAAATCTAAAAATGTCATTTACCTTGTTACTTTCTTATTATTAGAGATCCAGTGTGGGATCTATTTCAATCTTGATCTGATTGCCCCATTCAAAATGACATTCCTATTGTAAGGAGTGGGACCCGATAGGGGATCCATTCTCTACTTAATTTGAGTAATAAACCAATCTATCCAAACATACTACCAAGCATGCTAGAATAGGTGTATTTTTTCATTTCTCAAATAGTGGTATAAAAGACCAATGTATAGAAACATAATAATAAATCATGAATATATTCAATTTTACAAAACTAAATCATCATCTTGCACTTGGGGTTTACATGAAAGCTAAAAAAATTAGGATCTAAGTAGAGGGTTTTCAAAACTATCTCAAGTCCAACTCCCAGCTGCTTAAGCAATGCCCACGTCTTCATGCCATATTTACCATGTCCTACAACTGGGTTGTAATCATACACCACAAGAGAAGGAAAAATGTAGAAATTAGGCATAAAATATGGTACATGCAATAAAACATAGATTGAGAAATGTAAGGGAAAAACACATCATATATAACAAGGCATCTCATAGAAGATGAAAAGTTTTATCCAAGTGAATATCAAACAAATATGAATTTCAATGAGTTGATAGACATAAGAGATTTTTTTCCTTAAAGGAATGACACAATAGTAATATCACAATCACAATCATATATAGTTTCATAGCGAGTAACAAGAATACAACCATATACTAAATAGTAGGGTAGGAATCCTTATGCATTCCATAGCAAAGGTCGGGACTAAAACCTTAGAGCCAAACAAATTATAGTAACTTGTAGGGGAATAAAACCCAGTGCATGGTAGGGGAATAAAACCTAGTGCCTAATATGTGGTAGGGGAATAAAACCAATGCCTAGCTGGGGTATAAGACCCAGTGCCTAAATATCTAAAATTGGTAAGGAAATAAAACCCAGAGCCTATATGGTGTCACCAATTATAATTATAACTTGTCAATTGCTAATTCAAATAGAGGGTATAGTCATGTTCAAATAAAGGATGAGATCATAGAATTGATATCAATGTAGCCATAGTACCCAATAACAAGTATTCAATCAATTCCACAAGTAAGATACAACAAATGATCATAAAAGTCCACAACCTAAGAAAAAAGTTTTCAACATGATATAAGATGATCAAGATATAAATATGAGTCTATAAAGAATATCCATCAAAGTAATCTTATCATAAGATCAAAATGAACAGATAATCTTTTACATGAAACAAATTCCAGAAGAGAGAGTAGTTGAGTAGGCTCATTTCTCCATATGACAAGAGAGAGTGGGAATACAGGTGATTTTTGAATATCATGAATAGGGATGAAACATACCTCATATGTGTATTACCAAGTCAGGATCAAACCCTAGATCCACATCAGGTCCACAAGCCATCTATTAAATGCATATATGAAATTAGGGTTAAGTTTAAATTAATTATAAAAACCTTAAAATGTGTCTTTCTATTATAAATGAATTTGATTATCAAAACCATCTAATCTTGTAGATTATATTTTTCTAAACCCTAGAATATTTTACTTTATTTTTCTGACTCATTGATTATTAGATATGAATTTTAGAAATATTATCCAACTGAGGAAAATCTTGGAAAATTACACATTATTCAATTGTAATTTTGTGATGAAACTAGAACCCTTGAGAATATTATAATTTTCTGATTTTAAAACATATTTTGTTTGATTGCTATGACCTATGCTTTATTTATTGTAATTTTACAAAATCAAGCCAATAACAAATCACCAAAAAGCAACATGTATACACCCCATATGCATTTAGAGAGGCAAAGCCCAATAAAAGTGTACCTATAAAACGTGGACACATAACCCCAGGCTCACTTAAGACAAAACATGGCCAATAGGGTAACTAAGCGTGAGATGTTGGAAGTACCCCTTAGTCCAAAACTAATCAAAGCCATAAATAAGGAAATTTATATACAATTACACCTGCACATCTTTTGTTATGAATAACTTGAAGAAAAGCCACCATGAGAACAAATTGAGAATCATATTTTAGTTTTGAGTGGAAATCAAGGCTCATTGGCTATTCCACTTACTTCCTGATGCAACGAAAAACTCATCGACCTAAAATTTGGTGATGATGGAAGCCATGAGGCCCAAAGAACATCCACCATAATTGATACAGAGAAGAAACTCAACAAACTAGCATAAGGGGGAGAAACAATAAATTGGTTTCCAAGGTGACTTTAGAAAGTCTCGTCAAACACAAAGAAGGTGAAAATAAAGATTTTGGTAGTGAAAGGATCAACATTTCTAGAAATATTAAAAAGAGGTAAAAAGAGGGACGTTTGGATACCATGAGGAGAGGTCAAGTCGGAGGGGGAATAAGCTTCATAGATCCATTGTCCACAATTCCAAACCTTATCCCAGTCTTGCAAAGGTATATGACTTTGCCAAGAATTTGCAACTGCCTCAAAGGATATGTGTTGTTGGGAGGTCACCTCTGAGGTTACACAAGGAGACTTGGGTGAGTGGGGTGATCTCTGGTGGCGATGCTAAGGTTTTGAGGGAGTTTTTAGTTGTATGATGGTATCAGGTGGTAAGAAGGTGGAAAGGGAAGAGAGAGTAGGGGAGAAATAGGGGAAGAAGGGAGGCCATGATGATTCAATATTTATAAGATGTGAAACCCTAGAAAACCAGGGATCCCAAAGTGCGGAATCAAAATATGGATGCAACTTAGAATAAATCATGCAATAATGAAGAAAGATGAGGGATAAAACACTAAGGAAAGTTATGTGCTACATTCTCGTGAAAATAGGCATACTTGCTTAAACCCACTAGGGTTGAAGAAAAGTGAAGGACCACACGATCAAAATCCAACATTAGCACGAGAGTCTGTGTTTCACAGGGGAAAAGGAAACTAGCATGACTACA
This sequence comes from Alisma plantago-aquatica, assembly GCA_963693085.1. NCBI lineage: Eukaryota > Viridiplantae > Streptophyta > Magnoliopsida > Alismatales > Alismataceae > Alisma > Alisma plantago-aquatica. The sequence goes on along the minus strand of OY856412.1, from coordinate 333,209,783 downwards.
ATAAATTTAGATAAACTTAAGTAAAGCCAACAAGTGAACTGTGTGGCAAAGAAATTGTGATTTAAAGCCAAAACTATATTCAGATACATATTAGGAAGGTATTATTATTAGAATTTTTCTTACCAATTGAATTTGGATATCTAGGGTTATTCAATTAAGCTGAAACTTGGTACCCTATCTAATTGAGAACCACAAAAAGTAAGTTTTAGGTTAGATTTAATTTTTAAGACTTCCTTTTATGATGTTTTATATAACTAGGGTTTAACTCGTTTATCTTAATATAAATTATTATACATCAAAATAATTATCAATATTTAGGACTTAGAGTCTAACTATCATCATTTTTATACGATGCAGGTAACATGATATTATATTATATGAATTATGACATTGTACTCATTAATCCCATTATGTCTGTTAATTCCAAGATTAACTAAAATATTACATATTAAAACATGCTAATGATATGAACCTCCATTTATTGTTACATTATATCTATTAATCACATATTGTCCACATTGATCATTCATTTATATTTATTCCCCTATGATTGCCAACTATGCACATTTAAGTCTTTGGTTTCATATTAATGTATGATGTGACATGCAGTAACATTTATATATTAATAGATGGGTTATTAGGTCTATTCCATATGTATTGAGATATTTTATGTGATAAAACTACTAATGTTTCTCATGTTTACATGAATGTCATCCTGAATGTATTATAGGATTAACAAACTCTGACTTTATATGTGGGCTCAACATGTTCTTTACATCATCACATGAGAGTTTATAGGTTCAGAATATGGTTATATGTTTAGGTAAACTTTGTTGGTTTATACATGAGTTACATGTGTATTTAACATTCACTAATGTATAAACTAGTGTATTAGTGTTTAAGTGTATCCTTGTATGACAAAAGACAGAGATCTAGGCATGAAAACATCCTTTCCTTGTGATTAGGGTTACTAGAGTCAAAATGCTAGGTTTTAATATGTTGCCCCTATACCCTACCTCTTGTATTCCACAACATGTGTATCTTAGGGTGTGATCTCCTACTTCGCACATAAAGCTAAAGACAATGTGATGAATGAATCCATGCGAGAATGATTTGTTCCACCTCTACCCTTTGGCATGGGCTGGGTACTTATCATCCTATGTGTCATCCTTAGATAATGGAAGGGCTCGAAAAATCCCCATAGGAGTGACCAACACCATTGTGTCTATGCCTCTAGATGTTGATGGAGTTTCTTATCACTGGAGTACCACCACAATCACATGCTTTAGTGATGAATAACCACTTATCCACACCATAGTGTAAGTAACCATGTTAGTTTCCACCTCCGTCTTGGTCACATTACTTAGGCCTCCAATATCCCAAATGTGAGATGCCTTGATATTCCCATATAGTGAAGGTGGTAGCCCTAAAGTGGAGCAAGAGTTGACTGAAAAAGGAGCTTTCCTTCCCAATACCCATCATTCTAGGACAAATACTCGAGATCCTTCTTTGATATATGGGGAATAAAATTCCACACTCTACTTGTTAGGGAAAGTGCTCAATTCCCATAGACAAGTGTTGTTCCCCCTTCTATAGTGGTTGGGTATGACATCCTTCCTCCCCCTTTCTCTCTTCTTCCTGGTGTCATTGAGATCACATGACGATGAGTATTTTTTGGTTCCCACTAGAGATCCCCCTCATTACTAAAGAACCACTCAAAATCGATGCTGCAATAGTAATCGTTGGTAGACATGCTAGGGAGTGAAAAGATTGTGTCCCCCAAAATTGAGGCTATAGACCTTGTATGAAGAGTCATTGGATAATCTCAACGAACTAAGGTTACTTCCTTAAATCAAAGTCCTAAATAAGCATACATTTTTTTACTCATGGAGGTTGAGGTATTCTCTTATTGGCTCCTTCATTTGTGAATCTCAAAGATGACTGGGCCATCTTTAGATGTAGATATAAGGGTGGTAACTCACTACAACTCTACATCCTTAAAAACTAAATCCCATCTTCTTTCATGAGGGTTGGTGGTTGTATTTCTATGGCCATGATAGAAAGCTCTAAAAGATAAATACTATAATAAATTTTAAATTTATCATAAACTTATAAAATCACATAAAAGAAATATTTTTATTAGGATATTCCAGATCCACAAGACTATGTCATGATAAATAAGTATAGTTTCTACATATACTTGAGCCCAAATTAATTTTAATTCAATCACATAAAAATATAATAGTACTAAGTTATATGATTACATAATCTAATATAAAATCTCCTCATATCCAAAAATACTAAAATAATTATCAACAATCTGGGTCATTATAATCTGCCTCTATAATGGATTCAAAGTCATAAAAAGTCACTAACAAACTCATTTTTTTTGTCAACACTATCACATGGTCATTTTCAACATAATCCTATAAATATCATATTATCAACTGAGCATATCTCAAATTCACAAATAATCATTTTCAATGTGGATCATTATAAGACATTCTATAATGAGCAAAAAATAATTACAAGTCAATAAGAAATTAAATTTTCTTAGTCAACATTACAACATGTTCATTTTCAACATAATATTATAAGTAATATTACTAATTTAACACACCTCTACCGCATAATTCACTCCCCAAAACTAATTACTAGGTTAACCCATAAAAGATTTCAATCTATATTTTGTTGAAATGGTTACACATCAATAAATCTACTTACTAAATCACCCAACATTAATGAGTAATAAAAAAATAATTTCATAAAGTGATCTCTTGAATTGGTATACTTCCATAATTAATCATAATATGAATCATATTCTTTTAATGTAACTAAAATCACTCTCTAGGTCTTGGGATAAATAAATCACATCACTTCATCCCTATGTGGGGTTTCAACATTTAAAATAATTCTTAACCCAACATAAGCTATGTTTTTTAATATAAACATGTATGTTCATGGATTTTTATTAGGTTGTGTTATAGAACCCCGACAATTTAGGTTTGTTACAATTATAGCGCTATTATGAAAACATCCTTGAAATTTAACTACAATATTCGTGTGAGCTACCCACCTTATATTTATGGTGGTACTACTAATTTGTTCTTCACTTCTTGATCCTTAGGTCAAATTTACATAATATTATTGTACCAAGAATAAAGGTTCATTGTTCTATAGATTACAAAAATTTAGCTGCATGGATAATTCTAAAAGAGATATATGGCCATTTCATCTCAAATTATCTCAATTAATACATGAATAGTTGTTTCTTGCATATTAAGAATTTCCAACCCATCTAGGATCTATCATATATATCAGGAGGAGGTTTTATTTCATGCACCATTGGTATGAATTATCATCTTTGATTCGCAAGAAAAAAGAGTTTGGGTAACCTACAAGAAATGTACTCTTCTCCTATCACTATCAAATGCATCAAAAAACTTGAGGAATGTGTCATTGTCTTCTTGAACTATATATGATAAACAACATAGAGTCTCATCTACAACATAGAATCATGCACCCTTGAAAACATAGAATATAGTGTACACTAGGACCATCACTTGACATTCAAGTTTTTGTATATTGGTTACAAATTAAGTTATTTCTTTAAATGGTGACCTCACATTCTGCCTAGAAAATCAGTCATCTTTGAGTATTGTAGCTCGAACCAATGCTTCATATTTTTATACAAAAAAACATTTTCATGACCGTTTTTGGGGATCATACAATACACTGAGTAAGGGTAGAAATGACCTTTTAGGATCTTTGAGTCACCATTATCTAATGGGGGATAAAATCTTTGTGTATCATCCGCTAAGGACATATCTATTCATCTTAATGGTATATGACATTCAACCTTTTCTTAATCTAAATTTATACAATATTGTCTACGAGTTTTAAAAAGAACATATGTAAGTTTGAACTTTGCTCAAGTCATCTCTAAGCATGAGTTTGAATCAAGTACATCACTTTATTGTCACTAGTGTTGTATGTAATATTAATATATTTTGATGTCTAAACTCACTTCTATTATCATTTGGTTCATGTGACTATCTATCCCAATCTCTTTGGATCAACTCTTTCACTCTCTTCTGGCATCTACATATACATAATATACATTTGAATATGACCTATCATTTCATAACTATTTGAACACCCCACTAGTACACCTGTTCCATACCACAAGCATTTCAAAGGTCAATACAAGCATCATAAGCTACTTTGATTATCATGACATTACCTCCATACTTCCAATTGATTAGTGTTCCACAACACAAACTATAAAAAAATAGAAAAGTCATTCTGTGAATATATTTTGGATTTAAAACTTAATTATAAATCATATATGTACCAAACTTGTATATGTTAATGTCTACCGCATGGCTAAACTTATAACTTGGTAACTATTATCTTTCACTAATTTCTTATATAATGAGGGCTACTAACTATCTTTTTAGATCTACATCCTAGTCCCACTATGTTTTTGGTGAGGCAAGATAATCTAAGAATGAGAAATTTTTCCTGGTGACCATCTACATAATTTCTCTTGGACCATATTACAACTTTCCAATTTCTAAATCGCATGAGTAGACACATAAACATTTATTCACATTTTATAGGGGGATTCATAAAGATGCCATTGATCACAATTATATTAGAAATAAACCATCACAAAAAATATGATAAAGGATATTCTCATTTATTGTTACCAAAGACATGAAAATTTTGAAAAAGACATCTAGTACACGATACAAAAGTCAACATTTCTGACGTAATCTCTTAAAATCATGTAGATGGTGATCCTCAAGAAAACCTCTTAAATATTCCAGTGTAATATCTATATTGTCTATTCTTCTAGAAGGTCAGTACCTATAAACATCTCGGCCCCAACCATGAACAAATAGGATTTTTTTGTTATAGTAAGTAGTATTGAATTTCAAACCAGTAAAATGTGAACAATTTCTATAAATGAAAAATGTACTAAATGTTGATTGTTGTAAATCTGAATCGAGGTCTCTTTTATTTAAGTCCTCCAGATTTGGCACAAAGTGTGATCAGTTGAAACTATAGTGTCCTTTGTTTGGGGGGGGGATCATCTATTGACACTGAAGTGTCCTCTGTTGGCACAAGGTACCCTTTGTTGATAATGAAGTATCCTCCATTCAAGTAGGCACCCTCTATTGACACTAGAGTGTATTCTATGGGTGTACAACTCCCTCTTTTGTAACAAATCTCCCTTTGAATGACCTAAGTCCTGTCACTAGGACTTATCATATAATGTTAACTTATATTTTTGTTAATTAATCATCTAAAATAAAATTATATCTTTATCAAAATCAAAATTTGAGAGCTCTCTATAAAACTAAATAGGAATATATTATATGGATACTCATAATATGGGTAAACTAAAAATCTAAAATATGATATTCTTATAGTTTGAGTGAACCTTAATTTGAGATTCTTATTTAAGTGTATGATTTAATCAAAATCTTTTGTCAAATACTTCATCTTTGATGTCTGATTCTAAAATCTTACCTAGAAAAAGAAGTGTTTAGTAGAATAAAGTAACTTAAATCCTAGATTTCCAAAATCTAAAATTTTTGTTGAATAACAATAGAAAACTAAAATATAAGTACTTAAAGAATGACAAAATATGCACTTCACATCTAAATACTTAATATTGTAAAGTTACGTAAGTCCTACATTAGTTATAAGAATGTATATACAAAAAAAATCATAATAATATTGAAATTCAATGTACATGGCCGAGTTGCTTGGAGTGTGCAAGATATATCCTAATTTGTATTATAAAACTGGTAATGCCTATAAATCTCCTATAGAAACACACCAATTCTCTATTAGATTTCGAATTTAATTTTATAACTAAAAATCTAAACCCAAAATTAACTTTATAACTAAAATTATAGATGGAGATTTGACTTCAAATCATGGCATAATGTTTGGGTGATATTTCATCATTATATTTCTTTGACATATTGGGTTGGTCTACTAGTCTATACTTTCATATTTATATGTATTCACCCTAATTCCAACTGAAACACATTGTGATTATATCATCCTTCCTATAACTTGATGTGCTATCCATAATCATCATTAATTTCTAATGACCCTCATTATTTTATAGATTACATTCTAACCACTGGACTAGGTTAAAAACATTTGTTTGAAGTGTTCATCTTAGATCACTCAATTTAATCATCATTTATGATATCATAACTCATTTTTATGTTCCTTAAGCTACAACGATTGTAACATCCCAGGATTTGAGGCCTCAGATGACAAGATCTTAAAAGGAATGATTGGACTATCCATATCACCAAGGTGCACCTCCTTTTCTGGGAGCCCATCACTAAAGAACTCCATAGTTAAGCGTGCTCATCTTGGAGTAGTACTAGGATGGGTGACCAGTCGGGAAGTTGATCATGGCTTACATGTCAGTGTGGACAAAGTACGCAGTTAAGGCTAGTGGTGGTCTGTGGGGCCAGTCGTCATTCCTGAAACTCTACTAGAGCCTAGGGCAGCTGGCCCAGGTGTATGAAATGGTATCAGAGCCAACTCCCCTCCAGTAGGTGGGGCCCACATGGGCATGTGACATGCCAGTCTTGAGCCATGCGGTCCAGGAAAGTTGGAAAGGGCAATCTGCAGAGATGAGATGGAGCCACCCTTGCGCTGGTTGCCGTGGATGGGAGCTGGGTGTCCATGGGCCATTGTGGGTCTGCACTGAAATGGGGTCAGATTATAAGGCCATATAGTTGAGCCTTGATGAGGACGTCAAAAGTCTAAGTGGGGGAGATTGTAACATCCCAGGATTTGAGGCCTCAGATAACAAGATCTTAAAAGGAATGATTGGACTACCCATATCACCAAGGTGCACCTCCTTTTCTGGGAGCCCATCACTAAAGAACTCCATAGTTAAGTGTGCTCATCTTGGAGTAGTACTAGGATGGGTGACCAGTCGGGAAGTTGATCCTGTCTTGTGCATCAGTGTGGACAAAGTGCGTAGTTAAGGCTAGTGGTGGTCTGTGGGGCCAGTCGTCATTCCTAAAACTCTACTAGAGCCTAGGGCAGCTGGCCCGGGCATATGAAAGATGTTATAACCTCATTTTCCAAAACATGTAATGAGATTTGTGAATTTCCTTTAAAAGATAAATAAGATCAATGTTTGATTTCATGGTTTGATTTGAATGAATTTTGTGTATAATAGACTTGCATGCTCTCTGATGGGCCTTATTGGCCATTAAGCCCAATTGAAAGAAAAAGAAAGGAAAAAGGAATTCAATGGGATAATGGAAATATAAGAAAATGGATAAAGGATGATCAAAAGGCTAAAAGATAATTTCCCAAAATAGGATTTCGAGTTATAAAGGTTCCTTGGGGTTCAAGGAACTTAGGATAATTATATAATAACAAGGGAAATAAAGAATAAATGGAAAATATGAATAAAAGGGTGTTTTCTTGCAACTAAAGAAAAGGAACTGTTTGATTAAGGTAATGATCCCAATTTTTGCAGGATGATAGATAAAAACATAAAAGAGTTTCCCCCAAAATTTGAATAAAAACGGACTTAAGAATTGGGAGTTATGGTTTTTCCAAGTTATCATTAAATTGGGAAGATAATTCAAATATTTGGAAATCTTTCCTTTTTATGTTTGAGCGCGGGCGATGATGGCCGTTGGATCTTGATCCAACCAACCCAGCTCATCATCTAGAGTCCCACTGGGACACGAACTATAGCCGCCCACATGGTATTTTCCCCTCATGTTTCAGATCATAGCAGAGCACGAGCAATTATGGGAAGTGTCCCATTAGGTTCGGGGGAGAGAGAGGAACATTCTCGACCCAAGGTTGCACGGCTTTCCTTGTGTCTGCACAAAATGCCCAATTGGGCTGAAGGTCATCTTAGAGGTGGGGTCAGAAACCCTAAAGAGGACCCCCCGTACCCTATAAATAGACCATCGCTCGGGTCCTAGAACCCTAGCGATCTCGAGCGGCTAGCTATTCGGTCCCAGACCTTCCTCTCTCTCTCAATCCAAGTTTCTCCGGCAACAGCTCCGCCTTGCTCTGCCATGGCGCGAGTAGTAAGAAAAGGAGGAAGACAACGTACAGACGTCGTTCGATTGGGGATCATCGTGATCCTAGTTAGGGATCTAACGGCGTCAGGGAGCGACCGGTTAAGTGGAGTCGCTCGCGACTCTGAGCATTAGATCGAGATCCGACGACCACAGCGAGGATAAAGATCTGCTTGCGGGGTTAGTGGGGGCAATAAACGAAGAGTGCCAGATCAAGATGCGGACCAGCAGTGCATTGATCGTGCGGTCGATAAATTTCGGTAATTAGACCTCTGTAATCGAATAATCAAGAAAATTTCTTTTCCTTGCAAAATTAATAGAAAACGCTAGGATTATCCAATGAAGAAACTTTATATATGAAAGTTGGGTAGGAAAATGCATGGAACTTGATAAAAATAATTGTATAACCTGATTCTAGTTCGTTTTGCAAAAGTAATTTAATTTTCTAGTAAAATGTATTTCAAGTTAATTAGAAACCCTAATGGTACATAAAGGATGATTCTTTGTAACTTAATAGGTAAATTTGAGGATTTTCAATCTGTTAATTGATAACATGGAGTTTTCATCTATTTTGAGTACAAAGATGATTAATTTAGGGTTTATGTCTATAAATGAAAGATAAGGTTCATGGAAACCCTAATTTAGGACAAAGGAAAAAGAAACCCATGTTATTTTGAATTAAGGAAGTAAATTGCTAAATAATGATCCTAAAACTGTTAGGAATATTAAAAAGAGAGAATTTTAAGATTTTAAGTGGATTTGATGAATTAGGGTTCATGATAACTAAGAATGAAAGCAAAACTCTATTTTCCAAGGAAACCCTAAAATTGGAATAGAAACCCTAAGGAATACGATGGAATTGAATAAGTTTTGATAAAATATAGTTGGAATGTTTATTTCAGGGTTTCTGTACAATTTGCTTGCTTACTTGGATATTCTCTCTCTTCATATTTGATTATGTATTCGAATATGCAATAAGAGGTATGTGGTTACGCTTATGAATATCTCGAGTTAGTTTTCCAAGGTTTTCCGACGGTTTCATCGATGACATGAAATAACTGTTGGTTGAATTTAGTTCATGCAAACTATAATGTGGATATGACTATCACCTAATATATGTGCCTACTAGCTCAGATCTGGGTCCCCCCTGTGGCTTAACAGTTGACCTAGTATATGGCTACCTAGAGGGTAGGTCCATCAGGTCATTGAATGACTTAGTATATGGCTACCTAGAGGGTAGGACCATCAAGTCATAATGAGTTAGATATTGGGCTATATTTGGGTAGTGCCATGTGACTCTATTACCCTATGTATTGGCTACCTATAAGGTAGGACCATGGGGGTAAAGATCTACCTTTATAGAGGTATCATATAAGTGCACTACAGGGACAACTCAGAGTTGGGGATAGGTATGAGTAGTATGGCTTAAAATGTAATCTTGGTTGTTAAACGAATAATTGAATGATTACATTGGTAACATAGTTGCAAAATATTTGTTTCCCCCACATACCAACTTCGGCTGATCGATGTTTTTGTTTGTCGGCGTTTTAGGTACAAAACAAAAAGGACAAACAGTAAATCGTCATATTATGAAATACACGAATTAAGTCCAAGGAGGATTAGTTAGTTAGTCCCAGTTCTGGATAGAAGTTTAGAATTCCAAAATTTTCAAAGGTATGTAAAAGATTTTATTTATTACAACTTTTCAGTATTAGTCTAGTAGAATTTAATAATTGTTATCAATTAATTACTGAACCTTGATCCGGAAGTTGGATAAACGGCACCGACCTCTCGGCCTCCCTTAATTGGGGGTTACCAGAAGGCAGGGTCGTTACAATGATATTATCACAAAATTTTGGACGTGCAATAATCATATTGATAGGATTCTATGACCTATAAGGTTATGACTTTGTTCCAAATGCAGATATAAATGTATGCATGATTTATGGACACATAATGATCAACATGGCATTTCATAATATAATACTATGATTTCAAGTCCTAATGGAGGTTTCTAAAATGAAACTATGATATGTTGTATATTCATCACAACCAAGATATATAATAAATTCTAGATCATATTAAGGTTCTTTTGATTGCTTAAGAGATTTACTAGGAAAATCCTACGATGTATCAGTCTATATCATTAATGACATGCATGTATTTTTTTGGATGACATGGGAACCACTCCTAAGGAGCATCCATATTGATGACCCCACATTGGCAGTGTACCCCCCACTATGAGCACATCTGGGGTGACATCTTGAATTCATGCACATGCCCGATTGTGTGATTGGATAAAGGGTCATTGAGGCGTGTTTATAGAGTGTCGAACCTGGGTCCCTACTCAGGGGAGCCTGGTGCATCACCACTCATTGACATGCATGTATTACATGGTCCATGATACTAGTCAATATAAGCATTAAATTCCAAGTATATCTCCTTAATATTACTCATAAAAGTTTGAACAAAAGGATAATTGTACCAAATATTCTAAGTTTCTGAGAATTTACTATGAATTTTACAAGATGGAAGTTCAATCTCGTATTTAAAAAAATCAATTGCCATCTTTTATTTTGTAACCTCATAGATCTAGTGTGGGATCCATTTAGAGATTCACCTGGTTGACCCATTTAGAATTCCACTTGTGTTCTTCCCCTCTCACATTCTGCAACACACACATCTCTAGGGTGTCCTCCCCAACTTCAAATAAGAAACATCGAGAGATGGGTTACTCCATATGAGCAAGATATGTGTTGTTGCTTCTCTTAAGCATGGTGAGGGGAACTAGAAGCCTTTGTGGCCTGCTAAGTTTCTGGAAAGGATAAAAATATGTACTATGGAAGTGATCATCATTGTCGTAGCCCTACCATTGTCTACTATTTTAGTTTTTTGTCATAGGATCACCAACATGATCACATCCTCTGGAGGGGGATGGGAGTTTCTCCTAGTCATGGTGTATGTTACTAGGTTATTTTCCAACTCAACCCCAGGTACAAGAGCTTAGGCCTCCATGATCCAAGGTATATAAGGCCTTCATGTCTATAGTCGATGAATTTGGTGTCCATGCAGTAGAATAAGAGGTTAAAAAATGGTTTCTATTAACCTGAGACCTTTTGATGTGAAAAACATGTAAACAATCTTTTATGACACATCATGATCAAAATATGACACTGAACTTCCAGTGGGGCGTGCTTGATGCCCCTACCAAGCTTTGTGGTCCCTTATATTGAGGTTGGGTCTAACATCCTTCCTCCCCCTTTGTCTCTTGTCCCAAGTATGTCCCTTGTGTTTAGATGACAACATGGATGATTTATTTCCCATTAGGGGTCCTCCCTACTTAAATAAGGATGCCTCCATACTCTCTCACATACGTTGAGAATTGCATCCATATACAATGTCTAGTACAAAACCCATATAAGATCAATCTTACAATAAGTCTTTAATTCATCCTAAAGTCAGCAAATCATCTAAAGAAACAAATTTTAGTAGGATATTCCAAAAGTTATGAAATTGAATCACACATTATTAATAAATTGTTCTCATTTTTGTATGAATTTGATCCCAATAATAATATTTAAAATCAACAAAACAAATACCAAAATAGCAATAAGTCAAGGCTTATATATTTCAATGAAAATTGTCAACTCATATCCTAAAATACTACCAATGAAATGGCACTGGGTGGTAAAAGTGATGTTGTAAGATCGAGATCTTGTGAGTTTGAAACCCCATGGTGATAGAATGAATTAATTGTCATTTTTTTAAAAATATTATCCTAAAATGCACAATAGTTATGTTCAATCTAGATTATTATAATACACCTCTATAATGAGTTCAAGTCATAATACGTCATTGAGAGACTCAACTTTCCTAGTCAACACAACAACATAAATATTTTCAATATATTCTTGTATATATTATATGATCACATGAGCATACCTCAATTGTTTAAATCAATCTCCACAAAACTATCTACTTGATCAACCATAAAAAATACAACGCATATTTTAGTGTGACAATTTTGTACCAATAAATTGGCCTATGAAATAACACATCTTTTATAACTAACACAAACCCTAAATTCATAGAGTGATTACTTGAACTAGTATAGTTCCATCACCGATCACAATGTGCATCATATACTTGAAATGTTAACAAGATTAATCTATGGGTCTCTCAGATCATAAATCACATCACTTAACCTTCAACTGAGGTTTCAACAATCAACAACATTTTTACCCATCATCAACTTAGGTTTTTCACATCAAAAGGTATATTGGCTAATTTAGGTTCATTTGGGTTATCGAATTCTAAAATTTAGGATGTTAAAAGCCCGAACTCTGAGGTACATGAGGTGGTACTAAATATTCCCCTTACTCACTACATACCACTCAGAAGGAAAAAAGTAGTGCAACTATTAGTTTTAAAGAAGAAGGCAAGATTTAATAACTCCCCACAGATCTAATAATAACGTGCTTACCAAAAATTCTATCATATCACATTGTTAAACTTTGGTACCTTCTAGTTTACCATTAACCAATATTACTCTTACAATAACTAGTTGAACATATGCTTTGACCTATACCTTGGTTGTAAATATGTCTACTGGAAATCACACAATAAAATGATATGGTAGATTTATGTTGGGATGATGAAATATGCCCATGCATCCTTGTTCATTTTCATGATTGATTTTAGTGGATAAGCTAATGTCTTTATTGTGGCATCACAAAGTAAATTACTTATTTTGGCATATTCAACAATGTATTGCTTACATCTCGTCTTAAGAATTGAACCCATTTAGACAAATATTCTCTTGGTGACTTGCATTTTTGTGGAAGGAGGCATGAATCCAAAAGAATCATATTTTGTAGAGGTGTCATCAACAAGCATTTTATTCCCACATTGAACTTAATTTGTGAAATCTCTACTTTGTTAGGTAGGGTTGTTTCTATTTGTGAGTACAAACAGAGTTTTAGTCTTATCCACAACCTACATTTTTTCACTAGTGGATACACATAGTCCTTTAGTAAAAACATTTTCCTATATTATCAACAATGACAAACCCATATGACATAGCATTCCTCACATACTTGAGATTGACTTGGTTGTGTCTTCATTGTTTCTAATTCTACTTTTATTGTTTGACATGGAAATTGCTTTCATGTTTTCACAATGAATTGAGATTTTAGGAGGCACGTTTTCTATAAAAAAAAGTGCAATTCATTCATCCCCTTTCCATGGGGTTCCAAACTTGTTCCATCATACTACATCAACTTTACCACTCGCGTGTCACTACATTGGAAGAAGTGGTTGTTTAATTAGAGGTAAAATGGGCATAAGTTTCTTCAGACATTAAGTTTCATCCCAGATTCATTTAAAACATACAACTTAGCCTCATAGGTGTAACTTGTTTGTTGGACTTCCAGGTGACAACACCAACATTAAAAATGAATACATGTCATGATACCCAATTACTCCTATACCTATTATCTATCTAACTTGCACCACTAATTCCATCAATAACTAGAGGAAATTCTACATAATATGCCACATGGGAAAGAAGGTCCACTTATATAAGTACTCTATCTATATATCTTTTATGTTGATTCTATTGATACCACTTATGTATCTTTTTAACTCATAGACATCAGATCCAAGATCTAGTTGTGTGTCTTAATAAGATACATTGAAATTCCAATAATATGAGAGTATCTAAATTAAAAAACAATAATGCCAATATCATATTTGAACAAACCTTTAGAAGAATATTATGGAATTTTAATAGGTCTCCTTGTTATAGTCAAACCTATCAAGTAGCTTGTAAACTAAGTCGAATGTCATATGTCGATCTAATTATGATAATCCCTTAAATCATATCCGCATATTCAATATTCATTTTATCAAATTTAATTTTAGTATAACTGATAACTCTCACATTAGAACCAAAAAAATTCGTCTATGTACGAAAAAGAATGACAAATTCAATTATTTAATAATTTGTCATTGATAAACTTGTCAAATCTTTTTGCAATTAATACCATAGATGATATCACCCTATAAATTTTCCATTCTATTATTTAGTAGTTTGTGTAAAACTATTATAATTTACCAAGTTCACACTCTATTGTCGGTGTACGTTTTGTTAGATATGGCCATCTTCGGCCGAGGTACACTTTGATTGAAATTTTAACAATAAAATAAGAAAAATCAAGAATAATTGCATCAGAAATGGTTAAAAAATAGGTTTCAAGAGCAAGGTTTAATTGAAAGCATAATTCCAACCAATAGAAGTATTAAAGAACAAGTAAATAGAAATAGAAACTTATCTAAACAAGATATCAAAAAGTATGTGCCTTAGGAAAATATCACTCGACTACATGTGCGACTAAGTGTCTGCGTTTCCTCACCTAGGATTGAACATTTACACAACCATGGGCCATGTCATTCATCTTGTCTTGAACAAACTTTGACCACACCACATACTGCTATAGTGGATCGATGAGCAGGAAAAATATCAATCAAACATTAGAGCAAGAACAAGAGAATGATCATTCATGGAGTGGAACCATATCTAGATAGTGAGAAGGGTTGATGAAAAGTGCATATTTCCTAATATATGAAAATGACTATCCGGAGAGACCATCTTTCTTTGTCTCACACATGCAATGTTTTCAAATTTTATTTTGCATTTACTAATTTGTACTTAGCCTGATATGTAACCCACGTACAACCAATTACATGGAATAGCAGCTTCGTATTCGATTGAGTTCATAGCATATCCAACCATATAATTTCTTGTGCTCAATTGAGTTAACTAATCTCTCATTCATTTGAACATACCATATTCTATCAAATAGAAAACATATTAGAACAAATACATGTTGAATAAGATTTAAGTTGATACAAAAAAATCAATTAAACATTTTAGCATAAAAAACCAAAAACAATTTCCTGAGGCCAACTCCAATGTGGGATGCACGTATGTTATTCCCCCCGGTGCCCTCCTTTAATCTTTGAAAACATACGCCCACTACCCATGCAAAATATAAGGACTGATACTTGTAGATAATGTAGAACTAAAGAAACTTATTACCATACTACATACCACTCATGTTGCAACAAGTCTACTACTAGTAGGACTGTCAGCATAGTCCACATAGTGGATATATAATGAACTCTGAAACAAACTCTAAAATGAACACAACTGATGGGTATATAACAGTCATTAACTGTTTAACATAATTTATACCTAGTGTGTAAATATCATGTACTATGCATTTATATTTCTTACATTGGGCATGTACATTTCTTATACTATAAGTAAATATGTCCCTTATAGTAAGTAACTAACAATTGTTAATGGTCCAATATTTTTTCAAAGACATCTACATTTCTCATTAAAAGGGTCAATAGCTTGATAATGGGTATATAATAATAAAAATGGTTCAATAATTCTTGTATCGGGGGGGGGGGTAGATTTATTATATTGCATTAATATAAAATG
Organism: Alisma plantago-aquatica; assembly: GCA_963693085.1. Taxonomy (NCBI): domain Eukaryota; kingdom Viridiplantae; phylum Streptophyta; class Magnoliopsida; order Alismatales; family Alismataceae; genus Alisma; species Alisma plantago-aquatica. The sequence continues at coordinate 333,194,180 of OY856412.1, read as the reverse complement.
TGTACTATGAGTGGAGAGTGGGACAAGAAAAGGTTAATGTTGATTTTTTACAACCCTAATGTGGAAATGATATTAAAAAAATATCCATAATTGGAGTTAGTCAAGGAGAAGCCGGTCTAGAGGGGGTCTATGGGGGCTCTAGACCCCTCATCCCCCCAATGAGCCATTAAAATACTGAGTAAATATAGACTAAAACAAAAGACACATAGATATCCATGTTCGATTCTAATAGTGAGTACAAAGTGAATTGTAATAATAGTTATACTTCTTGTTTTTTTGCATCTAGGTCAGCAAGGTTCAAATCCCCCTCAAAACATAAATATTATTGGTAACATTAAAGTAATGAGCACTTAGATAGTGTTCCCTTGAGGTCCACTGCTATAAATATTGTCAAACAAAATAAGAAAGACATAGATTCTTTCCATTGTCACACCATGCAAAGATAATTGTAGAAAATGGAATAAAGAAAATAATGACACCTTAATACTTGTGTTGTCTTGTTTGTTTCTACAATAGTTTGAAGGGGGGATTTTCTAAGAAGTCATATTGTACTGGAGTGGTAGGAATCTCTTGCTATATTGATATTCTCCTTATCTTCATGTGGTTATTATTTCTTTAGATTTGTATTTGAAACTAAAGAAGATCATATATCTTATTATGATAAGTAGTTGATTTTATGTAATTGTCTCCATAAATTATCTCTCCTACATTGTGACAATATTCTACATTGAATTGTGGTGTTTTTTCATTTCAAATTACTTTTGTCATTTGGTTTTGTTCACCCTTTGGTACTTGTCCTGCATTTAGGAATGACTATCATTATTCTCGTTTGAGTTGTTAGGATGGAGAATACATGTTATAGTTCAAGATGATATATAACTTCTAATTTATAACATATATCACTCAACTGTAATGTAAAATTGTTTGATTCAACATATAAAAACTGAAAAGAAACATGGTGACAGTTTTATATAAATAAAAAGATAGTAATTTCATATGAAAGATCACAAGATGGAAAGATGATTTAGTCAAAACAAAAAATTACAACAGACAAGCCTAATTTTGATTTTGAATCTGTCCCAAGACTTATAAATTAAGATAGTCTATTAGATAGAACTTTTAATTTAATATATTAAATTGAGATTAAGTTTTTGAGTTAAGAATTTAATCTAGGTTAAGTAGAGGTCCATAACCGTGTAAGCTTATACAACCATCTCTACATCCCCAAGTGACGTACACATACATACATGTTCTCTAAAAAATAAGATATCAAGCATGAAAAGATCAAAGAAAATATCTGACTTTCTTGTTCTATTTGAACTTAGTATTTAGGGGGTGGTGAGAAAATTGATAGATATAGAGGGGGTTGAATAGATTATATATAAAAACCTATTCAAATTTAAAACACAATGAGGTTAGATAGAAACTTGCATAAAAAGATATGCATCAGAAATGTGAAGTAAGTTATATAGAAAAGAAGGAAAACCACAAGAGACACGTGATTTAGAGTGGTTATATCAAAAGACTTCAGTCTACTACCTGGTTATTTCCAACTATGATTTTTCAATATGTATTTTATTCCTTTTGTTTGATTGATACAAAATACAAAAAATCAATCAGTGTATTTTATGGATCAAGACGTTCCTCCTTTTCTAGCTCAAGGAGAACTTGTAGCTTTTTATAAGAAGTAGTTTCTAGTAACGCTTCCCAACAGCCTTATTTTCAAGAAGTAATTGGAAATATACTATAGAGCTGATCACAATTAGACTCCACCTTAGTCGCAGCCTTCTCATCATAAGTAGCTTCCAATAAAACATCCCAACAAGCTTCTTCTCAATAATTAGTTGGAAGCACACTATGGAGTATATTCGATCAACCTCCTCCTTGGATGGAACCTTCTTGCAAGTAGTACTGCTAAGAACAATAATGGTGAAAACAATAGGAAGAAGGAATTACAACTCTTTAAGATATCCAATATAATTTTCTCTATGAACAAGCAAGAATAAACTTTCCACAATGAATAGACCAGGCTATATTTTGGTTTAGTATGACACTACTTTGAGCTATGGCTTAGATATGAAGATATCAATATAAAATTCTCATCTTTGAGAGAGATAGTACAAAAATGATTTTCTCAAGTGTATGTCTTTCAGTTGTGGTATGTAGTGTTCATAAGGCATTCCCTATATATAGGAAACACTTAGTAATCTTCAATATATTTTTTGGGTGTGTTTAGTCCAAGATAAATGCTAAATTTTCCATTAGAACTTGAAACATAAGTTTGTAACGGCTAGAAAAGCAAATGTAGATTTGAATGTGGACTAATTTCGGTCGAAAAAGAGTTTGACCTAACCATTCCATGTAAAAACACTATACTATTTTTTAAAAACAAATAATGATATTTACAATGGAACCAAACTATCCTAAAGACTTGATTTGAGTGTTAAAAGGAGTTTAAGATAGGATAGCTCTGATCAACACTTTTTCTTACATCATTCCTAGCAAGTTGTACAAAAATTATTAATACAACATACCTTCATGGTGCAACTGATGTGGAATCTTGTCTAAGTTCCTTGATCTCCTAAAATACTAAATTCAAATTGTTAGTCACATAAATGAGAAATATTTACATCATCAAGACTAGAATGTGGCATATCCAAATAGCCAACAATCTCCCATTTTTTTATGATGACAAATATTTTTATAAGGTAATTTGAAAGTAGAACAATTTCGATCGTCATATCGTTAAATAGTCAAAACATATTTATGGAATTTTCCCCCCTTTGTCAAAGTCAATAAAGGATTTATGCTTACCATTGATCTCACTCAAGGAAACACTCCCCTGGAATAAAATAATAATTTTGGGAGGTGATATATATTCAATGATTAACAAAGATGTACCAATTGAAACAAGGATCTACCAAAAATAAATTGGATACATTTCATAAAAGAGTGTATAGTGTATAGAAAAAAGCCACATTTGATCAAACAACTTTAAAAATTGGCTAATTACCAATGAAAGGAATGTTAAATCCTCCATGATAAACAGATCCCATTAAGAGAAAATTATTAAAAGAATACTTTGAACCAATGGTACGGAAGGTTGAGTCCACCATTATATAGAGATGTCATGAGTAACACTGATTTTCTGAATAATATCTCAATATCAATGCAAGGAATCTTCAAGTCCTCCATGATATAGTGATTTTCCATAAAAATCAAAGACAAAATTGAAACTTATTTGTCAATCATTTTCAAATGATATTAAACCTAGAAATGATTATAGAGTCCAATAAGCAAAAAATAAGATCGATGAAAGAATCTCTAGACCAAATATAAGGGATGTTAAGCCCGTATTGAATAGAGAAGCCATTAGGCACAAAATGAGGTCAATAAACAATTTCTAGACCAAAAATAAGGGATGTAAAGCCCATATTGTTATACAGAATTGTCAATTAAAAAAAGACATAGATATGCAAGTTTATATCTAATAACTTTGAGCTCCCACTTAATTACATGCTCTTAAAAATTGAGCTCAAACTAAGAATTTAACCATTAAGATAGAGATATTCAATAAGAACCAAAAGTATTATATATAACTTATAAAACCAACAATTTTAGATTTACAAATTAGGAAATCAAGAAATAGAATGAAACTAAAAACCAATTTTACAAATAACCAAGAAAAATTATTATAGTCAATTTTCGAGCTCTATAAAATGTTTTTAATGCAATAATAATTTTGAAAAAAACTTAATTTGTAAGACCCTAATCCCTCTTAAGGCTTAAACACGCTTTATTAACTTTTTTGGATTCTCAAAACCTTTATCAAACCCTAATATATGTTTTTATATCATTTGACAAGGCTAAGTTTAAAGTTTTGTCCGGTTTGGACATTATTTTAGTACATTTTGCAATGGATTGTTATGAAATTTCACTATATATAGGGTTTTATCTGTGATTTGTCTCATGTATGTTGTGCCTCATATGTTTTATTTGATAAAGTTTCATCCTTTATAACCTAGATGCACCATCAGGCTAGAGTTGTTATCTAACTTAGGGTTAAGACTTAGGGTTTCACACCTAAGTGCCCTAACTCGATGGTCTTCCTTTGTATGCTTGGGAATTGATGGTTCCTTTTAGAAGTGTGTAATCTGATGGTCATCATGTGGTTCTTAAGATTTTATTTTTCTTTGAGGTGCCACCAAGGTCAATGGTTTTTTGCATGTGGTGAGCACAACCAATGGTGATGTTAGGGTTTGTTGTTGTGCCCAAGTTAGGGCATTATTTGATGGGCCACGTGGTGTTGGAACTCAATGGTGCTTGGGGTTGACAATTGATGGTCCCCCTAGAATCAAGAATATGATGGTTGACTTGGTTTTGCATGGATGTGAGGTTTTATCCTTTGGACAGACAACATGTATGTCTTGGCACCTCAACCTACCCTTCTCTTTCACCCCTAAGCTTTACATATCTCTCTTCCTTCGCCCACATGAGCTCTTTACAGACCCTCATCCCTTTCTTGATGCCTGCAAAGGTCTGACCTTCTTTCATGGTGGCAGAGATGATCTCTAGAGGAGGAATCTTGGTTGAGCTTAATTGCATGTGCTTCTACGGTCTGAATCTACCCTCTCTAGGAACAGTTAGAGCTTCCTAACCTTGTTTCTTGATCTAAGCAAGTAAGATCATCTTCCTTCCTTCATTTTCTTGCCTCCCTCCTTCTTCTCTCTTCCTTCTTATATGAATACATTGTGTTATTGATGGGGCTTGAGCATATGGTTGAGCAACACCTTCTTTCTTCTCTTGTGACCTAGGGTTTCCTTGTTCTTGGAAGAAAGGAGCAAGCTTGGATGTTTTGAGTGCTCAAGATAGGGTTTTCTTTTCTCTCTTCAAGATACCTTGTTGTTTAAATGATCATCATCTTCCTTAAGGCGAGTTATATAACATTCTTCACGTTTATTACTTACTCTTAACTTGCTACGTATGGATCTTTCTCTTAAATTGAGTAACAAGTACAAAGGTTGATTCTTTTGCTAGGGTTTGAGCATATGTGGTAGTTCTTGAGTATATAATCCTCCTTGATGTACATCTTAACCTCATGAACGTTTCTTCCTTAGAAGTAGGAATCCTAGACCTTACATGTCCATGAAATGATGGTTTCCTTGTAGCGACAAACGATTGGTTTTCCTTAAGTGTTGGGAACTATTTTCTCTCTTGACTTAGGATGGATGTCTTGATGTATCATGTGGATGTTTTAGACTATAGTTTGAAGATCATGATGTTTTGGGATGGGGATGCCTTTTGAGCCTTCGAAGGACTTAGGAAGATTCATCCTAGCTATTTTGAGTTGGCTATGATGATAGAGAAGCTGATAAGAGAAGGGTGCAAGTTCTTCTTAGCACATGTAGTGCATACCAAGGTGATGAGTCTTAGTATGCAGGGTGTACCAGTGGTATGTGAATTTGGATATGTTTATCATATGAGTTTCCTAGTGTTCCTTCTCCTAGAGATAGAGTTTGATTTTGCGATCCTCTAGTGATTGTTCGAGAAGTAGAAGGATGATTTTGTGATGCTATGCATAGATTGCTAATAGTTGAACGAGTACACATTGAAGAATGAGTATACATTTTTTAGGGTATATGATTTGTTGATCAGTGGAGAGATGCTAGCATGCTTCCTCAACATATACTCAAGGTCAAGATATCATCAGATAAGAATCAAGGTATGTGACAAAATTTGTATGATCACTATGAGTTCATGGTTGTTCCGTTTAGACTAACCAGCGCATCAACAACATTGATGGACATGACGAACATGGTGTTTAAACTATATCCTTATTAGTTTTGGCATATTTTGTGGATGACACCTCAATGTAACTCCAGAGATAGTCAGTAGCTTGGGTAGGATCTTCAGTACACACTAGGGTTGTTGAAGAAGCATTAACTATATGTCAAGTTTAGCAAGAGAAAGTTTAGGTTGACCAAAGTGTCTTTTCAGAGTCATGATATATCTATTAAGGATGTTTGTGTAGATCCAAATCAGGTGAAGACAATGCTGGAGTGGGAGCAACCCAAGACACCGACTAAGATCCAAAGCTTCCTAGGCCTGCCAAGACACTACAGGAGGTTCATTCAAAACATCAGTGCCATTTATCTACCTTTGACCAAGCTTACTAGGAAGGATGTTCCTTTTGTTTGGGATGATAGGTGTTAGCGTTCTTTAGACAAGTGTTTCGGTGTTAGCATTGCCAGGGAAAGATAAAGGTTAAGTCATCTTTTGGAATGCTTCAAAGAATGGCTTGGGATGCATGCTGATGTAGGACATGAATATGATTCCTTTTGATTCATGACATCTCAAGAGGGGCTAAGAGAACTATCCAATCCATGACATAGAGTTACCCGTTGTAGTGTTAACCCTAAAGATTTGGGGACATTGTTTGAATCAAGGGTTAAGACATGAGATAAAGATAGTGGATGGAGTAATCAAGGATTATGATTGCATGATATACGATCATCTAGGAAAGGAGGATGTGGAAGCTATTGCACTAAATAGGAAGTCATTTTAATCAACAATGTAGAGAAAGCACAATTATACTCCTAGACGTGTCACAAACGAGATGTGCTAGTACCACTTTGGCAAAAGGATGTAGAGTTGGAAGTATCTTTGTTGGAAGAATTGTGGACATAGTTACTAGTCAAACCAACACTATTAAAATAGATCAAAGCTGTATGTGACACCATGATGTTGGACATCAGATTAGAGTTTGGCAGCAGGAAGTGTGATGGCTTCTATGAGTTGAGCGATGGGAAAGTGTGTTATTACAACCATAGAATGGTTTCACATGCTAATGGTTTGAATAAGATTGTATTTGAGGAGTATCATCCCCCAATGTACGTAATGTATCTGGTAGTATACATGTGTACTAAAATCTGAAGAATCTCTGATGCCAACCAGCTCTAAAACATGGTGAAGTAGAGTTTGTGGCCAAGTGCACAATTGTCAACAAGTGAGGTTGACACGTTAGAAGTCTGTAGGGATACATTGGAAGTTCAACACAGCATTACACTACAGACATATGGTTATTCAAAAAGTACCATTCATACGGTTGGAGAACCTTTTAGAACATATGTCCTACAGTTCTTAGCAGTTAAAAGATGTCCACCTAAGTTTGATTGAGTTTGCCTGTGAAGAAAGCCACTAAAGGACTACATACATGACACCGTATATAAATGTAAATGGTAGGAGATTCACGACACCCCTTTTTGGTAAGAATAAAGTAAGTATCAACTTCTAATAACTATGTTAGTATAACACCCTATAGAGAAGGTCATATTGATTCAGCAACATAAAAAAGTAGCCAAAAATAGGCAGAAATCATACATGTTGATAACCATAGTAAGATGCTAGAATTCCAAGTTGGAGTTATGATTAAAGTTGTACTGGTTGCACAATAGTTTCTAGTACCATGTTCAGAAAGTGTCAACCTAGTACATGATAAGTGATACAGACAATAGAGGTGGAGTTAGATGAGGACGCTTTTGTGTGAAGGATTTTGTGTTGATCCTAGATATCATATATAGAAGTTGAGGAAGAAGGACATAAAATTAGTGAAGGCATTGTGACATCACCATGGGATGGAAGAAACCATGTGGGAGTTATAAGATGAGATGCATAGGAGGTACCCATCTTTGTTTGCATTGGATTTTGGGAGTGAAATCATTGTTAGGGGATCTTACTTAAGGATTAAACATGCTTGGTTAACTTTTTTGGATGCTTAACACCTTAATCAAACCCTAAAACATGCTTTTATATCATTAGACAAAGATAAGTTTCAAGTTTGGTCAAGTTTGGACATTGTTTGAGCATATTTTGCAATTTATGTACTTATAAGGGCTTCTATGTAATTTCTACATATATGGGGTTTTATCTATAATTTTTCACATGTATGTTGTGTATCATAAGTTTTCTTAACATTTTTGATAAATTTTAATCCTTGAGACCCTCGATGCACCATAATATTAGAGGTGTTATCTAACTTATGGTTGAGACTTAGGGTTTCACACCTAAGTGCCCTAACTCTATGGTCTTTCTTTGTATGATTGGTATCTAATGGTTTCTTCTAGAAGTGTGGAATCATGTGGTCATGTTATGGTTCTTACTATCTGATGGTTTTCTATGAGGCGCCACTAATGTTGATGGTTTTGCATGTGGTGAGCACAACCGATAGTGATGTTAGGGTTTGTTGTTGTGGCCAAGTGAGGGCATGATCTGATGGGCCACCTAGTGTTGGAACTCGATGGTTTTCCTGGGGTTGAAAATATATGGTACCCCTGTCATCAATATCTGATGGTTTTCTTGGTTTTTCATGGATGTTAGGTTTTGACCTTTGGACACATGGCATGCCTATCTTGGCACCTCAACCTACCCTTCTTTTTAACCCTAAGCTTATAGACATCTCTTTCTTCACCCAAACGAGCTCTTTACAGACCCTCATGCCTTTTTGCTGCTTGGATAGGTTTGACCCTCTTGCATGGTGGTGGAGACTAGATCTAGAGGAGGAATCTTGGAGATATCCAAACATAACTTGCAGAAAAAGTGTCCAAAGTGGACCAAACTTGAAACATGGCTTAATTAACTAATATCAAACATAAGCAAGGATTTGATTAATCATTTAAGCATCCAATTAGGTAAATTAAGCATCATTAGGGTTTAGGCTAGGTTAGG